>OY720154.1:18178532-18752169 GCA_963082725.1 Pedicia rivosa | reverse complement strand
GTTAAAATAAATAAAGAGTTAGACAAAATGATTAGTTTGAGAATAAATTTAAATAATTTCATATATTTTAAGAATTGGGCTTCATTTTGTCTTGAATTTTTTTCTCCATTACGTTTGAGTAATCAATGACATAAATAGCACATCAGTATTAATTAAAGTTAAATAATATCGGTTATTCAACTTTACAAAATTTAAATAAATACATTTTCTGTTGCCCATGATCTTTTTAAAAAAATGTTGAGTCTTATAAAATGCTTAAGTCAATATAAAAACTCGAAAGATATAAAAAAACTAACTTAACTTGACCACAAAGTACAAATATTTATGAATAAATATTAGTTTTAGAAATTTTAATATTGATTTAATTATATAATTATGACCTCGACTAGAATTATTTAATTAATAATTTTTAGCTTACGGCTTACGCGCGCCGTAAAGTATAAAAAACGATAATTAAAACATAATTAAAGAATAATTGAATGCGCCTTCACACTAAGCATTTTTCTGAGGTATAATCAATTCTATTTCAAATACGAAGTCCTTAAATAAAAACTAATGTGAACATTTCGGTTCGTTGTAAAGGGTTTACAAGGTTACGATTTTTACGAATTCTTTTTTTTATTGGTGTTGTTTCACTTCAACTCCGCTTTTACTTTAATAAAAAAAAAGCGTTTACACATTTTACCAGAAATTTTGAATATTTATAATTAACTATGTGGTAGTGTGAAATGACTTTATGCTTTCTAACAATTTATTCAAAAAGAACAAAAAAAAAACACGAAATACATATTTCTTCTATTTCAACTGTTTATAAAAAAGTTAAATAAGCACAGTTGTCGCAATTAATAAGATAAATTATAAACATACAATATTTTTGTTTTTGGCACTCGGAATATTTTTAATAATAATAATTTCTTTCATATGATGTATAAATTTATATTTAATAATTTTTAATAAACATTTACCTTGAGCCTGTTGTTCATTAGGATTATGTGATTGCGCTTGCTGTACATATTGATATTGATAATTTGGTGGCGCTTGATTTAATAAAATCTAAAAAAAAAAAATATTATTAGTAAAATAATGGTAAATTTTTGATAATCAAAAGCAAAAGATCAAGTGTTATATTTTTCAATGGAAATATAAAAATAAATATTTTTATTTATTATTACATCACAATAGAAATTTGATAAAATTTCAAAATCTCATTAAATATTTTTAATGCAGAAAAAAACATTTTTTTTTCTCTACGTGATTAAATATTTTTAATGCAGGAAAAAAGCAAATTTTTCTTTCTACGTGCTCAGAAAAAAAACATGTTATATTTAAAAAAAAGAGAAACAAAAAAAAACCTGTGTTGGTTGATGTTGTTGAGCTTGCAATTGAATATTTGGTGGTGGATGTGATAGATGTGATGTTGGCCCTTGTAATTGTACAAGTTGTCCTGTTTTCATTGGCATATGTAAACCAGGTGGTGGAATATTTAAATTCCCAATTGTTTGTTGTTGTTGCTCTTGTTGTTGTATAACCATACTACCACCGTGATGTAATTGTATTGGCATTTGAATTGATTGAGGTAATATTGTTTGTGTATGCTGTTGCTGTTGTTGTGGTGGAGGTGGTTGTGGTTGCTGAGTTACTTGTATATTATTTTGTTGTTGTAAATAACCTTGCGTTTGTAAGACCGGTGGTGGTACAGCTAATATTTGTTGTGATAAATTTATTTGTGGTGGTGGCTGTTGTTGTTGCTGCTGCTGTTGAAATATTTCTGTTGGTACAACGTTTGGTTGTGTTGCCATTTGAATATTTGCAATTGGTGGATTCATTTGTTGAAAGTGGACGAGTTCTTGTTGAAGTGTTTCAATGAGGTTTTTTGCTAATTGTTTAGCTGCCTGTAAGCCATTAAATCTAGCATGTTCTAAATATAAATGCATTGGTTCTGATGATTCATATCCCCTTTGATGATCAATTGATGAACCTTTCCCTCTCAGCGTTGCAATTGCTCCCGTTTCATTACGAATATAATTAAGATTTGCACCGTCAACACCAAGAACACGACCTTTTAAATCAAATGCTGGTGGTGCATGATCAAGCCCAACCATTATTTTCTCCACAGACATTCTGGAAGGAAATTTTGTAAATTTTGGTGATGTAGATTCTCTCTGTATAATTTCTTCTATTTTTTGTATAGCCACTGAAATTAATTTTATTTTTTTATTAAAAAAAAAACCTTAATAATCTTTTTTATAAAGTGTTGTTAATTAAATTAATAAGAATATATTACAATCTATGTCATGCTTTGAATTTCCTTGTATAAAAAGATACAATGGTCTATCATGTACAAATCCTCTTGTTTTTTCGGAAGGTGATATATATCGTCCTCTAGTTGAAATCGACGCACCTGAATATTGTGAAATTTCATCATGTGTTTGACCCTGTGAAAATGATTTTTAATAAAAATGCAAAAAAATGGATTTTTGATCATAACCAAACAAAAAAAAAATAAGGAAAAGGAAGAAAACTTAAAAATTGCACCTTTGTCAAAATATTTCTTACTGTAGTTCGCACCACATCATTTATTTCAAATTCTTTTGTACACAAATTGTTATTTGTCTTTTTTGTTATGTTTTTATTAATATTATTTAATCGATTTATTTTATTGTTTTTTGTTTGGAGCATCGAGTAAATATTGCTGCTTTTTTTAGCAGCACTTTTTATTTTATCTTATGTCCGAAAAAAAATATTTACATTTATGTTATTAATTTAAACATGAGTAATACTTTTAAAATAACTTTAAAACTTTTACATTATAACAAAATTATATAAATTCTTTCAAGACACGGCACTTTTTTCACTTCTTTTCAACTAACGCGAATTTTTTTATTTGACTTACTAGTTTATGCTGTGCTTATTAATTATAATGTGAAAGTAGTAGTTGCAATGTCATTTTTTACTGTGTACCAACATAATAAAAACAAGAAGAAATTGTACTAGATTAGATTATTCTATTTTCTTTTCCCTCCAAAAAATTTATACGATTTTTTTTAAAAAAATGTGTTTCGAAAACTATAATAATTAATTACATATAAAATTAGAGAAATTTATTTACTTAAGAAATATATATATATACCAAATTTCAAAATATTTCTATGTGAATGACTTAAAATTATTTATGAATGAAAATAAAGACTTTTAGATCGAATCAATAATTTATTAAACCTAAACTTCAATATTTTAAAAATTGTATGCCGATTTAATAAGATATGTATAAGAAAAATTTTATTTAACTATATAGTAAAATTTCATTAAAAAGTAAAGAATAAGTTTATTATTTTTTAAATATTTCATTAATTTTCCAAAAATCTTTACAAAATTAAATTCAAACGACATACTTGTGGTAGCAAAAATTATTAAAATTTACAATTTCACAAATAGACTATCGAGATTTAAATTCTAAATTATAGTCTAGACAAAGTTATTATTATTTAGCTTATATATTTGTACTTTTAACATTAATGCAAGACATTTTCTATTTTTTGTGATGGCTAAATCTATATACTATATCATTATATCAACAACTAATGTACTTTAAATTTTGATTTTCTCTCAGCTGAATCCTAAAGATTTTATATTACCATTTTGCAACGTAACACCATTAAGGCTAGGATCCCAGAAATTTTGATTTTCTATAGTTTTCAAGACATATTCTATTTTTTGTGATGGCTAAATCTATATATATCTATCATTATATCAACAACTAATGTACTTTAAATTTTGATTTTCTCTCAGCTGAATCCTAAAGATTTTATATTACCATTTTGTAACGAAACACCATTAAGGCTAGGATCCCAGAAATTTTGATTTTCTATAGTTTTCAGGCGAATTGTTTGAGCTTCTGGTTAATTAGAAATTAATGTTTAAGGTAGATTATGAAAGTTTGGACTTTTATTATGCAATCACTGGAAATATTTTTTCAATATTTTTTTTTTTAATTATATTTTATCAATTAGAATGTTTGGAAATTCGCTATTTTGACGAAACATGGTGGTGTTCAGACTAATTTTTTGTCAACAAATATTATATTATCCGATAAATAGAACGAATCAAAGATAAATGATGAATCTTTAAATCGCTATAAGAATTTTTTTTTTTAAATTATTTTACATCTTATGATTTTTTAAAAATGGTCTATTTAGTTGAACTTTGAAGGTTATTGGTCGAGATCGTGAGAAATTTATTGTGTTTCTAATTTATTATTAAAATTTGAACTTTCCTTTATAAAAATTAATTATAAATTAAATTATTTGATGTAATGTTTATAAAGTTATTAAATATTTAAAAGTTATTGTTTATTATGTTTTTTTAACCGGGAAGAGAATAAATTGAAAAAGCGGGTTTTGAGTATTTTTCTAATAAACTAGAATTAATTTATGATTTTTCTGTGTTTTTAAAAATTGTTTAAAAATTCTGTTGACAATTTGGCGTCCAATCAATTTTGGCAGATTTCAAAATTAGAACCTCGCCTTAATTCAATGGTTGTTTTCTTCAATGAAACAATAAAGTTAAAAAAGCTTCTTATAATAACAACTATAGAGATATATTTTATATAAATTTGTTGCAACAACACTTTTACTTATCACATTTTAATTTAAAAATTTAAAAGTCAAAAGCCATACAATCTGCCAGATGCGAGAGGGACTCTAGAAAATAAATCAATGATAACGAATATAGTTTTTTATACGAGGTTTGTCTTTTTAGTTCTGAGTCACACAGTAAATTATTCTTTTGAAAAAACAAAAGAAGATCCAAAAAAATCCATTTTTATTGGGAGGTATAAACTTTTGCAAACTTTAACACTTTCGTTACAAACTTTAAAGGTCTGTATATTATATAAAATAAGGTTTCGAATAGATAAATTATAGATATAAATTTAGACCAAGAAGAATTTTTTTTGTAAAACTCATCTTTACACAATTTTCCAAAAATGTTCGCGCGTTGTTACTAAAATATCATGGACTAAATACATTGCTTTTCTGTTATTGTTGATTGTTTGCATATGATTTAGTCAAGGATCGAATTTTTATGGGTTAAATGCAGGGCAGCCAAGTCGATTAGCAAAATGTTCCGAAGAAAAAGAATAAATAAATATGAAAATTTGTTTTTTACAAAATTGAAGGCAAAAGTAAAAATGAAATAGATTTCAAAAGGGCAAAAATCCATTCAATTTTTATAGTAACGTTTTGAGTGCGTGTGTAACGTCAAAGAACAAAATTCTACCCCAAAAAAAATTGTTTGCATAAATTCTATATAAAAAAAATACATATACCAAAATCAATATTTTTATTGTTATTGTGATGTGTGTCGACCCTTAACAAGGAAGAAAAAGATATCACTTACTTATGATCGAAAAAGTATCCTCATACAAAAAAAAGTATCCTCATAACAGTGTGGAAAACTCATTCTACCGTACTGACAAATATCATTGTTGAACGACAATTTTTTTTGTTTTCTTTTTCCTAAAGGACAAGCAATAGCAAATTTTTATATCTTTAAGGACTAGTTTTATTTAAATAAAAAAAAATTTAACGCAGAAGAAAAATAAACAAATTTTTTAGGTCATTTTTGCTTTTAATACAAATTATGGGTATGGATGAGAGGTTGTTTATTGATGATCCTTGGGGTTTTTTACGAGTATGCATAATATTAGAGATAAATAAAAATTTATTGTGTATGAATATTACATAATGAAAACCCGGGGTTAAATAAATAAAACAATTACGTGATTCAATTATATATGCTTGTTTGGGAGAGATTATTTCATATTTATTTCTTCATTGGTTCAATTCCAAAACACTGCTCGATAATTAGACACATCACGCTGAATGTGTAATTAATCAAATTTATAATAAAAATTTTTTATCGTTGTCTAAAATAAATTGAAATCACTTCAATAAAATGTTTGCAATTTTTTTCCTTGTTGCAAAAGCAAACACGTCATATATATATATATATTTTTTTGCATTTTCCAATTTTGTATTCAATTATCACGATTAAATGTTTGTTTATTGAGGAGAATATAAAATGCATTTAATTGGTTTTTCAAATTCTATGAATTGAATCCTGTATGATTTTTTCCTTTTTTTTGTTCTGGTTTTTATTTTTTTTTTTTTTATTTAGTACGAAATAAATTGTATTTCAATTTTCATTTTTTTTTCTTATCGCATTGAAATTGCAATTTTGACGTCAATCAATTTTCATAAAAAATTTGTTAGTTTTTTTTGTTTTAATTTGCCATCTATCGGATGAAAGTTTTAAACAAAAAATTATGAATATTGAAATAATTTTTTTTTTCTTTCAGAGAATATTTAAATTTTCTATAGGAATCTTAAAAAAAAAGCGAAAATTAGTATTTAATATTTAGCGAATATTTTCAATAATTTTTACACAAAACAACATATTCAAAAATGTTATACAAAAAAAAAATAAATAAAAATAATGGTTGAACGAAAAAAAAAAAAAAAAAAACAAAATAATAATAATTATTCTGGTCAGCCAAAATATTACATTTTTGTAATTTTTATTTAACCTCACCATTCTATTCTTTTACTGTAACTTTATATATGGATTCACTGATATATATTTATATATAAAATTTACGAGAAAATATCCGTCCTCAGTTAATTGCGTTAAAAAAAACGCGAAAACGAGAGAAAAAAAAATGAACATCGGTTTTACCAGGACGTTTAAGGTCAGTTTTTTTTTAAACCAAAAAGCGGAAAATTAAAATAAAGATTATTTAATAATAACTACTTTTGAAAATAATCATAAAAACCTATTATACATATATTTTGCTGACCCTTTAAATACCTTTGACTTCTTACAGTTAAATTGGTAACTGCTAAATATCTATACTGTATCTATACTACTGTGAAACCTATGAAATTCTAGAAAAAATATATATTTTCTAGTATTTAAGGATCAATTGGCGTTTAATGCAATCGTCACATAGTAAAGCACACACATGGATTTGCTTTAACAGTATATAAACTTCAATTTTACTAAGCAGAAAAAGCATCAATATATTAACTGGTTCTAATAAAAATGAAAAAAGGGTCCTTGGGACGGACACGCAACACAATATAACATGTTACAATAACAATACAAAAATAATAAAAGGAGAAGATATAAGGTAAAAATTCAAATTTCGTGCGTTTATCCTTTTTAATATTTTTTTCGTTAAAAATTACATTATTTATCCTGTTTTTGCGGGACTAACGTTGAAAAAATAATGTTTTTTTCATGTTAATGTATAATGAATTGAAATATAATATTTTTTTTGGTGTTGTGTTTGGATTCATAAAAAGGATCAAGCAACACATTCATTCTCACCCTCCATTTATATATTTAAATACATAAAATAAAATATGTAACAGGACGGAGAGAGGGGTAAACGCAAAAATATAATATGTATCTTCCAAAAAAAAAGTACAAGAAAGTGAGTCATAGCCAATTGGAAAATTTTTCTTCTTTTTTGTCGAGTACGAGATGAATATTGAATATTTAAAATAAGCTAAAGATAACACTAACTCAATTGGCTATTACCTAAGGAAGAATGAATATATATTTGTTTAAAGTAGGGAGAAAAAAGGATGATGAAAAGTATATAAAAAAACCCTCAAATTAGTGAGATATAAAAGTTAGATCATTTTTGGTAACGATCCCCTATATGTTTCTACATCGGTATCCTCATACCTTCGTCATTTTTTTTTTTGTGTGTATAAATTAAATGAAAATATCTCCTCCCGTTAAATTGATTTTAAAAAAAGGTAAGCAAACTTCGTTATCCTTTTTTACGATTTGCAGTTTAGAATTTAAATATTTTTTTTATTGTTTTGAATTTTTTGTGTTTTCTGTCGTTTTTTTATAGAGGAGAAAGAATAAAGCTATTTTTATTTAACGCACAATCCTTAAAAAAAAATCTTAAAAGCTTGGACTAAGGTGTATTATTGTGCTTATCAGCACACAATCCCTTCAACTAAAACAGTCTTTAATTTCTCTTTTTGTTTTTAATGTACATGTACCCAAAACTCAAATTTCCTTTCTTTTTTTGTGGGGGTATTATGCATATATATTTGCCTCTCCGTCTATCATTATATCATAATAAAACTACGATAGGTAAATGGAATTTCGAAGGGATTGGTAGAATTGATGCAAGACAGTCTTATTTAACAGTGGTGTTCGAATATTTAGAAATCCTTATTTTTTTATTCACATTTAAATGATAATATTAGAGGTTCATTAAAAATCTGCGTCCTGATAATTTATTGTTTTAATTTTAAGAAATTGAAGATCTTATGTATTACTCAGACTATAATCACTGAAAACAGTACCCCACTGTTTAAAATTATTGATCACCAAAATGGCTTTTTTTTGTTTTGGATAAAAGAAGAAAATATATAAACTCTATTTCAACAATGTCTATTTTTGTATCTATCTTATTATATGTTCCTTTTTTCACATTTTTTCTTCTGTTTTGTTTGGTACGTGAACTACTAACGTATTACTATACTTCTTTCTTTATATAACTTCTTGTTGGTGTCTTTTCTTATGTCTTACATTTTTTCTTTTACCCCTGTAAAAAGATAAAATTACATTAGGGCGAAATGACTTGTTCTTGTTTTTTTGCTGTGTAAATTTTATTTACTTTTGTGATGCGGAAAAGTATATTTTTGGGATACTATGGTGACTTACTTCGTTAGATGATTCCTTTATATTTATATAATAATAAATGAAATTAAATAAGGTGTTTTAATGGTACTATTGAAGATCAGACACATAATTTTAAACATACATTCCTATTATGACGTCGTCGAGGGGTTGAAGACGGAAAAGATTTAGCAATTTAAAAAGAAATATAAACGAGATGAAAGTGAAAATCAGCGTGAGAGCGGATTTTTGAATTATATTAAATTAAAATTTCGTAACGTAATCTGATTTACTAATTAGAATTTAATGTTTATTTATCTTTTGAATAAAAGAAGAAGTTATTAACGATCCAGCGTTTTAATATTTTTTTTTGGTTCGTTAAGTCTTTTTTCTTAAAATGTTTTTCAAAAGTAAAAACTAAAAATAGAAAAACCTTAAACGTAATTATATCTTTCACCAAACTTGTACTAATATTTAAAATATCTAAAATATATCTTAAAATATTTAAAATATCTTAAAATATATTTTCCCATATTTTTGCATCGCAGTGGAGATTAAGTAAAATATATTTTATGATACTTGGTTATATAAAGCTTTTTTTTCTCGTTGGATACAAAACATAAATTTTATACAGTGAGGAAGGCACATTATTTTGGTGTCGATAAATCATTTTAGAGCAAAATATTTTCAGTATATATATAAAACGTAAAGTTTGTGTTAAGATAAAAAAACATATTAACCATATTGTTTTTTCTTTTACTTTTTCTTTTTAAATAATGACAACTTTCTTTTCTTTTATATTTGAAAAATATTTGTAGAAAAGTTTAATAAATTTTTAAATATACATAAATAGAATAGAATACAAAATGTATAAATGCTAATTGCTATATTGCATCAAAATATCTATATCTTCTTTTATTTTAACACTTTCACGTAATATGAAAGTAGTAATAAATATATATACATAAAATATAAATAATAACGTAATTTATTTTGTTAGTATGCACTTAATAATAATTCTGTTATTACTATAACCGTTTAGACTTTCAGGTGCTTGCCAGAAAATATGTATGAAAGTATCTTACAATGTGGAAATTGTGCAATTAACCTTATAATTTATTTTTATGATGAAAATAATTGTCTGGATTGATAATAAAATATTCGACTCAAACAAATTCAAAGAAAATTATTCCCTTGTTTTTAATTTAAATAATTTTGAGTACCTTAATCTTCAATTATTTGTTAATATAAAGTGAAAATGTGATAATTGAGCTACAATAAAATAAATAATGCAAGAAATTTATATCTGCATATTTTTTTCTTGTTTTCATACTTTTTTTGACGATACATGTCTATTGCAAACTCGGAACACTTTTATTCTTATTAGAGAAACATTGTTTGTCATATTCTCAACAATTTCTTTTTTATTGTTTTGTGTATGTTATTATGTTTTTATAGATTTTAATTTTTTTAGGAACCGTTCGTTACCACCAAAAACTGTCAGATTTTTCCTACAATTTTGAAGTTAAACCATAGATATTTAATGATGGCTATCTCAAAAATACATATACTACACTTTTTTGTTATGAATAATAATGCTATTATATGAAAATTAAAAATATTTAATTGGCGTAATAAAGCTTAAACAATAAAAGTTTTCTTCAGTTTCGGCAAAAGTCATGAAACATTAATAAGGACCAAAAAATATTTAATGTCTATACTAATTATAATTTTAATCCTATTAATGTTTTTATGTCTTTTTTTCGTTCTACATAAAATTAACTCGACAATTTATAAAGTATCTTGTCACTTAATGAACGCAAGTCAATTTTCAGTATGGATTGTGGTATATAAATAAAAAACGAACAAGAAACATAAAATAAATGCATCCCTTTTTTTATCTACATTTTTGATTTTATTTTTTAAAATAAACAAACAAAAATTTACGTAAAACAAAATACAAAATTTATTTTGTTACAAATTTCCTCGTTTAGCTTGTTCAAGTTCAATTGCTTCAAATAGTGCTTTAAAGTTTCCAGCACCAAAACCCTAGAATTTGTACGTTATAGAATGTATTTATATATTCTCAAATGACATATAATATTCACTTACACTAAAATTGTATCTTTGTATGACTTCTAAAAATAGTGTTGGTCTGTCTTGCATATTTTTTGTAAATATTTGTAGTAAATAACCATTTTCATCATAATCAACTAGAATTTTTAATTCTTTCAAAATATCTATATCTTCTTTTATTTTAACACTACTTTCTTTTAAACGTTCTTTTAAAGAGTTGTAATATGTGTCTGGTACTGTAAGAAATTCCATACCTCTTTCACGTAAATTTTTAATCGATTGAATAATATCGCTTGTATTAAGTGCAATATGTTGTACACCTGCACCGCCATAATATTCAACGTATTCTTCAATCTGTGATTTTCTTTTACCTATTGCTGGTTCATTTATTGGCATTTTTACAGTTTCTTCATAGTTAGCCATTACAATTGAACGGAGTGCTGAATATTCAGTATGAATCTAAATAGTATAGAAAAGAACAGTAATGTATATAAATGTTGATTCATCATCAACGATAAATTATTTTTATCATACTTGACTGTCATCGACAGACCAAAATCTATGAAACATCAACATTTTCTCGTACCATTGGGCAGCACTTTCCATATGAAGGTCAGGTTGATTTCCAACACAATGATCGATAAAATCAAGTTTTCCTGGTGGTAACAATTTTAGAAGATTATCTTCTGCTAAAGGTTTTTTAAATCCCGGAAGGAAAAGTCCTTTGTATCCGTTTCTTTCAACAAATGTATGAACAGTATCTCCATACTAAATTTTTTGTTTTATTTTGGAATTAATAAAAGTTTTTTGGGTTATCTAATAAGTAATATTCCACAAACCGTTTTAACTGTAGCAAATCTAACTTTTCCAAATTCATCACTTTCCTCCCAAATTTCCTTTAATATCACAGCTCCTTGAGATTTTGCTCTCTATAATAAATTAATTACTTTATTGTTTCAACTTCAACTTAAATAATTAAAAAATAATCTTTTACCTTCAAAATGAAATCTAAATCCTCAACATCAAAAGCAATATCTCTGACACCATCTCCATGGATTTGATTGTGATCACCCATTTCTGTATTATTTGGTTCATAAGCAGATACAAATACAAACATAATCTGTATAGAATAATAATATTAATAATATAAATTCAAAATTTCAAAATTGGTTTGTGTGGTGAAAGTTTCGATGGTCATTTCTTCTTGGGGTATTTGGGGTTGACCACAAAATAATGTGATATCATGTTTCTATTATTATTATTATTTTGGATAGTATCAGTAAATAATGTAAAAATTATAGATTTTTTTATTCCACACATTTTCTCTTATATTCACGTGCCTAAACTTTCTGATTGATTTTATTTTTCAAAAGAATTATTTTATACAAAAAAAAAAAAGAGTTTGTAAATCGATATAATTTAAAAGGATAAATTTGCGAAACTAAGGTAACATGGTACTTATTGGTAAAAAGTAAATTTTCCTTTGTTTTAAATAATTCATCCTCTCATACCATTTTGTAACTTTTTCGTTTATTAAAGTTTTCTTTCACTAAAAATAAAGTTATTTTTGTTCCGTTTCGCTGCGTTTAACAAAAAAATTATTTAAATATTGAATGTTCAATTACAAAATTAAAAATTAAAGACGGTGATAATAGACGGTGATAATAGATAATAGATAATAGATAAGAAGTATTTATATTGCGTGCGTGATAAGAATACATTTTTGGGCGTATTATTGGCTGTGCGTATAATTCTATAATGGTAAGAATTCCTAGTAATTTTTAAAAAAAAGTTTAAGTAATTCCGTGTTATTGTGAATATAATTCTGAATACTTTAGAAAAAATAACGTAATCCTTAGAGAACACGCATTTAATTGAAATTAAGACAGGCAACATATTTTTGTAAACAAATCGAAATAATTTTCTCTCCTGTTTATAAAAACCCATTATCAAAATAATAATTTTACTGGCCTTTTTTATTTTGGATTTAGCATTTATTTGGACCGTTAATTATCGTAAATAAAATGTTACCTTTATTTATTTTTGCTTTCAGATTAGCAATTTTACTTTCGTAATAATAAACAAATTATACCCAATTAAGGCATAATTTATAAATGCATCATGAATAATTTAGTATAAAATGTTATTTGAGGCTTTCTCCAGAAAAGTAAAACTATCAAGAGAAAGAAAATAGAATAAATCTTTCGAACGACAGTTTATTTTTTTCAGTCGTATAATTTTTGCTTTTGTATCAACATAAAAATACTTTTCGATTTCTATTTTATTGAAGAAAAAAATCAAAGTTAATTTTGGCATGGCAACAACCGCGAATACATTTTTTTTCTTTATATTGTATTGCCGAGAGAGTCTCCGTAAATATATAAATTAAGAAAATCGTTAAATATTTTAATAAATAAATAATAGGTAATAATAATATAAAATTTATATAATTTATTCAAAATATATAAGCAAATCTGAAAAATATAAAAACCTGTTATATTATTACTATCAATTGCTCGAAAATATATCTTATCAATTGATGCCGATAACAATTTTCAATACTAAAATCTTGTTTTGCTTCTAAATTAAACAATAATTAAAAAAAATTAAAATGTAAATATTTATATTAAGTAAGTGAAATATTATGTAAACTGATCAAATAAGAAAAAAAAATATTATAAAATTTAATAGTTGGACTTTTACCTTATTTTGACGAACAACATGTTTGGCAAAACAACGATTGCCTGTTTCTAATCCTTGGTAAGCATATGGTTCAAATCCCATTCTTGTTGTATAAAAACTTGCTGCCTTAAATAAGAATATTTTTTGTTGAATTTAATATTATTTTTTTTGAAAATTAAATATGTGGAAAATAATTTTTACTTGTTTTGCATTTCCAACCCAAAGCGTAAGATGATCAAAAGCAAGAAATCGCCCTTTTTCCGGCTGTAATCATTTATATTTGTTATTAAATTTTATAAAATCTATAATTGGGAATAAATTATTATATTTTATACTTTTGGTCCTTTATTAGTGTAGGTTGTCTGTAAAGTTTTAAAAAAAATATATTATTTTTTTAAACAATAAAATTAATTAAATTTTAAACTGTTTAAATAAAATCAAACCAAAAAGCGTTTTCAATTTCATCAGAAAAAGATTAAAAGACTTTACATTTAACGACTTTTTGTTGGAAAAAATTAACAAATCTTGAAAATTTAACAGACAAAATTGCACCGCATAAGTTTTTTTTTGTCAAATTTACACTACATATTTCCACTTTGTCTATTTTTTCAATAGTTTTTGTTCACAAAATATGATTGATAACATTTTCACTTTATGTAAGAAAACATAATATTTCAAATTAAGACATCGAAATAATAAAACTCCTCTTATATAAAAAAGTTATACTTTTTTTCCTGTGGGATAAACTTACCATTTTAAGATAAACACTTTTTTAAATTATATAATATTTTAATAATGTTCACTGTTGCAAAATTTTAAAAGATTTAATTAGAATTTCTAGAAACTTCTCGCCTTTTATAGTTTTTAATTTCTATATAAGAAGTTGTTAAACGTGTTTCTTTATATAATAAATATTTTTACATTAAAATTATATTAAAATTTACTAATACTGGCTAAGACTTAAGACGAGCCTCTAAGTTTAATTCAAGTAAACAATTTTACTAATTTGAATATCAGGTAAACACTTTACTAGTCTTAATACAAAAAATATTTTTTTTAAAGAATTTTTTAACCAAGGACTTCAACATCGATCATATTATTATTATTATTTTTCTTAAGTTTAATAAAAATGTATACTATCCGACTTATATGTTAGCTATCGCTTAATTTTTTTAAATGAATTGAAACAAATGCGCTATTATTGAACACACGAAATATTTGTTTATGTTTTTACAGTGAAATCTGTTTGTTTACATTAATTGAAACTTGAATAATAATTAATTTAAATTATTCAAAATCTATGCGTACTAGTTTGCTTAAAGCCAGTTTTTTCTTAAATTTCTAAGTCTGAATATTTTTAATACCAATATTGCTAAATAATTTGATAAAAGACGTGAAATTTGTCATTTCTTAACTATGAGACAAATCTTATAATAGAAACTATATGAAAACATGAATTATTTACATTTGTACGCCCTAATGAACAAATGTATTATCGAATATAATTCACTCTCACATTTTCAATTGTGAATCGATTATAGTAGGCTCATTTGAATAATTTCAATTTATTTCTATTTTCCAAGTAAGAAAGGAAAAAAATCGTAAATAAGGAATTCTACCACAAAATAGAATATTTAATGTTTTATAGCAGGAAATTGAAAAGTTTTATAACCAACATAAAGGTAAAATAGAAAGAAAAAAGCATGGTTTTGTGGACGCTATCAACTACGCTGCTTATCACAATACAATTATCGATAACATATTTTGTGTTAATTTATAAAAATATTATATAGTTATAATTCCTTCAAGTTGTTGTTGTAATCAAAAGATTTTGAATTTATTTTGACTAAGAGAGTTTTGCTATTTGTAGTAAGTATAGTATTCACGAAAAAACATATAATCAGTCTGTTTTCTTTTTATATAAAGAAAAACTTTAAGAACCATATAATATAAATACATTTTCAATATAGTTTTGTTTTCTCTATGTTGAGTTTTTGAATAACGAATAAAATTATTTACATATATGTAAATATATATATATATATATATAAAGATTCTTTTTTTTGTCTTGAAAATAAAATTGAACTTATTATAATATAAAGTTTCTTTTTTTCCTTTGCTTTTTGCTTATCTCGGGTGTAACAAAACAATGTGAGATTTTAAGTTTTGTATTAACTACGTGCCTCGTCTCCTTTCTATATAAAATATATAAATAAAGATATACTTGAATGTGTTAATGTCTGACTTGTAATTTATGAAAAGTTTTCACAAAAAAAAGCAAGTAATAAAAAAAAGTTTATTTCACAGCCTGTAGAACGAACTTTTGAAATTTCTTTTCTATGCACTTATTTTGCAGTCTTATTTCTCTAACAAGACAATTTTTATTGAGTGGAAGTAATTTATGTAGAATAACTATTACCAATTTTAGATTAATTTAATGATAACAAAAAATTTATAATGTTTTATGCTGAGTTTTACTAAAACTTTAAAAGGATGATGATATTAGCGACTAGAGAGAAAGAATATTAAACTTTTTGTGAATAAGGAATTAATACAGTTTTGATTAACTAAATTTAATTTCTAGTTTTTCGGATTAATTAATAATATATAATTATTTTTTTTGCAATTTTCAATGCTCTTATTTTTATTATTTGTTTGATACTGCAATAAAGGCTTTTGAAAAAAAGTTAGTGATGGTAACTAAAAAATTACGGAAATTTAAATTAAACTCATTTTATTTTTGTTAAATGTGGATAATTATTTTGGTTTAATCAGTACTATTTCGTTTTTGGTGCTGACCAAAAGCTTAAATGATTTGGTCAAAAAGGTTGTCACTTTCCATTAAATAATTTAAAAATTCTTTTTCAATGGAAATAAGACTTGGGTCATAGTATTTCTTAAATTTGTGAAAAATAGGTTTAAGCACGATAAACTTCTTTCAGCTGAAGAAGTCGTTATTGTAATGCCAAAATAAAGAAAAAGTTTATATACACTGCATTTAAAATTAAATGAAGCTCTATTTATTTCATTGTAATGTTTTAATTTTTTGTTGTTTTTATTAGTAAGTTATTTTTTGTTTTAATAATGAAAAATTTAGAATTTCAACATCAATAAAAATTTATTTTGAATTATTATATATTTATTTAATTTTTATTTATTTATTGATACACGAACAGGAAAAAACAACACACATACATATATGTTATACGAAGAGAACATGAAAAAAAAATTATTATTAATTTCCTTATGCGCTCTTCTTTTTTTCATATGCATTTGCGCTCTTTGTGAACTTTTTCGAGATTTAGTTAGCTCTAGAAATTTTTTTAAAATTTAATTTGGAATTTCATAGAAAATAAAAATTATTTTTATTTTTGAATATAAAATATTGGCATAAATGTATGAAAATCTAAACAAACAATTGTTTTGTATGAGAATATAAAACAACAAAATTGAAGGAAATTTCTTAGTGAGGTCCGATCTCACTAAATTCACTTGCAAAGTCGCCACTGATTTATAATAATAATTTGAATACTTTTAAAACAATTTTTTTTATTTAGGTAATATTTATATATATACGAGGCTAGGATTTTATTATGAGTTTTTTTTTCTTCGATATTCATATAATAAATTTTGGTAGAAATTATTATTGTTTTAAGAAAAACTTTTCATAATTTTAATTATAAAAAAAATGTTATACACATGGATTTTAGTTTTTGGTTTTCTTAAGTTCTAAAAACCTTGAGTTATAAATTTCATTTTTTCATTTCTTTTTTATTTATGAAAACTTTTCTACTTTTTTTCATATTGAAAATTGTTTTGTCAAAAAAAGAAAACATAATAACAAAATAATAACTACTACTTTTGCATGCATTGAGGCGGAAATAAAAGATTCTATAATTTTGGAAACAGCTGATCTGATGATTTTGACATTTAAAATGTTTTTTAATGCTTTATGTGGCTTTTCACATTTAAGGTGTTTTATCACCAACACAAGTATAAAACAAAAATCACAAAAATTTTTGATAGAATTTCTCAGTCTGTTTTGTACCGTCATAGAGTAACGTTGTGATAGTATATATTTTAAATGACTTCGTTTTTTAAATCAAAATATTTTATAAAAATAATTTAGTACAACAAAGTTTTTCAGAAAAAGTTATTTGATAATAAAAGTGAATATAATAGTTTACTTTATTTTTATTTGCAAATAAATAGAAATAGTGAATCTAATAAATAAAAGAGTTATTTTTAATTTAAACAAAAATTAAATCGATTAATAATTTTTGTTACAATTATTTTATTTGTTTTTACAACAAATTAAGAGAAAAATTTATAAAAACTTAAAATTCAAACTAAAATTAAATTGTAATCTATTTGATACAATAAATTAATTCATTTAAAAAAAACTCATGATCTGTTACTTTTTTATATTATAAAATATATTCTGCTACTTTCCAATAAAGAAGAACAACAAAACCGTATAGTAAAAGAATTTATTTTTACTATTCGCTTTAATCAAATCCAATTGCAAAAAAAGAGAAAAACGCTGATGATACAGAGTAAACGGTGAATGAACTTTGCCATAATTTTTTAACATAATAAAAATAAAATCACAATTTTTTTTTTTTGTAAAATTAAAAAAAAAAATAGAATTAAATTCAATTAAATTGTTGCGTTTTTCATTCATCCCTTCTTGTATTATTTTTAAGTAATTAACTAACTTACACCGAACAACGACACATCATAAACTGTCTTTGTCTACAAAAAAAAGTTTTTTAAGAAATTTATATGAATCTATTTTAGTTTTGTTTATTTTTGTTTGGAAGAAAATAAAAAATAATAAATTATAATTAAATTCATTATTATAAAATATTGTAATATACTTATGTGGTTAGATCACCGTCAACTATTCTCTCTCAATCTAATCAGTTTGAAGTAAAATATAATAAAATAAAAAGCCACTACTGACACAATTTTTATAAACGACCATTTTTTAAATCTAAAACCGATTAAATTAGTAATAGTATTTTTTGTGGTGAAAATTTATGTAATTGTTAATTTAAAGTTATTTGTGAATAAGTGATTGTTTTTTTTTGTTGGAATAACATATTTTAGTAAATCGTTAAAATAATACATATTACATACTGGATCAAAAATGTTAGTAACACCAGAATCAAATTCTGGGCCACCCAGTAGAGCACCATCAATATTGGATAGTCCAACTCTAGCTAGAGTTGAACGAGCACGCCTTAGATTAGAAGCAAATGGACAACGTGAGGATAGTTTAGAAAGAAGCATTTTAAATCCTAAGGTAAAAAAAAAGTTCAGTTTTTTTTTAATAATACTCCACAGTTTTTAATATTCTCTGGATTCTTTGTATACATACTTTACATTTGTTTCGTTACTATGTTTTTCTAAAGGAAATTTTGACCTACTTTTATGCTTAATTTTTTTTACTGCGACAAAAAAGAATTTTGATTGGATTGTTCCAACACCAAACCATAAAATACACTTGTTTCAATTTACATTTTATCTTCAATTGTGTATTTTTTCCCAAACAAATACTTCGTATTTCGTTGAACCATAATTAAACTTAAAAGTCAACCTAAAAATATCTCTCTTTTCTAAATTTATTAATTAATAAAATTAAGTCAGAGCTTTTGTTATAACAAAAAAAAGAAGGGTAAATGTGTTTCCGATACCATCCTTATTTCTTATAGTGCTTAATTATAATTAATTATATTTTCAATTTTATTAATTTTTAATTGATAATTCAATTCAAAAATTAATAATATCTTGTTAACATTTTACAAAAAAAAAACAAAAATGGTGACTTTTTATTTAAATTTGTTTTTTAAGAACAAAAAAAAACAAGCATTAGAAAAAATGAAATTCAATGATAATCTTATTTGACCATATTAAGAGATTTTTTACTGATGACTCATTGGGTAGGCTTAAATTTTCAAGGTTTTAAAATTCTGTTTTTTCATGTAAGAAATTTATAAAGCTTTGAATAATGAAAACAAAACAAAACTGAAGCGCGAGAGATAATACAAAGAATACTTATTTAAGTATTTCCTTTTTAAACTCAATATCTCTTGATTATTCTTATAAATTCTCTTTCCTATTTCTTTATTTTCTTATTTTTCACCTTCTCTGTTTTAACATATATTTTCCGGCCTTTTTTCTTAACAAAAAGTAACAATCGTAAATTTTTGTTTTTTTTCTGTTTTTCGTTAATGTGACAATTCCAGACTAGATTCATTGAAGGAAAATAAAGAAGAAGAAGAAAACAAAAAAGATAAAAATGAACGTAAATTTTAATTGGGAAATGAAATCATCTCGCATCAATTGACCATTTATTTTATTTCGTTGAACTTTTTTTTCGTTTCTTCTTCTTTTATTTGTTTATTTTTCTTCACAGCATCTTATTCTACTGTTTTAATTTGACGACAATTTTAGATTAGAATTAAGTTAAGTAAGTGTTTAAGTGTTTAATGTTTATATTATATAAAGAGAATGTGATTGTGGGTGAAGTGTAGCTGTTCTTTTCTTTTTTTAAATTATTATCATTATTGTATGAAATTGCTTATAATTGAGGATGACAGTTTTTTCTTTATTTTAATTTAATTTTTTTTTAAAGAAACAAAACGAGAGATGATAGAAAAAACTAAATCCCTTTTATTTTTTATGAATTATTCTTATGTTATAAATTGTCAACCATTTCGGAACTACTTATATGAATAGAAATTTTGTTTCATTTAAAGAGGTGAGTTCGTGGAAGAAGAATAAGAATGTTCTTTCTTTTGGAATATGTTTTTGTATAATAAAATACTTAAAATTGGGTTGGAAAGAGATAATTTTCTATGAAGGCAAAAGAAAGAGAATAAAAAAGGTTTCTGATGTTTACATTCCATCTATAAGATTTTTAAGTAAAAGAAGAGGTAAAAGTTCATTTTATATACCTGGTTTTAGGTCCAGAGAACATGCCAAATGATATATTGTTTATTTTTTCTATAAACAAAAAAGTAATAATAAAGATAGAAAATCAAATGTGACTATGAATCTGTCATGCTAAATATGAGGTTTAATAACCTGTGTGTATTGACCATAATTTTACTTTCAAATTATTTCAAAAATAATTCAATAATTCAATAATTGTTTGGAATATATTGTCCGTATATTGTATGGACCGATTATCGAGGTTTAACAATTTTTATAGATTAATTTCATTTGAATTTCAATGATACAAAAAAATTTAATTCAATTTTGTTATTTAATTTGAATTTTTCTTTATTTTTTTACTAAATTCTCTTTATGTTTGACTCACCTTTTTTCCATTGCACATCGTAAAAGCAAAAAAAAAAACGTTTTGGTTGGTTAAACAGATTTTATTTTATCTATATTTATCTTTGTTTTGTATATAAAAAGTACGCTTTTTACGGTTCTATTCTCTCGCCGGTGAGTAATTTTTTATTCCAACTAAAGAAAGTATAAACATTTTTTTTTTTTGTGTAAAATATGTTTCATTTTATTTTTATTCTTATAAAATGAAGAAGAGGAACATAACGATATTGTTTTTTTTTCTGTTTGTTAAACCTGATCTCTCTTAGTTTGTTCTTTTACAAAAGATTTTTTTTGAATAAAATGAAGGAATTATTCGGAGAGTTCAAACTTTAGACCACCACATTTCACATATGTTTTGCGTTAATCTCTTATAATTAATTGAATTTAAACAAAACTGAAAACGTTTTTTTTAAAGAAGAAAAAAACACTATACATTCCACAATCAAGGAGATATGTTTTCAGTTGTGTTTTTTTTAATTTTTTGTTAGCTTTACTTTGTCTAAATGTGACAAATTTTTTTTCACAAAGTTATAGCACTGAATTAGTCGCGCTTAATAGTATATTTCTTTTTCATTATTACTGGGTATCGCAAGAAAAATTAAAATGTATATAAAATGGCAAAAATTCAAAATAGCCGCTTAAGTTTTGATAAAAAAAAACTAACTTCCTTCAATCAGTAACAGAAATGACAATTTACAATACAGTTTACAATACAATTTACAGAGTTGAACTGAAGCAAACAATTTAATTATCTGAGCTGCTATAATAGACCTTACCATTTTTACATAAGATATATTTTCCCGTAATATATCTTGCAACGCGAAATCGCGTTTGGTGCGCGATTATATATAAATTTCTCTGTTTTTTTTTTCAAAACTCAACTCAGATGTTTGATATTTGTGGTTTTTTATAAAAAAATGTGTTTTCTATGTTTTTTTCTGATGAAACAAATAACAGAAAAAGTGAAAAAGAAAAAGTAAAATTATTGTTTTCATATGAACCATCCATGATGTTAGAAATACTGATAAAAAATAATACCCTAATCCAGTCAATAATAAAATAAAAACATATTTTGTTTCCATATCACAGCTGTGTTGTGAGAGAACAAAATAAAATATTCCAATCTGTCATTCCACTATCGACCTCACCCACCAATTTCATCATCATCATAATCATTATTATTTTAGTTCTACAGAGAAAAATGATTATTCATTGAAAGTCTTTTGGTCTTGAATAACGAAAATTTAATCGTTTTTTTTTGTCAAATTAATTCCCAACAAAGAAAAATAAAAAATTAAAGTCTCTAATTCCTATATTACAGAAAAATTCAAAACTTTTTCTTACTTGTTTTCAGTTTTTCCATTATTTTCTTTATATAATTTTTTTTAATCTAAAAATAAATTCTATATAATATTTTTCCGTCATTCGTGCATAAATTTTAATGCGATGAATTACTGTATTTTCTTGTTTTTCTTTTTTTACACCTAAATGAGAACTTATGGTTCTGTTGATTTAATTTCTCAAAATATTTTGTAATATTATTGTTGTTGGAATTGTATAGGGTATTTGAAAAAACGATTAAAAAGGTGTGTATTCTGCTCTACTTTTTTCTGTCATAAGCACTTCATATTATTAAAATTCATTAAATAAAAAATGAGGGATGAATGAAAAATCAATTTTCATTTCCTATGACAAACAGCATCAAATATGTTTTATGTAATATGATAAATAGAATTGAAATCTTAGTTTTCTTATTGATGCAGGAAGTTTATCAGAATAAAATATACTTAAAAGTAGCTCTACAAAATACAATTGAACCTAAATTCCCTTTTATTTATGGATTGGATTACTTATATATAAAATATTTTTATTATTAGAAAAACAATGAATATTATTAACTTCTATAAAACATACTAAGCATAGCATTAAAGTTCTAATAAAAGTAATCCAGCTATATAGTATATGTAAAAGAATTCTCTCTATATTAGCTTTTTGCCTTCTCTTTATACTGCAATTATAAAGATATTTGTTCGATTTAATTAAAAAGTTGTAAAAAAAACTTCCAATTAATTTTTTTCACTTGATTAATTTATAAAATACCAAATCAACACAAATTCAAAAGACACAATACCCAACACACAACACAAAACACACACCTTAAAACAGGTCGTTCCCTCATAGTAATCTTTTTACGAAGAAAATTATAATAAATAACGTGATAAATGCGTCTTAATTGAGGGAAATTAGAGGGTACATCCTGGAAAAAACGAAAAACTATTTCTATAATAAAATTTTTTTACATCATTATTTTTCCGACGTCTTTGCGTTTTTTTTTTTTTTCTTCAATGTAGTAAAAATCTAAATACAAATTACATCGGCTATCCCACAAAATTTAAATTCAAATATAAAATGGGATTCTATATTTCTATATCGTGAATATTTGCGCAAACTTTAATTTTTTCCATTGGCTGTTATATATTTGGTTACGTTGCGATCCAACTCGGCGTGTTATGTTTGACACTTGAGTTATTGCATATGCATGTGATAAAATTTTTTTTCTTCTTGTTGTTGATTTGTCTTTTCTTCTTTTTGTATTTTTTCCACTTTTTGTGAATGGAAATGGGATGTTATTTGTTCAGCGTTTTTGTTGTTTTTTAAACTGTCGAATGTGATACTTGAATTTTTGTGTTTTTTTATCGTTCGTTAATTCAGCAGAAAAATTCAGTGATGTGTATATGTGTTTGTGTGTGTATGTGTGTGTGTGGGATCATATTAGAAATTATGTAATATTTTTGAGGTAAAATTCAATTAATTTAAAAAGAAGAATTTCAGAATTTAAAACTCACACAGCAAAATGAATGAGAGAAAAAACAAAAAAAGTATGTGGGTTTTATTTTAAAGACGACAAGAAAAAACAGAAGATATTAAGCCATCGTCTTAAATTTATTGAAAATGCCATTTTAAATTAATTAGTATAAACGTTTAAAGTTTTCCGTTTTTTTTTATTTTTTATTATAGAGCCACCAAATAATAAAAATGTTTTTTTATGACATTTTTGGGTACGTGCCTGCGTGAGTTGTGTTTTATAAAAATTTCCAAGTGGAAATTCTTTGGTTTGGATAATTTTTCACGTCACTCTTTTTTTCATTTGTGTTTCTTTGTTTACTTTTAGAAAATATCAAATATAAAAAAATTTGACTTCGATTGATTCTTGGCACAACAAAGTTAGATGAGGTCTATTCTTAGAAAATAAAATTTAAATGAAATTATATAATCTAATGTTATAATTCGCCTCTGTCTAGTCTTTCAAATAAACCAAAAATCAATTGACAAAATAATTATGGATTTTTACGTAAAAAAAAGAAAAGCAATAATGTTCATAATAAATGCTCATGAGCATGTGTGTTTTCATCATAATACATCTATCCTTACGTCCGGTTTCTTATGTCATTGTTTTATTATTGTTTCTCTGCTTCCTTTATGTAGGCAAAAGGCAAAGGAAGAAGAGACAAACACTACACACACACACACACAAATTGACTGAGTGTTTTTTCTATCTTTTTAACTTGTTTTTTCGTATATATATTTTGAACGTTGTTTTGAACCGCATGTGATGTCTGATAAAAGGGAAAATATAAGTTTGAAGAAAAAATACATCATATACATACATCATGTATGGCCTAGACACGTAGATTGGTTGGATTTTAACTGTATTTCCTTTTCCGTTAGCAACCCCTTTCATAAGATGTCACGTGACATGAATCTTAAAGCATAATAAAATAATGTTGCTTTTGTCATATAAACGGGCCTCTTTTCTTTGGTGTTTTTTCTTATATAATATGTATGTGTGTGTAGATGGCCTGTTTTTCTCCCCTTTTTTATTATTATTTTTTAAATGATGGAAAGTTTGATAAGACATTTTGTCTACAATTTACACAGTCAGTCGCGACGTACTTTTATCTGACGAAGAAAAATCAATTTTTTTTTGTTCTGTTGTCCGCCTACGAGTTTAAGAGTTTACTTTATTAAAAATAACACATTTCTTAATATCTTAAAAGTGTATATTATTATCTACCGAAGGTTAATTTGTTGAATGAAAAATTAGACGATTTTATTTTTTCTACCAAAACATTTCCAAAAATAAATCAACCAATTTACAAACAGGATCAAAAGTCTAAATCTTTCAATATTCACGAAGAAACAATTTTTAACAAAAACTATTCTTAATTATTTTAAAAGTAATTTTTCATTTCTTTTTTTTTGCAATATAAACATAAGAAAAGAATTCACCTCTTGAACTTGTATACAATTTTTCTTCTTTTTTCATTTTACTTTTTATAAAAAATCAAAAGTTTTTTTTTTAAGAAACTGTCTTTTGAAATAAAAACCCATAAAACAGAAAAAAATCAGAATCAAGGCATGCAACAGTTTTGACCTCAATAATAAAAATATTTATGTTGATGATTATTATGTATACTTTGGAAAAAAATCATAATTCAAAAACAGACTATAAACATTTAATTCAGTTTTATTAAAATTCTGACAAATTTATCACAAATTTGAGTTTTAAAAATTAGAAAAACATTAAAATTTTAATAAAAATGATTAAATTATTAAAAAAATTTAAATTATGAAACACACAGTACAAATTGGCCATAAAAATTACATAAAATTGTAATTATTCAATAGATAAATTGCAATAAATTTTAACCTAAATTGAGAATACAAACAAAAATATTCACATATCCCAACCAT
The DNA here is from genome assembly GCA_963082725.1 of Pedicia rivosa. Lineage (NCBI taxonomy): Eukaryota > Metazoa > Arthropoda > Insecta > Diptera > Pediciidae > Pedicia > Pedicia rivosa. Next base: position 18,726,606 of record OY720154.1, on the reverse strand, counting down.
TATTTGTAATTTCAAATTATCGCGACTTTATTGTTATGTATAAAGTTTCCATAAACTTATACATTATTTTAGAGAGGATGTCGTTTTAAATTTGACCCAAATCATAATCTACATAAGATGTCATGGCTAAATACAGTTACTAGCTTACAAACAGTATATAGGGAATATTCTTTAAGATTGTAAATAAGACCTTTTCCGTTTGGTTGTTGTACTACAAACACAATACACACACTCATATAAACACTGGTCCCTTTTTGTGTTAAATTTTCTTTGTTATTTCTTTTTCTCTGGTATCGTTTTGAATATATTTTTTTGTATCTTTTTTTACTTCTACCAAGACAAGTTTTTTATCTTTACTTTTTTTTCACTCCTTTTTATTATAAGAGCAACTTGTTAGGTGAGTTTCTTTTTAAGTTTGTTACTTGGTTGGTATTTTTGGGTTGGTCCTGCAAATATTTCGTTGATTTGATATCAGTATGATCAGATTACTTATAATTATTCGTCAATTCCATTGTATGTAGCTATACATAAATGTTCTCTTTTATGTTAAGAACTAAAATACAAAACTTATATTTCCATAAACCGCAGCTGAATTTCCGCGAAATTTATGCAATGCGAAGGAAATGCAATGCTATAGAAAAAAAGAAACAAAACAACTAAAATACGCACACAGAATAAGTTATAAAAAATTGAATTTTTGCTTATACACGATGATCGTAAATTAAAATGCATCTTTGTAATGATGTTTATATTTCTGTTCGGGATGTATATAAATATTAAAAAGAAAGAGTATTTTGCGATTGTTTAGAATCAAATTCTAAATATAAATCAAAGAATAAAAAGAAAAGGAATAATAAACGTTTATATGTACTCATGCATAGATCCCCCAAAGTTGATGGTAGGTGTGGTGTATGGAATGGAAAGGCTGGCACATGTGGTGTATACTTCATTATCATGTAAACAGAAAAACTGAAGCCGAAACTAAAATAAAACACCGATTTTATTGTCTTGTAAACATTTTTTCTTTCTTTTTACATTTTTTTTTCTTTTAGAATAAAAGAAGGAAGTGAATCTCCATTCTCAATATTGAGATGGAATAATATAAAAATGGGTTTATACACAAGGGTTCAAGGGTTCAAAAAGAAAGAGAGAGTGTGTGTGTGTGTAGGTATATGTATGTTGGGAATTTCGAATTCAAGTGAAAATTTACATTTTCAAGTTGGGCAATATCGCCTTATATACAAAAGAAGAAAATCTATATAGAAGGATGTTAAGTCCCTAAAGGATGCGTTATGTTATTTTATTATATATATATATATATATATATATATATATATATATTATACATACATACGTAATACTTGTAATGGGAAAATTTCCTTTATTATAAAGACGATGTCTAAATTGTTTTAGATAAAAACACGCCGTTTCGTTTGAATTAATTAAAATCGATTTTATTTAGTTTAGTTAAAATGAAAGGAAAAAAAAACAGAAAATGTTAGAAAAATTCATTTTTAGAAAAGCGAAACAAAATGTAAAAATTTTTATTCTTAATGTTTTTTGAAAATTTATATAAAGTGAAATTAGAAATTATTTATTAGTTTTTTTGTGTAAGAAATTTATTTTCTAGCTCTTTCAACCGATGTTGCTTTTAAATTTTAATTTGTGCAATTTTAACGGTAGAACGGGTTTTATTAAATTACAGTTTCCTTACTAACTATAAGCAAAAGCAAAGTAATTATAAGTATTTTGCAAGTAAAAAATAATGTTAAATTGAGATGAACTAAGCGTATATACTTATACTCTCTGCTGTATATAAAATTTTTCTGGTAGCGGTGTTAATGATTGTATTTGGTCTGCTTTTTAGTTAAATATAGACAAACAGTGATAGAAAAATTTAAAATTAAATAGAAGATTATATTTACGTTTTTATAATTGAATTTTGTTTAGATATTTTCTTTGTATGGTAGTATAAATGGTCTATAATAAGTGCCGGTGTCACACGTTTCAAGTTTCTTTTTCTGTTTAGGTTGGCATCTCTACGTTTATGTTGAAAACGACAAGGCAAAGCTGTGATAAAACTCAAATACCTTCTATCTTATATTACACGAGTACGAGTATTTTTGGGTGGTTGGGTATGGGTAGATCTGATTTCTTAACTATATAGTTTTTTTCCCTAATAAAGTGCTTATGTAAAATGGATAATTTACCTACAAAAAAGGGCAGAACCAAAAAACCAAACTTTACGTAATATCGTGGAAAGTTTACTAATTAATTCGATCGGGTTTTATTCACGTCATATAATATTTTTTTAATTATATTGATTGTATATTATATTGACGTCATTATAAAATACATAGTTATTTTTTATATTTTATATTTCTTTGGTTAGCATTATGAGGTCATATCTTAATTATATAGAAAATAAAAATAGAAAAATTCGGTATAATCATAATCACTGTCAAATAATAATAATCCATCATAAACTGTTACCATATATAACGAAAATACCGAAAATACAAATAAAAAAAGATAAACATTTTAATTTAAAATTAGAATATGTAACGTATAAAAAAACTAAAATAAGGTTGCTTTAATAAAAATATGGGTTTTCTCATTTCCTCTTTATTTCTTTTTAAATCAAATAAATGAGTGATTTTTTCTTTTTTCTTTATTTTACTTACTTTATTTTCATAATTTATTAAAAAAACCAAAATTTAATTGAAATTTATTCACTTTTTAAACTTGACAATCAAAATTGTGAATAGAAAAAGTCGTGCATCTAAAATGCAAGACTTATTTTTGTATTGAATTTTTTACATATTTCGAAATCAAATATATTTTAATAAAAATATAAAATATAATATTATGAACGTTAGTATTTTTTTAAATTTATTTTTGGTAATTTGTTGCTGTTTTGAAAATATCAACTTGTTGGCCTTGTAAATAACTTAAAATAATAAATTAGAAGTTAAACAAAATTAAAAATAAAGAAAAATCTTACACATATATATTTTTTTTAAATAATAATAACAATTATAATAATTATATTATATTATATTATATTATATTATATTATATTATATTATATTATATTATATTATATTATATTATATTATATTATATTATATTATATTATATTATATTATATTATATTATATTATATTATATTATATTATATTATATTATATTATATTATATTATATTATATTATATTATATTATATTATATTATATTATATTATATTATATTATATTATATTATATTATATTATATTATATTATATTATATTATATTATATTATATTATATTATATTATATTATATTATATTATATTATATTATATTATATTATATTATATTATATTATATTATATTATATTATATTATATTATATTATATTATATTATATTATATTATATTATATTATATTATATTATATTATATTATATTATATTATATTATATTATATTATATTATATTATATTATATTATATTATATTATATTATATTATATTATATTATATTATATTATATTATATTATATTATATTATATTATATTATATTATATTATATTATATTATATTATATTATATTATATTATATTATATTATATTATATTATATTATATTATATTATATTATATTATATTATATTATATTATATTATATTATATTATATTATATTATATTATATTATATTATATTATATTATAGAACGTAAAATTTCTTGAATTTATTAACTTCATCTTTTCTTTCTTCTTCATTTTTTTTATCAAATTTTTTATATTTACTCAAAACATGAAACCTCAAAAAAGTTGAACAATTTGGTACGTATAACTTTTTCGTTATGATTTTTCGTTACGATCAAGCCTTGAAAATTAGTTTAGTAAGTATGTACAAAATATGCTTAAACAAAATTAAACATTTTAAATGTAAATATAATTTAATCATCTCAAAAATTCAAAATTTTTAAAACCAATAAAAAAATAAACGTTTGTGTCAAACATGTTTAATTTTTTTAAAAAATTTACAATTTGTTCAGAGTATTATCAAATTAGTTAATTTATGGAAATTTGACTTAGTGAAATAAAATTAATGTAAATCCATGTATGCATAAGGCATAAACTACTTATGAACACAATATTCTAATTAATTATCTGCATTTGTGATGTTTCTTTTGGAAGTTGACCCCCAAAAAAACTGACATAAAATGTAAACTAAATTTTTTTCTGTTTTAACATTTGATTGTTTAAGAACACTTAAATTAAATAATAATTTGTATTTCTCTTTTTTTAGCAAAAATAAGTTTTACATTTTTTTCCATCATCGTCTGCTAATTACACTAAAATGAACTAATTAATTTTAATAATAAAAACTTTATTTCTAATTATTATACTTTAGTTGTTGTTCTATTCTATTTTTGGTAATGAAATTAAATTACAGAAAGTGTTATCGATTAATTGACGTTAGTAATTTGATTGAAAGATTTATTGATGAGGTTTTTTTTTGATACTGAGTTAGAAAAGTAGTGGATAGGGAGGAAGTAGTTTGATTCAGGTTTTTAGGACGATTGAACATTAATTGATTATTTATGTTTTTTGTTTTCTTTTCTCTTTCTTTTTTTTTATTATAATGATTAAATGATTGGATTCACATTAAATGTTGTATATTTTCTCGACTGCGTTTCTATTTTATTTTTAATAAGGTTTAGGTATTATTGTTAAAAGACGAACCAAAAAAATATCTTACAACGGATATGACTCAAAAACATATTTTTTATTTTTATTTTGTCCAAAATATAATTGACATTTTTTATTTAAAAAAATAACTAAACTCTCATCACACACGCACACCATAATGACAAAGCAAATACAATATTCTCATTCATGTGGGTCATGAAATTTATTTTATAGATGCCAGTTTTTTGTGTGAACCATATGAACAATTTTTGGCTAACTCGTACATGCTTGCTCACTTTCTCATAATTTGAAACAGTAAAATAGCAATGATGAGTGACTTTTTTAGTGATCTGATGAATAATCAGATAGAGAATTAAATATATTATATGACATTGAATTTCAATTACTCACCCAACTCTTCACTCTCCGTTAAAAAAAAGTTGAATCAGGTGTGATTATTATTCATATACATATCAATCTCTCTAAGAAAAATACAGTCATCGTCATCATTAAGTAAAATTTTAAATATTTTTTTTTACTGAACTGACGTAACTAATCTTGACACTATATATTTTTACGATCGAGCGATTGTATTTTTTATTAGTTTTATGTATGGTATTGGACAGTTTACAATTTATTATTGTCGACAGACATAATGACTTCATTTTTTTTGTTTTTCTTGTTTGTTTTGATTGTTGTTTAAAGTTTACTATCACTTTTTGTGGTTATAATTTCGTGTTTTTTTTTCTATTTATTCTCGATTGGAATAAGTAATTATTTAATTGAATTAAATAATTAAATTGTATAAATATAAAAGAGCAATTTAAGAAAGACTGAATAAAAATGGAAAAGTAAAAAAATACTTTGCTAAACTAGAATATAGAATAAATGGAAGTGAAAAGATTTTATCTATTTTTATGTTTGGGGTTTTTATAACGTTAATGAATCATATTTATAAACGACATTATAAGTTTGCTTTTTTCTTGCATTTTTTTGTATAACTTCAAAACAAAAACATGGAAACTCGTAAAAATTAAATTTTTTGTTTTTATCGTGGGCATTCTTTAATTACCGAAACAGGATTATTATCATTTCTTTAACATTCGAATGTTCCGGGTTAGAATATTGTTTTTTTTTGTAGAAAATAATCAAAATTTAATTTGACTGGAATCTTAATTATAATTTAAAAAAAAATTTCCGTCTTACGAGTATTATTTCTTCGTAATTTATATAACATACTACATAAATACAGAATCCGGTTTTATTTCTAAAGAAAGTAGGTTTTAGTAAGCCTACGTCATTACACTTCGTATATTATTTTAATGATAAGATATTGTTATAATTTAATAAAAGTAATAATAATATTCAGCTGATGTTTGAATTCCAAAAGAATGTGAGGACTATAAATTTGTTACATAAAATGTATACATAGTATAAATATTCAATAGAGAAATTGCTCTTTGAACTTTGAATCTGAGCCAAAATATCAAACCCTCACACCGAGATTTTTCACTTTGGTGTAAATTAATATTCTTTAATAAAAAGTTACATATATTCGAATATTTCAGTTTAACACAGAGAACTTCGAATGAATAATATTTTTTTATTTTACTTTAAAAAAAATATCTTTGAGTTATAAAAATTTAACTGTACATTTATATGATGGCGACTTAACAATCATAAAATATTACAATTGTATACCATATATTTACTATTATGTGGTAGTGTGTACTGTACATCATATAAGCGAATATTATTAAAGAGCCAAGTATAAATTATATGGAAAACATTTTTTATAGTTTTTTATTATGGAATAAAATAAGAAATAAAAAATATATATGAAACATTCATTTTAACAATAACAATAATATTATAATATTTCATATTGTATGCAATGCATTATAAGTCAAAAAACTGTGTAATCTAATCGTGTTTCCGTTTGGTGTGTGAATGTGAAGTTCTGTTTAAATTTAACAGAAAAAAAAAAGAAATGTAAGAGAAATATAGAAATAATGTAATAATATCTGAGTGTTCAGTGAAATTGAATTGGAAGAAAAATATTATTTAAAAAATTTAGGATGAATTTATCTGAAGGGTTTAACATAAAAAAATTGTACCTAGTACGTTTCGATGAACCATAAATATGCAATAAATAATTGAACATCAAGGAACAATCTTACTTATTGTTTTTGCCACTTATTTTAACTCTTTTTTCTATTTTTTTTATTTCTTTTAATTCTGTGACTTCATTTTTCTTTGGCTATGTTTGTTTTTGTATTTTGTATGTTAGTTATAAGGTTTATTATTCTTCTTCTTCCTATATATTTTTTTATTCACAACAGTTGGTGTGGCACGCCTTATTACATTTCTCATAATTTTCTGCACGCTCAACTGATTGCAAACAGCAACAAAGATGACTCATTCGTATAGTGTGTTCGTTTTTTGACCACAACAAAAAAATCATTAATATTAAGCAAAAAAAAAAACACCTCTTACATTTCTTTATTCATTAAAGTGAAATAAAATTCACTTTCTTTATTTAAGTTTCTTATTGCCTGCTCTCAGTTCAATTTGTGGTCCATATTCATAGTATGTTAAAAAAATAAAAGAAAGAAGAAAACACGCAAATAAATAAAATGGTTTTTAATTAAAATAAAAATCGTTCTTATTTCTGTTTTCTTTAAATTTTTAAAACAAATTTATACAAATTCAAATTCAGATTCAAAATACAATTTATAGAGAAATTCTTATAGATTTTAGTTTATATACTTTTTTTAAATCACTTTTTTTTTATTTTATTTTATTACACCACAAATAATCCAACGTTTTTTAATGAATATGCAAATTTTTTTAAAGGTTTTCATTTATCTATGAAAAGAGAAAGAGAATTTTCTGATGAAATTCACAACAAAATAAAATAATTATTTAGGGTTCCAGTAATTGAATTTCTTCAGAAGAAACAATAAATTCTTTACTTTTATTTTCTTAATCAATCAAATCAATAAAAATAATTGCATATTTTTGCATTAACACACACATGCTGTCACACACATTATAAAAATCGGATATAGTGTTGTGAAATATAATTTCCTTTAAAACTTAAAATCTATTAGATAGATTTTTTTTTGTAGCTCAATTCTATTTAATAATATTCGGCATTTCTTCAAACGGAAATTAAAGTTCGGTTAAATTCTAAAATTAATTCTGAAATTAATACAAGAAATTAAAATTTTCTTTACAATATAGTTTTTTTTGAAAATTTGATTGAAAAGTCTTCAATTTTACAATCCAGTAAATGTCCAAAATACTTCATAATGTATAAAATAATAATGAAAATTGTATTCAATGACGGAAATGAATATATTCAAATATTAAAGAAAAAATTATGAAAAAAGATTTATTTACATTAAAGACGTGGTCCAATTTAACAAACTGTTTATTTATATTAAATCCTCTTAATTGCTAGTATTTACGGTACAAAATATGAACACAAATTGAAAAATGTTCAATTATTCTAATTATACAGCACAACGCATATTAAGAGAACAGCGAATAAATTAATTATAGCAATTTTTTTTATAAATTGTAATTAATTACAATTAATTTGTTCGTATATAAATAAATACAACAAATATCCGTTGTTTAAAATTTATATGCTGAAATATTTTTTGGATTTTAATAAATAATACACAAATTTTATTTGTCTCTCGGTGTTAATTTCACCATATTTGATCTGAATAATTAGAGGAATTTTTGATAAACTTGAATTTATCCAAACAGTTCAATCTAAAGTTACAGGTGAATCGAAATAAATCTTAGTCAGGTGAAAAATCAATTGTCCCACATTGTTTCATTATTTACAGAAATAACATTTTGTTCGTGTATCTTAATCTAAAACTCATGGTCATGAGAATATACGGTCACTGGCAATTTATATTACCTTCTAAATAAAGATTAAAGATTTGAGGAATGAAAACATGTTTTTTTTCTTTATTATTTTTAACACAATTCAAGTGTAAATTGAACTTATTATCGTTTGAAACGTGTGTTTAGTTTGGTCACTATACGTACACGTATTCAACATAAACCGATTCAATTTAAGAGAATGTATATACTCTTTATAAACAAATCTATAAAATATAATAGAAGAATTACGATTTTCTGTTAATGTTCATATTTTTTATGCATTTGTTTAAAAACATGTAAAATATCAATTTAAAAATGATTGTTTTTTTTTTGAAGTGGCTGATTTTGATAATGTTCTTATTTAAAGCTTTAAGGCTTTAATATGTGGATGGTGGTAATCTGTGATCAGTATTTTTATATTTATATAATATAAAGCCGTGTTATGCTTGTTGATATAAACGACTGACCCCTTTGACCTAACTAGCCAAACGACCTCACCGAATGGACAATATTTTTATATTGAGTTTTGTTTTTTCAAGAATAAAAGATAGATAGGGTGAATAGAGATGAAGGAATGAGGAAAAATACATATTATACATAAATGTGTGTTTGTATGTGTTCATATATAAAAATGAAAATCCCACACGAATATAAAATATATTTATACAATTTTTTCTCATTATTGGTTTCATAACCATAACGCATGTTTATTCTTAAGATGAGGCAATTTACTCGAAGAGATAAGAAAAATGTCACGAATTTCATAATTTTATATAAAATATTTCCGCGTTTTGTTGTTTTCGTCTTTTTATATTTATGTATATTTTATATATAGATATGAATTATACAATTCTTCTTAAATCTAATTTTTATTGCGCTTAGTTAAATTAAAATATTTACTTAATTTAATATGAATCTTTTACTAGTATCAATTATCTCTTTATAAATTATTATGAAATTATTATACAAAAAAGAAAGAAATACCCCTAAATATTATTGATTGACTCTATGTTTCTTTTCATATTTATTCTATAACAACAAAAAAAACCTAAAAAAGAAAAGGTCAAAATTATTTTTAGCATAATTATGACTAGACAAAAAACTATGATGTTCATTTGATACAATTTTTCATCATGTTTATAAAATAAAACTCATCGACTTTTTTCAAAAAAAAATCTAAATGATGGATCAAAGAATATGGATATTTTTACTGTTTTACAGAAATAAAATTGACAATTCATTTCCTTATTTTATATAATTTAATCATAACAAAAAATATTATTCAATAAAATATAGGCGATCTTAAAAATTCTCTCAGTATAAGAATATATTGTTAAAGTGCGTGATTTAATTTGATAAGTTAGATGAATTCATGTTATGTTATTGCGCTATTTTTGAGTAATCAGAAACATCTATGTCACATAATAGTCTATTACATATTGGTCGTGATAATGACTTTTGAACATCGCATGAATCCAAGTTACGACTTTTTAAATTGTTCTTTCGTTTGAAATTGCAAACTAACATGATGACTAACGGATGACATAATTTTTTTCTTCTTTAGTATTATTTGCACTTTAAACTTTAACGGAGTTTCTGTTTCTAATTTATTAAAATTAATTCATTGTGAAATTCTTTAAATTTATTTTAATATTAATTTTTTGTCTAGAGTAAAAAAAGAATGGAAGAAATATGTTTGCACATTTTTAATATGATCACGATGATTTTTATTTAATTCGGATTTTTGCAAAAAAATTAATCAAAATTAAAAACGAATAACTCCTTTGACATTAAAAATGTCTTAATAGGACACATAAATTAAAAGGGTTAATAATAAATTTTATTAAGAAGTAGAAAAAAAATTATTTTTTCTTAAATAATAATAAATAAAATAAAACTATTTTTTTTAAATTTTGCTTACATTAGTTCAATGTAATTTGTGATAGGCACATTACAAATTATTAAATTTCCTTCTTACGCAAAAGAAAAACATTTTACAATTTTAAGTACCAAAAATAAAAACTGAACATTCCAAAAAAATTTAAATTTTAAAAAATACAAGGAAATTGAAATTTGAATTAATTATAAAGTCCGTTTGTTTGTCGTCGTAATTTTTTGTTTCCTCTTCTTTTAATGCAAATTGAACGGCAAAAGTTGAAGAATATTTTTTTTCTATATTGTCAAAAATGTATAATTTGCATATTATAAAATAACGTCATCGCACACATGCTTGTTTTACATATGACTCACATGATTATCATTTTCATCTGTTTGAAAAATGTCTTGTATCTAACCAATAAGACACGAAAGAAATATATCTGGTGTTGATATGCCATCAAACTAACAAGTAAAAATACAAAAAAAAATCATCATCATATTAATAAGCGTCTTTAGATTTTGATTGATTATCAGAAACGGTAATCAGAAATAATTAAAATTTATTGTAATTGTTGGAAAGTTTTAATTTTAATTTTTTTTTTTGCCTTATTTATTTTATAGAATTGTTTTATTATTTAAAAAAAAACTAAAATGATAATTAAATTTAAAATAAAATACTTTAAACTGAGAGAATGGATTCTGTATGTGCACACAATATAAAAAAAGACAAAGAAATTAGAGGCGATTCATGCTTTATTTTGTATAATTAAAGTAACAATGCAATTAGTTTTCATAATACAACAAAATAATAATTAAAAAACTGCTGTTTTTCAATTTATTATTCTTTTCCATCACTGTATAGTTAATATCTGACGTAGAAAAAACAAAATAATAAATGCTCTATTTTATGTTAAAAATTTCAACAACATAATTGAAACACTTCAAGCATTTGTATTTGTGTTGTAATTTTTGACATAAACTAGATTTTGATAACTGTGTATGGTTGTGGCGCCTCCATTCTATTGGAACTTTCTGTTTTATTGTTGCTATTAACTGTCTTTTAAAGGATTTTCTTTTTCTTTGGTTCATTGAGTCTTAGACTAATGTAGATAAATTAGTTCTTTCTGTTTTTGATATTTGACTAATGGATCTGATTGTTATGTCTTCTTATTCGTTCGCAGTCATTTGCATTTATATAATTTATATTCAAAAAAATTTACCTGGATTTTCCTAAAGTGACTTACGAAAAATGACCACTTACTTACAGTTCTTTGAATTATGCGCTAAATCTTATAATGCTATATTTTACATTTTACCATGGCATTTTCATTTTATCTACATGCATTTTGTTAATTTATACTACTCAAATGCATAAATTTCTACTAAAATATTTGACCATAAGTGGAATGGTATTAGATTATACAACTTTATGAATACTATAAATACTAAAGAAAATTTCTATTTAACTAATTTGTATAATGAAAAATAAATAAAGGTTTTTTCGAATTCTCAAAATTTGCAAAATTATTAATCAACAAAAATTCTTATATCTTAAGATATCTTATATCTTTTAAGATATGTGTGCTTTCTGTTCTCTCTTACCTTACTAAGATTTTATTATTAAATAATAAATGTTAATTCTAAATTATTGAATTATTACGCATGTGATATATAAACTCTTATATCTTAAATTATTATAATAACTTAATAAAGAATGAAAATAAAACCCAAATTATTAATTTTTAACTAATGAGAATATTTGACTTTTCATAAAAGTAACAATTATTTTTGTATAAAAAAAGTGACTTCCTTTTCTTCCGTTAAAATTAAAAAGTTTATCTATAATTTTATCATATTGTTTTATTATGCATAATCTTTCACTTCTTGTCTCTATATAGCGAATAAATATTGACAAATAAATGTTTTGTGATTTATATAAATTGTTCCTTTCAGTTTGAAGATGTTGAATTTTGTATTACCGTAAAAAAAATTTATACAAAGAAGAGGAATGAAAGAAGAAATTGAAAAAGTAGAAACCTTGAACTCAATTTAAATAATGATTATGTTTATGAGAATGAGAATACAATTTTCAACTATTTATTTATTTATTTATAATTGCATGCTAAATAGTACTAATTTAGACTTATATGATAAATCTTTTAGCGTGTTAATTAGAATCAACCTGTGGTGTATAGTGCTTTTTGAATAAAATAAAACAACAAACTATAAATAAAAGCAATTCTCTTGTGTTTTAGAAATCAAAAAGAGAAATAAAACGACAGGCAAGTATGGATGTATGCTTCGTCGAATGTTATGCGATAGTATTGTCATTTAATATAATAAAAAAAAATTATATGGGGGTGCTCCACCCCGTGCCCCGATCCCCCCTAAAATAAATATGGTTCTATGATGGACCAATAAAATACTAATCCCAAAATTTCATTGCAATCAGATGTCGCAATCCTCGAAAAACTGATTTTTTCCAAAACATTTGTATGGGGGGTGCTCCACCCCGTGCCCCGATCACACCCCAAATCAATAGGGTTCTATTGGGGACCAAAATAATACTAATTCCAAAATTTTAATTATAAAAAAATAATTTAATTTAATGATAATACTATCGCATAAAATTCGACGAAGCATACAGCCATACTTGCCTGTCGTTTTTTACCTTTATCATCACAATTAAATTCTTAATTACTAAATAATGTATTTATATTTTTGTTTTTGCATATGAAAATAATATATGTATAAATTTTTTCTTATCCATATATTATCTTGTATTGATTTTTATAAAAATATGGATTTATTGAAATATTAAATGAATTGCGGTTAAATGTCAAAATTATTTTATCCTCCATGATTACATCATTAACAAAATAATTAACTTTCACTTGAATAAATAATTGTGTTGATTATTCTTTTATACGATTTGCGTTACTTTATTTTCTTGTTCGCAAATTCAGAAAAATCAATTATAACCAATTTTTTTTTAATGGCACTATTTTATTTTATTTCATTTTTAGTATTGCTGAATTTTTTTTGTTGCCATAAAAACAATTTATTTGTTTTATTTGCTTATAGCTTCCGCTGAAAAGAAGAAAGAAACAAAAAATAATTATTGTTGTTTTTTAATAAATTTTTTGATTTCTCAGGACGGAAGTGAAGTGAATTGAATGGTTTATAATTCTTCATGATGATGATGATGTGACGTTTTGTACGTCAAATTGTGGTCAATGTACTTTGTTTGTTTCAGCAATATTTATAGTTTCCATAATGTCAACCATATTCATTCCTTATTAAGAATATATTTATATGATTGATTTTTAATTCTTTTGAACTGTTGTATTTCTATATTTCAACTGTATTTGTTTTTGGTATTTTTTATTGTTTATTCTTTGTAATTTTTCACTTTCTTATTATTGATAAATATAAAATCATAAACTATATAAAAAATAATTTAACCGTATAATAAGTTGAACGCAAAGAGTTGTAAGCAAAAATTGTGTAAAACTATTTATAAAATAACATTTAATCAAAGTTGTTTTTTTTTAAATTAGATTAGGATTTTATTCTTCAGGCTATTTAAAAAATACATAATATGAACAACAACAAAAGAAACGAAGTAATTTTATGAAACTTTTTCATCGAAAACGGATCTTAAATGAACCGGTCTTTTTGTATTTATAAGAAAAATTAACAATTAACTTTGCTATTTTTAGAAACTTTTCAATATAAAAAAGATTAGAATGAAGATTTTGAAGTTTATAAAGTCACATATTTTGATAGTAAATATATAAGAAGAATTTCTTTTGTACTATTTATTTATATTTTGATTGATTTTTGACCCTTTTTTTCTTTCTTCAAGTAAGCATCTTTTTTGAGGGTTTATTTTTAGATTATTTTGTATTTTCGTATTTTGGGATTTTTATTTTATTTGTCGTTGAAGAGAGAAACTTTATATCCCTAATTTAATTTTATATTTACTTATATATTTTTTGTTTTTTTAGACACAGAAGAAATTATATCCACTCATGTGTCGATCTATGTCAACGATAGTTTATTTTATATTTATCTAAAGAGAGAAGTCTCACAATTTGTTTGATTTAAAATGAAGTCACACCTTATACAGGTCTATTTTTATTTATTTGATGTATCGTATTTTCATTTCAAAAATATTTATTTATTTAGAAATATTGCATTAATGTAATGAACTAATTAATATCATGATTAAATGTGAACCCATGCTTGTGACCGAATTAATAACACGTCAGATTTTCAATCAAATAAATCGGACGCCTGGTACAAATACGCTTTAGACCTTCTGTTTACAGCCATGTTAAATACTCCACTAAATCCGAATTTATAACTTTATTAATTCATGATAATACATTATTATAATTTGAAAATAATTTGGTATTTTCTAAATGACATCTGATTAGGTTATTGAATGTTAAACACATATCATTTATATTTCTTCGTTATATTTCATTAAATCGTGTTTGTTATCAATAATAATTTATATTTGATTAGATATTAATAGATTGATAAAGTTTCAAATCATTATGAATTTTTCATTATAAATACATATATATTTTCTATTGTACATATTTGTCAATTATCGTAATATTATTAATTTTAATTAGAAATTCATTATCATAACCGCGTCAACAATGTCCGGTATTACTAGAATAGATTTACAAATATAATGTATTGATAATTATATATATTATGCCATTGAGTTAATAGAAAAGAGCTGTACGGGTTTCTTTTTATTTTATTTATTATGAATTAAAATTAGTATGCATTAGAAGAATAAAATCCATTTTAACGTATAATTGCAATCAATTTCTATTATGTTGCAAATGCTAAAATACATATATTTAGCCATATATAATTAAATGTATTTTGTCGCGGTATAAAGCAGACAAAATAAAATTAAAAAAAAATCGGTTTTTTTTGGAAATTGAATGAAGAGTTGAAATATTAAATTGTCTATGGATAAATCGATTTTATCAATTTATGATTAAAATAAAAAAACTATCGATATTTACTAAAAAAAAATTGTGCATGATAAACTGAAATTGTATTAAAGTGGATGTCATATGTTCTTTTTTATTTATATATTTTTTACTTTCTTGTTAAACCGGCTTATTATATTTATTTGAGTTTAATGATATTTTTATAAAGGAAATAAAAATTAATAATGTACACCAACTGATACACTGCGATTAGTTATGTGCTGAATTTAAACCATCCGTAAACCAAATCCGTAATTTGATATATGTCGCTTATGTTATTGCGAGTCTACTTATTGAATCTTATAAAATATAATGTTATAATGAAGTTTTATTTGCACCATTTTTAGTGATGTGTTGATGATATCTTTTCACATCTATTAAATTATTTATGATGTTTTTTTTTGGGTATATTAATAAAAACCTTAGTAATATATTTTTATTTTTATGATCTTCGTTCGTTCTTCGATAAATTATATAGAGAATTTTATTATAAGAGATTTTATGCATTATAATAACTCTTATGTGACAAAGAGCGAGAGGGAACTGAATTCATGTTTAATCTTAATGTCCAAACTTCAAGTGAACTTAATTTGTTAAATCACGAATATTAAATCATTGCTTTATTATTATGAAGTCGAATTCATTTTTTTTCTTCATTTGAATATATATATTTTTTATAATTATTTTGCCTTGAGGCTGTCACCAATTGTTTTTTTCGTACACGTTACTATACCAAATTTGATACTGTTTAATTTCGAGTTTTCTTTTCTTTTCGCTTTCATAATTTACTTATTTTTACGTTGTGTTGTGCCTCCTGTCAATTTTTTTCAAATTTTTTTTCTTTTACCGAAATCTGTGAAGAACAAGAAGAAAAAAATAAGACAAAAAGAAAAGTTTTTAATGTAAAATTGTCATTAGAATATTACAATTATATTTATGTATTATTTTGAACGTGCGAGTGTTTTGTAAAATATAAAAAGTTTTAAATAAATACAAAATAACAGAGGGTTGCGCTCCTTTATGATAATGATTGTGATGATGATGATGATGATGGTTATTATATTTTTGAATCTATGCGGAACTGAAATGAGATTCTTTTTGGTGTATATTAGAATTATTACGCTTTTCGTTTAATTTTCTTCTTCTCTTCTCTTTGTACTTGATCCGTCATCAAGTGTTTGTTTTCTTGGCTTTTCGGATAACTCCATATAACCATTGTCTGTCGTTTCTTTAACGTCCAACTTTAGACGAGACCTACTATTTTTGAGGGATCTGAACCACCTAGCAACTGCACATGCATTTTTACACCTGATTCGGCACATTGCCAGCTCTTTAGGAAACATGCAGATTTCCTAAGAAGAATCCTTCGGTTTAAACCTTATTCTGCACACCAACCGAGGGTCATAGATGTTATTAAACATAACCCACTAACTTATGTGTGTTTAGTACATAATTAGCCGAATGGAAAATTCCATCCCGCCTCCGGTCGAGATTCGAACTCGGTACCTCCCGCTCCAAACGCAAGCACGTTGCCATGCTCCCACCTTGGTCGGTTTTAATTTTCTTTTCGGTGTATTAAAAAAAAAGCTGTTCAAATTTTTTTTTATTATTAAGATTTTTGTTTCGAAAATTTTGTATCATCAAAAAGTATTTTTCTGTATTGGTTTATTTATATAAAGAATTTCTGTAGAAATTTTCACAGTGACTGAATATTAATTTTTTTTTATAATTATTAAAAATAATTTTTTTTTATATAAAATTAATTAAAATTAAAATTCTTGATTTGACCACCCAATTATATAATATATTTTAAAATAATCAAAAATTTAAAGTACTTCGTAATAATTTCATTTAGCTACAATCTCTGCCTGATAGATATAAAAAACATTTCCTTATAGACTCTTGATATTAATCTATCCATCTTTTATTTCATATAATTTCTTTCAACATCTTATTTAAACAAAACAAAATAAAAACCTGTTGGAATGAAAACAATTGAACATTTCAAGTAAAATTTACTTGGTGTGTGTTTTTTCCTAGAATAATAAAGAAAAAGCACTTTCATTCGACTTTAAATTAAATATAATCTTCATACAACGATACAAGATTATGTATACAAAAAATATATTGTGTTTTGTTTTTTATTTAAAATTTATAAAGAATCAACAATTCATTGTTCTTCTATTTTATCTTTGAGTTGAAATCATTCATTCAATGAAATTGAGCGCGCCTTATTTATAATACTACGAAAATTGGGCAAAAAATCGGCCAGTATTCATATTCTTATCAATATATCATATCATAAATCATGCTTCAAGTTCAAGGTTTTAAAAGTGTGTAACTGTCATGAATTGCGTTTATATTGTTTTTACAATTTATATAACTATAGGAATTACATTGAATTTCATATTGAACATAGAATTAACCCAGTCCAATTATAGATTATAGTTAATATACAAAATAAGTTATTACTACTTTCATTTCGAATAGACATTTTCTTTTTAGCGTGCATTAATTTTTTTTTGTTTAAATAGGCGAATAATAAAATATAATAAAAAGTAACAATGATATAGTACTGCCAGCTTAAAACTAATTATATCCGTTTCATATTTATTATATTAAATTATTTTGATTTTTGGTTACCATTTTAATTAAAAATTTTCTTCGCGTATGTGCACAGATAGAGATTTCGATAATTAGACTAAATCGCGTATTACTTGTGTTAGAAAGAAGAGATGCATATTTTTTTTAATATAAAAAAAATATAACTAGATCTGAATTAACAGTTTAATATTATATATAAGAACATAATATAATAATTCATTAATTATTAAAGCAAAAATAATGTTTATATAAAATAATACAATTAACGGTCATGTTATTAATTTTATACATTTCTATTATTATTTTATAAAATATGCCACTCATTAATTTTTCTAAAAATAATTATTTACGATTATTATCTTATTTTTTTGTATTTTGAGAAATTTAGAAGGCGAACAAAAATACGATCCGATAGTTAAATAGAATTTTGATTTATAAAAGAAAAAAAAGTGAGTTTGACTGATAAAATAATTATAATATAATTATATAATTGATTTTTCTACATAAAGAAAAATTTATCGTTTTAAAAATATTTTACCGCAATCATGTAATTTGACTATTTATTGATTTTATTTATTTAAACGGCCTTAATTAATCAAATTTATCAAATAGAAAAGATAAAATATTATCGATTAAATAAAGAAAAAATCCAAATATTTTTTTTTATTAATTTTATATAATTTAAAATACAATCTCATAATTTTTTTTTTTTGCGTATTAAACTCAAATAAAATGCAACAAAAGAAAAAAAAACTGAAGACATCTGTACTCATTTTCTCTAGATTTCGTTTATAAATAGCATAAAATCACTCCAATTTTCCGTTTTGAATTGTATAATAAAGGATTAATTTTATACTGAGAAATGAAAAGAACTTTTTTTTTTGTTTAATATAAAAATATATTTATGTACCTATATTTATGTACCTATACAAATATTGTATGCAGATGAAATGGAGTACATATACAAAATATTAGCATTATTATTATATATTTTAAAACTAGTAAAATAAAAACTTAAAAAAAAAACACAAGTCATGCAGTTGATTTCCTCTCAATTGGAAAAATCAACTATTTGTATTCCATTAAATATATTTTTGTTCTCTTCAAATAAAAAAATTGATAAAACGTTCACGATTCTATTTTTTTATTAAATTTAATAAGTAAAGTAAAGACCAACAAAATCGAAAAATACAAAAAAGAAATCACAGTACAAGGATAAATTATGTAAGGTAATCCTCTTTAGTCTTATATTTATTTTTATTAAATTATTGTATCTTAAAGAAATTTATATGCACGAAAGCTAATAATATTATTACAAATTGAGAATAAGCAGAGGAAAGAAGAAAAAAAAACACAGAATATTGACAGAAAAAATGAAGTTCAACGAACTGTTTAATAAATGAAACGTGATGTTATTACAAACTACATTTTTTTACAAATAATTTCTCTGTCTCACTCTCTGTAAAGTCAATCTAATACAATACAATTTATTAATGTAATTAACAAAAATATAAAAGAGGTACCTACTCGACAATTATTGCTTATTATTACTATTGTTGCCCAATTTAACAATTGGGCAACTGCATGTTTTTTTTACAATTTTATTGTGAATATTTATTTTATTGTTGTTTTTGTTTTGAATAAATTACTTTTGCGGGTAAAAAATGAAAATTATTGAATAGATTTTAACAGTGAGAGAAAGTGAGAGAGAGATCGAAATAAGATATTCAACAAATATATTTATTTCTTTTTATAAGTATATAAGTATATAAATACACGAATAAAAATTGAATTAAGTTAGAGATTCTTACGTTACTAGATATTATTCATTTTTTTTGGGAAATAATCGAAATAAATTTATTTATTATTTATCTATAGAAATTTATCTTGTATTATTTTATTATATTAAATAAAGAAAATATATTTGTAAAACCGTAGGAACGATTTTTTGGGTTCCTTAAATTTCCATTGCGCGGCGCGAACGTGTGGAAATCATGAAATAGTGATAACAGTTATCTCAAGGGACTCTAGAAGAATAGGAATTGGTATAAATATAAAAGAAGAAACAATTTTCAAGACAGGTGGATGGGTATATAGAATATAATGGTAAAGAGATTACTTAAATGTAGTAGAATGAGATGATTCAGGAAACGAATAAATAAAATAAAAATGCTAGATGCTGCTATAAATCATATGTACTAAAAGTAATATAAAGTAATGCCATAGATAATTTATATTGTGCTTCAATGATTGACTTTACGATTAATTTACATATATGAGACGAGATGCGATTAAACATTAACTTATGTAGAAATTTTTTACGAAATTTGCTTCAGGCAAAAGATGAATTTTTTTTCTTGCTATTTTCTGCATGAAAGTAAAAAAAGTCTATTTTTTCTTGTTATAAACAGAAAACTAAAAAAGAAGAAATTCTTTTTTCAATTTTACTTATATTTTAATTACAAGATCAATTTTAATGCTTGTTTTTTCCAAACTGAGAGCGTATTCATTCTTTTTATATAAGTGACTAGAATCTTATTTGTTCTGGGTTTTTGTCACTTTAGAAGTAAATTTGATATAAAAACAAAAGGATTATAACCTTAAAGTTAATGTCAACTTAAATTTGTAGAGAACTTGAAATATTATTTAATATAAAAACTAAAGTTTTACAACATTTACAGTTAGCGTATGTATGAAAATGACACAACAGTAAATGTATTAAAGAAATATATTTTATGTATTACATGATACATGTACATATGTATGTATCATGATGTATGTACTTTTTCCTGTTTTCCATTCTCTTATGCTTGACGATTTCATAATCTTTTAAATTTTTTTGTCTTAAATCTTTAAGACAATATGCACTTTGTCATCAAATATACTTATGAAGGTTTAGTATAAACAATATCGCGTTGAAGAAAACAAATAAATGAAACGGCTGTTCTCTTCTATTTTTTGTTTGTATTTTAAAATTAAAATGAAAATGTCTACTTTTTAAATGCCAATATTATTTATATATTTATACTAAAAGTAATTGTTTATATTAAATCCGTAGATATATTGAAAGACTTTGTTCTGTAAGAATTCAAAAAGTCTAAAATTTATCCAAAATATTAATTAAAGAAAAAATAATGTTATGGCAAAGCTAATTTTGATGAAAAAAATTTAATGAGAGTGAGGATTTAACCTCCCATTACCATTTAAATTAAATTTGCAATAATGCTCAAGGCAACGTTTCATTATAAATTGGCTCATTTTTGGCCATTTAACCCTTTCTTCTTAAATATTTTTTTAAGACATTATTAATTGGTATTATTATTCAATTAATAATAAAATAACATTTTTTTTTAATTTATTAGAACCTTTACTCATTCTCTTTCTACATTGATTTATTTTACAACAAAACTTAATGCCAAAACAGTTTTTACTATTTCTTGAGCATCTTAGAAAATAAAACCGTAACAATCTATAAAGCACGATTATAATTTGCTATTGTACCCTTTCGAAAGAGAAACTTATATCAAATAATCAACACAGATCATTAATATTTCTTCTTCTTCTTCTTCTTTTTATTTTTATTTTGGATTATCAGCGTTGTACCTAACGAATAAAGTTTTTCTTCTTCTTTTTCTTTTGTTCCTTGCTATTAATTATAATAATATTAATAATATGATACAAATTTTATATAAGAGAATCTACAAAAAGACATAAGACAACATAATATAATAAATATAAAGAAAAATCCGACCCTTAAAAGAAGTAAACAGAGATAGAAAGATATAAAATATATTTATTACAAATCAACATAAAATAAAAAGGTACATTACATAAAATAAGGATTAGAATCTGAATTATTTCAGAAGATTAATATAAATAATAACCTCTTTCACATAGACCATTACCATAGTAATTATAATAATTATAATTATAATATTAAAAATAATAATAACAATAATAATAATAACGATTTAATAATAAGAAATGCACCTAGTTTTTATTATCTAATCATACAGAAAAAGAAGTTTGAAATCTTGTTTTCTTTCTTTATTTCTTTATTTCATTTTATTTTCTTACGAAATTTTAGATACAAATCTGTGTGAAATCGTACAAACATAATATTGTATTGGAAACATATAACATAAGAGTAAAGTACTGAACTATAAGTTAGCAAGCAGTTTCAATCTGAACTCAACCAAATATGGTCAGAATTAAATGAAGAGAAAATAAAAGTTTTTTTTTTGGTGAACAAAAACCATTATTCACCACAACCTCCTATACTTTTTTTTTATTACTTTATGGTTTAGCGACTCTCTTGTCGTCATCACATATTTATCTTTTTAAAAAAAACAAAATGAAGGCACACAAAAAATAATTCATAATTGAAATTGTTTATAGAAGAAAAGTGAAAACATATTCTTTATTATTTTTCTTACTTTAAAGAAGTTGCGGATTTCATTTTGGACAAAGTTTATTTATTTATAAGTAAATATTATTTTTACTTATTTACAAGAAAGAAATTTTTTTATTAAATTGGATAAGAGAAAATTACTTTTACTTTTTTTCTTCATCTTATTATTATTTTTTTTTTTCTTAATTAAAATTAATGTATTTATTTTTTAAATTTCACGTTCGCTCATCCAAATCAATGCAAATTGTTAATTTTTCTAATAAATGTTTTGTTTAATATTATTTTTTTAAATTGAATTAAAAATGAAACTAAATAATTTTCACATTTGTTTAGTGCGTCATGATACGATGCGCCAAATACGATTATTTGCGTTTAGTAATTTTTTTTATTTTGCTGTAGAACAAATAGAAAAAATGAATTTTCTATAACAAAATAATAAAAATAAATTGGAAATTAAAGAGAACAAGTACAAATCCACACGCGTAGTGATAAGTAAACACACACAACAGTAAGCTACAGTAAACAGAAAAATAAATCGTAAAAATATTTGATATTTTCTTTAAATATTTCGTCTTGACATTGAAACAGCAACTGGGCAACTAACACATGAAAAATCTGTATAAAATATGTTTTTATTACTTTAAAATCCTGTTTTATTAAAATTAATTTATATTTTCACTGAAAAGAAAATAAAAAAAGAAAATTTTGTTTTGGTTTTTTTTACTTAAAATTAAAAATAGAAAACGAAACTGATACAATTTTTAGAAGAAATAGTGAATTGTTTAATTTATGTATTTTTTTTATACCTCCTCTTTTTCATTTTTATATAAAAAATACAAAGTATTTTTCAAAACATTGTTTTGATCAAAATCTATGATGGGAATAAAAAAAAAGTGTAAATGCAAAAGAAAAATCTTTTTTATATATTAAAACACAAAACAGTCTTTGTACTTTTTGATTCCATTAAAATAATAATTAAATTGAAATCATGATTTTTCGCATAATAACAAAAGTGTACTTAGAATTATTACGACACATTTTTTTCTCTCAGTTTAAAAAGCAATATTTTATCAACATTTTATTAACATTTGTCCTCGACATTTTTTCTTTCTATTTTCAATTTAAGAAAAAGAAGAAGAAAAAAATGTATATAAAATAGCAAAATCAACACTAAAATAAATGTTGTAATTTTTAGAATGCGCTAAAATAATTATTAAAAATTTTTCGTTTGTTAAATATACAAAATTTATTTGTTTTTTGCGGTTACAACAACAAACTAGAAAAAGTGTTAATCATTTTATGTAATTAATAATTAATATGTAATAATTGTAATAACAATAATTTAATTAATTTAAATTAAACATTAAAGTGCGAAATGTTTATGTGTTTTTCCGTTATTTTTTTTCGTAAAATTTTGTTGGCAAACTGTTTTATATTTTTTATCAATTGATTTAAATTAAAATTAAAATTCTAAAATTGTGTTTAATTTTTAATTGAAATAAATCTTCAGTTAATAAATTCGAACTTTCCAAAACATTTTCTACAAAATCTTTCTTCAAATCAATTTTTTTCTATTATCAATTTTTCATTAAATAAAAATTTTAGGCAACTATAGAAATAAACGTTAAATACTAATAATAATAGTGTTTAAATATTTGTATATAAATATAATAATATTAAAAAATAATATATAAATAGTGTATAAATATAATAATATTTTTTATAGTCACACACCTATTCCTAACTTCATGATTTCAGAAATTAAATACCTTATTGCTTATTAAAATGTTTAAATGCAATAGAAATTCTTTTAATTCATGTTCAATAATAATAATAATTTTTTAACAATAATAAAACATGGACATATAATTTTTGTTTACGATATTTTGTACCTATGTAAATAATTTTTTTTAAAAAAAAACAAACAATTTTAGTGGAAATATGGAATAAATTCTTTATACAAATATTTAAGATTAAAACATTACAATTTAAGCAAATTTTTAGATATTTATTAATATGTAAATTGGAGTCGCAATCGATGTTTTTTATTTCTTTTTAAATAATGAATCTCATAACATAAATGCAAAAACATTTAAATTAATGATAGATTTTAAGAGAGTTAATTGAAATTGATTAAATTTTATAAATTGCTGTAAATAAAAAAATTTAAAAAGGTTCGAACTATAATACGACGAGAATTATTATTCAATTATGAAATTTGAAGAAAAGCTATTTCTTTTACTTGGTTTGTATGTTTTTGTTTTTTGAGCAAATAGATACAGATATAATACAACAAGGGACTTAAAAAAGGGAAATATTAAAGGATGTTATATGAATATAATATGTAAAAAATGTGACGCTAGATATATACCGGTGAATTTAAATTTGCTGTCAAATATTTTTAATTTTAATAGATTTTTAAACGATTTACACTCGTTCAAATACTTAAGCTTAAAAAAAATTGCTTAAATATAGGATGAAATATAGAAATCACAAACCAATTCTTCATCAATACGAAAATAATATTTTAAAGTTTTTTGTTCATAAGTTTGCACTTGTAAGTTATTACTTAAATACCACTTAATGTGGTATTTAATAACTAATTAAATCACAGGTTTATTAAAATACATATGTAATAAAAAATATATATGAATTACACATTAATTACACATTTTCCACTCAATATAATTCAGGCAACAAAAAATATATATAATGACATGTTTATGGGGAATTGAACCATAAGAAACACAAAAAACATTAAACCATAAAACAAAATGAATGCTTTTTGGAATGCGAAAAAAGAAATAAATTTTCAAAAGAAAAAGAAGCAATCAAATGAAATATAATATATACTTTACTGTATCGTTTTTCTTCTTTTCTTCTTTCCATTATTTGTGTGTGTGTGTATGTAAAAAACATTTTGTTAGAATTTATTGAAAACAATCATAATTGCTTTACTTAACATAAAAATATAGCAATTACATCTTTGTCATAAATTATTTGTTGCTGTTTCTTTAAAATAATTTTCTTTGGTGAGCCCTTTAGTGGCGCCAGCACCTATAACAAATATTCAAACTATTTTTAAGGCGTTCATCCTACTCAAAATTAAATAAATATATTCTCGTACGATGGAATTTCACAAAAAGACCCTAAGTGGATACACTACTGATCAGATTTTAAAATCGGTAAACACGAGCGACAAGTTTTAAATTAAAAAATAAAATGATGAAAATGAAAGAAACAAAAAGAAACATTCGTAATTAAATACACATTTTTCCAATGAATTTTTATTATATTGACATTATTTTTTAATGTTCACTGAACTGAACTGAAAATCCGTAACCAAATTGGATATTGTAATAAAAGTTGATTGTGCATAGTACTTTCTCTATTCTCACCTCTACAAAACTGATTTGATCTTGAAAATCTAAATCCAGAAAACAGAAACAAAAAAACGAACAACACAGAATTATAGTTGGTATATGTAAAAACGGAAGTAAATTGAACTCAGAAAGAATCTCTGTTCCCCTTGATTATTCTTGTTTTGTTAAACGAAACGAAACGAAACGAAACGAAATGAAAAAAAAATGTATAAAATAATAAAAGAGAATTTTTTTTTGGTAATACAAAAGATGATTGCAACACGAGATCACTTATCATTTTTTATAGATGCAGGAAGTTATATCAAGTACTTTCCTTTCCTTCATATAGAAAAGTACTTTTGTCTCCATCATGTCCACCGAAGAATAATGAAAAAATATTGAAAATGGGTAAAACGTGCACGTTCGTTTTTCATAATAATTTCATTTTATTATTTTATTTTACATGGATAATCGTGTAAAAATACTTCTCGAATTCACAATAGATAAAATTGAAACTTTCAATAATTTTTCAAAACTAGAAAATTGTTTTAAAATATTTAATATAAAATCATATTTCTTTTATATTTATTAAGAGAGTAGACAAAGTAGTATTTTATTAATAAATATTTTTGACAGTTTATTATATTATTCTTGTCTTAACAGTTATTATTGTTAATAATAACAATAAAAAAACTTTTCTATTCAACTCGTTCATCTTTCATTTATTAGTTGAAACTGATGTTTGAAAATTAAACATTTTCTTCTGCTTCTTCTCCTCATTTTTTTTTTTATTTTTTTCTTTTTTCATACGTTTCCAGAAGTCGACAAAATGCTTCTGGCATATTTCCAAAAATAATTCCAAGAATATTGTTGTGGTGAATTATATAATCAAAAATATACTTCCTTTAACTCTAGTCTAGTCTAGTATCGTATCGTCTATCTATAACACTACAATTTGCACTCAATATATATATATATATATATATTATTTTACTCAAAGTATACGAACACGATAATATTCGTATAATTGGCTAAATTCAAACATTCTATTTAGAAACCAATTTGTTTCTTCTACATATTTTTTTTCTTTCTTCAAGCTCCAGACATTTTTTTCTATTACTCTTCCTACAAACCTCCCATTTAAATGTACCCCTCAACTTTATTTTAGAAGGACATTTAATAACACAAATAATTAATTGGTATTTTTCTCTTTAAATTTTTTTTTTGTTTTATCTGATTTCTCGGAACGCAATACTGAGATTGTACTTTTTATCATAAATTCAAAAAATTTCTTTAGACGTCAAAAAATAGTTTTTCCAATTAATCCATATTAATAAAAAAAACTGTAATCTATTGACTAAAAGGAGAAAGAAAACAAAAAGAGGTTAAAACCAAGATAATATTTTTCTGTTTTCTTGTTTTTGATTTGATTTGATTTTTTTTTTGTTGTTGTTCTGTAATACTTTTTTCAGCTTCACTTGTTAAACAATTGAATGAAGAAAGAAAATTGATATTGATTTCATAGAAAAAACAATTTTCCTATAAATAATAATTTATATTTTATATGATTTTTGTGTTCAACCATCTACAGTTTGTTAAGTTTTCGAAATCCATTCAATATCAAATATTCTACAATATAAACTGTAAAAGCCAAAAGTTTTCTCTATAGTACGTTACTATATAGGGTGTTTGCAGAAAATAAAGAAATTCATTTTAGCAACAATAATAAACAGCAACAAAGAAAAAAAGCAAGAAAATAAAAATTTTACTTTGATTATTTAAAAAAAATCGAAAAAAACCCCTGTTTGGCATAAGAAGAAGTTGAAGAATAAAATCTTGACATTCGAGTATTTTACTTAAGATAAGCTTATGTTTCCCATGTGACACTTTTAAGATTGTGATATAATAATATTGCAAAAAATACTCTTGGTTTTTATATATATTTTCTTCTCAAACATTGAATTATATTTTTTTGCTGGCTTTAACTTCCTTTTTGCTTCTCTTTTATTTCTTCTTCTTATGCAGTACACAATAATAAATGCGCTGCTACAATACATGAATTTTGGTTTGAAGAAAGAAAAGTTGAATGAGAAGAAACATAAGTATTGTATTATTTTGGTTTTTTCTTTCTTATGAGATTGAAGACATTAAAAAGTTTCTTCTTTTGGGCTGTAGTTGTGTTGTTGTTGTTGTGTATTTTATTATTAAATACAAGTTTTGTGTATTCTTTGTTGAGACTAGACTGAATTCGATTTATATTTATTGTGTTTTGGTTAGGCAACTAAGACCTAAAGGATTTTCCCTTTTATTTTATTTTTCTTGATTTGATTTTATGTAATATGGAAATGCCGATTCGAATGCGACATTTCAAAAACGTCATTATAATATTCAAGTTTTTTTTCTCTACAGATTTTATTTGAAAAATCTTACTATGATTCAATCGCTTATATTATTTTGAAACCTTATAATTGTTATTCCTATATATCTGATTAAATATAATACAATAATAGCATAGTAAACTTATTATTTTGATTACATTGGAAATCTAGGAAATTTTATTCTTTAATTAAATAGAATCTTTCAAATGCATTATTTAAATTAAAATTTGCATTTGTTCTATCGTAATCAGTTTAATTTTACAGTTTGATATATATGTTCTCTATTTCCCCATGGAAATTGGAAATATAGTTAGAGGAGAGATGCGTATTTGGAATAAATGCATTGATTAATTTAATGTAATTAATTATTAAGTAAATGTTCTTGGAATAATTTGAAAAATAATAATATAATTTTATGAATGCATATGAAAAAAGAAAAAAAACCTAATTCCTCTTGTTTAATCTTTATTTCTATGTCAGCTGTTTTTTTTAAAATAAACAAAATATTCTTTTGTCCTTAATCTGTATGTAAGTAAATACATTTAAAAAAGTCTCTCCGGCATTTGCAAAATAAACAAACAGTGTAATGATAAGAAAACCGCAAAATTTGTAATATCAAATATCATTTT
This sequence comes from Pedicia rivosa, assembly GCA_963082725.1. Classification (NCBI taxonomy): domain Eukaryota; kingdom Metazoa; phylum Arthropoda; class Insecta; order Diptera; family Pediciidae; genus Pedicia; species Pedicia rivosa. The sequence continues at coordinate 18,697,736 of OY720154.1, read as the reverse complement.
GATTAAAATTTTAAGATTATAATTCCAGTAAGTATAGTTTTTTAAATGGGTTTTGGCGTATAAAAAAACGTATTACTTTCTCTTTCACATTTTTGTCATAATAACGTTTAAGCATAAACGTCCAGAATTTCAGATATCCAGACTACAATTGAAGCATACATAATTAGTTTCAACTTTAGTTTATAATGAAAAGCATTTTAGTTTGCCGTTGGACAAAAAAAAAATAAAAAGGAATAAAACGAAGAAATTTTGTATGCGAAAGTTCAGAGTTTTAACTTTTAAATCAAAGAGTATACCATAGAATTCTGGCCCGTTTTACGAAATCTATAAGATCTTAAATACCCAGACCCTCGATATATAGACAGACTTTTATCTTATGTAAATAAAACATAAAAATTGAATTAAAACTATTTTAAGATTTTTATTGAATTAATTCAGCAGCAACAAGAAATTTGAACACCGACAGAACACCTAAAATAACAAGAAAAATTAAATTTCTAAATATAATTTTATAAATGATAAAAAATATTCTCGTCATATACTGCCCATAAATGCGATTATTAATTACTTCTCAATTTTGTTTCCATTCAGACCTTTATGTGAGTGTGTGTATGTGTGAGAGTTTATATATATTTATGTAATGCTTGATGATTTTTTTAAATATAAAAGATGTATTTGATGATTGATCATTATAATTTTATATATTGAATGGGGCATCTACTCAAGGTGTGGCCATTTTTATGTCCTCAATCTATTTTCAACATCAAGGAAAAGAGAATTAATAAAAAACTACATTCTCCTTATATATAAATTTATATTTTAGATTAAAAATCCCGTCTTTTCATAGAGGTAGTATTTTCACCTGAGTAAATATCAATAGAAATAAATAAAAAATGATTGAATAAAAAAAAATAAAAACATAAATTAATTGAATGAAAAACTTTATTAATATTTTATTTTGTTGATTAAATATTTGAATTATGATTGCGGATGATTATTATTAATATTATTATTATATATGTATATATAACACTCTCTTTTCTCCTCTCTCTTTATGACTGAAGAATTTATTTATTATTCATGAAAATGGAAAATGTCATTTAGGCAAAAAAAAAAAAGTTAACAATAATTTAATTTAAAATTTCACTGTTTCGGTGAGTAAATTAAATTTTGTTTTATGAGAGTTGAATATTTAATCATTTAAATGCAGCATTTTTTTATTTATTTATTTCATTATTCAATACGTCAATAAAAATCATGTAGAGAGGTTGACATGACCCGATTTTATGAATGGCATTCCATTTTTATTGATTTATAAAATGCAGTCAAATAAAGTCCGAAAAAATGTCAATGAAAGATCAATCAATTCCATTTTCTTTACATAAAATAACTAAAAAATGAAATTTTATTTATTTTCAATTTATTTCTATATTTTTCCCCTTATTTTCAAATGTCTGTCTGCACATACAGACACATATGCATACACGAAAACACCAGAAAAACTCACCACAGAAAAATAGCGAAATAGCACACAGGAAAATATCTATCGAGCTAAAAGAGTTGTTGTTGTTGGTTTGGTTTTCGGCATTTTATATAGAAAAGTGCGATGGTTGAAAATAAAATTTATGATAATATTTCTTTATGTATAAAGAAAGTGTACGAATGTCAGGTAATATTTTTCCCTGGAGCTAGATTATGGAAAAGTATGTAAAATTAATAGAAAATTTATTTATGTTTTTCATTTTTTTTTTTTTTCATAACTCAGAAGGCGGCAGTATTTCATTTTTTTTCTTTTACTAAGGTTACTTTTTGCTACGGGTTGATCAAAATGTCATTTTAAATTTGAATAAAAATGAAATATAGATATATCTCTATATAGAGAGAGAAGAATTTAATCGTTAAGACAAAATTGTTCTATATTCTTCCTTATTTCTTATTCAATATTATTATTTTTTATATATAAAGCAAGAATTAAAATAGAGTAAAACTTTCCAAAAATAAATACTTTTGTTAACATGCAATAATATATTGTCTATAAAATAACAGACATAATGTCTCGTTCAATATTGATTTAAAGTAAACGATACAGTTTATTCTTGTTAAAAAAAAAATTATATCAAAAAATAATTACGGATCAATATTTCGATTTTTATAGAAAAGTAAATGGAGATAATGATACCTGCCTTAAAGAATTTCTTTACTTTACAAACAAATTGTTTTCTTTCATTATTAAATATATTTTGTATTTCCTAATTTGGAAATTATTGGCTAACCATTTAAGTAAGGATGAGATAAATTTATTTGTTAATAAAAACATACTAAAGTATAACCAACGTTTTTACTCGCAAGCACTTATTTCTTTTTCCATATCCACTGGGTCAATATTTTATTCAGTTCGACATTATTAATAAAATTATTATTATTATTGTTACTATTTCAGTATTTACTCATTTAGAAATGTAATGCGTCATGATGAGTGGATCATGGCCAAATTAAAAAGTCATTAATTTGTGTTTTCAGCAATTTTTCCCCCTCTCTCTTTTTGTAAAGAAAGAAATAAACCCCTTTTAATGTAATTTATAATTTATTGAAAAATACAAAAATTAGGTCAGTTTTTAAAGTCAAACAAGAAACTAAAAGTTCAAAAAAAAACACAAACATAAAATTGAAATATTTTGAAACTTTGACTTTGTCATTTTTATGTTCTCTGCGACAGTTTCTTGTTATTTTCAAGTGACATGAAAAAAGGGAAATTTTCAACTTAATAATAAATATTTTTGAAGTTGTTTATTTTTTATTTTTAAATTTTTTTTTATTGTTTTTTTTTTGGAAAAGAATTTTGTTCTTATAATAAATTAGGCTGTGCTACAAATGTAAAATAAAAAAATTAAATTATTAATAAGATATATAAGTCGCATACTTACATACTATTTCCATTGTTCATTAAAAAGTTTCCAGTTTGCCATATTTCCCAAAAAGTTAATGAACGTAATGAATGCAACTTTTTGTATGTCGACAATAGAAAGCATCATGTCACCTTTTCCTTTCCAATTTTCTAAAAATAATAATGACTTAATTTTAAAAGGAGAGAAGACTTCAACTAATAAGAAACTCGAATTAAAAAAAACAATGAATTAACTTATTTTAAGAAATATATACAACATTTTTAATACAGAATGACACAATTTAAATGATTCTGCTCGTTAATCTTCACAACTTGTTGCTCAATTTGTGTGTACATTTTTGTTATTTTTATATATTTTATAATCTTTTTTAATTTAATAATGCGCATTGACATAAAGTAAAAAAGGAATAAAACAACAGTAGAATAAATAACGACTAAGAATCATTTTCTCTTAAAAACATATTTAAAAAAACGAATCCGCCTTCGTAAAAATTAAATTAAAAAAAAAACGAAAAAACTAAATGTTATATATACATACATGCATTTATATAAATAGTTAAGTTGAAATTGGGATTAAATTTGGATTTGTATATATTGCCTTGATTTAGTGTCATTGAGTAAATCCTCGCTATATAAAGATGTCTTTGTCTCGTCGTCTCGTCTCGTTTTGTCTTTAATTTTTTTTTTATTCTGTTCATTTCATCTCAACGCGACTAAATTGGATTTTTAGAAAAACAAAAAAAAAATTGTATACATATATTTAAAGAAAAATAAACATTGAAAAGTAAATGACAAAATAAAAACACAAACAGTAATTTGAATGTCTTTTTATTAGTTGATTAAATTTTTCCTTATTTAATTTAAATTTTAATTCAAACCAAAAAATGAATCAAGAAAATTTTTAAAATCAACCACATTGGACAAAGTAGTTAATAATAAATTTCTTTTACAGCAATCCCTTTTGGCTGGTAGAATACCAATTTCATCTACAACAGGACCAATCAAACGTGGATTACTTTGGCAACAACGTGACAGATTGTTTTCACGGTGGAAAGAACGGTAAGTGACGTCATAACTCTTACAAAAAAAAAGAATAAAATAATTATTGACTCAGCGTAAAATTAATTTAAGATATTTACGAAAAATGGTAATTATTATTATCTATTATACAATATTCTTATCTATTGCCTTCTTACTTTCCTATTTATTTAAATATAATTTTTGGGATTTATGTTTTTAATAAACCGTAATTAGAGTCGAAATATCTTTTTGATTTCATGTTTTTTAAACAGTATTGAACTTTTAAAACCACTTCAAAAAAAAAATCAAACTGAAACAAACTTTAATGAAATTTATGTACTGGAACCTTTTTTATTACCGTACAAATGTACAGCACTGACTCTAACCTACCTATACATTAGATATAATATTATATAAATTGTCGTCTACAGGTACTTTGTGTTAACCCGAGATTACTTACATTGTTTTAAAAGAGCGTCAGGTTCAGCAAATGAGAGAATATCAGACATGGGACAATTTATATTTAAAGTGAGTTTGCCCTTTATTTTTTATTCTTCTATTTTTATTATTATTGTTATTTAAGATATAAAATTTTAATTATATCGTCTAAAAATGTATTTAATTAATTATAAAATGTCGAAATGACACAGACACCGGTTTTTTTTTTCCCTCTTGTTGTTTTTTTTTTTAATTTTCTTTCAATGTTGGATTATTAACAACATTTTTTTTTCTTGACTTTTAATTAAAATCTGATGTCTAAATTGAAATTTATAAATCAGGGTGAAATGAAAAAATACTGAATTAATTTTTTAATGTAAAAATCAATAACGCAGAATATATAAAAGGGATAGAATTTTGTGTGAAATATCCTTTATGCAATATTTTGAAATCCACTGATTTTGTTTGTCATTTCGGTTAACGTTATTATTATATCATTTTAATTTCACTCTTATAAATTTAACAGACAGAAATAATATTAAAAGAGACACAAGAAAATCTAAAAACACAAATAAATTGAGATAAATCGTCAATAATCTCTTATATCAATTAAAAACGATTTATTTTAATAATCTGTATTGTCAGAGATTAGAATTTAAATATTTTCGCATTGATTTTTCCTTCTTATTCCATAATACTTGTTCCTTTTTATATTTTGAATAATTAATTGAAAATTCACTAAAACAATTTCTAACGTCATTGATTTTAAAAAATGGAGTTTCTATCGTCAAGAGGTTTTCTCAGGTGTAAATAATTTTAATCAATATTAAATGCAGGAAAAAAAATGGAATAAGAAGAAACGTCTTTAAAGTGGAAAGTTAAAGTGAAATTATAAATTGTAATTTTTAGAATATTTTATTGATTTTATTTTTTTTTGGTAAATTTATTCTGCATAACAAACATTCTTTCATTATTGTTTTTTGAGTGAATATTTTTAAATTGTTTTACGGAAAGTAAATCTAGAGATTCTCAAAAATATAATAAAATCTAAATTGAATTTTAATTATAAGACATTATAGGAAGCTTACCTCCATTTACACAATAATTTACTCAGAAAGAAAAATGGTCAAATACACATTAAAATTAATTATAATGAAACGCATTTTTGGTCAATGAACTTATTTTGTAGTGTGTGTATGTGTGTGTTTTTTATTATAATAAATTTTAAAAATATAAAGAAAATGACAAAACTAAACCTTTTTTAAATAGTTTAACTTTTTTTTCCCTAAATATATAACAAATGATAATTGTTATTATTTTGTTTGACAATAAAACAAAATAAAATAAAACAAAAATATAAGGAGAGACTACCACAAAAAAATTATAAAACCACTTTATTACATTTATTTAAGCGTGTTCAAGTTCTCACGGTTTTTATTTTTATTGTCAACAAAAAAAGACTTATTTTGTTAAATTATGTTAAAATTGGAAAAAAAAACGAAACCTAAAGATATAAAAAATGCAATTAAATAGATTGAATTAACTACTTCTTTAAATTTTGTTAAAAATTTATTGTTTAGTCCTCCTCTTCAAATATTTTGTAAATTAACGATGCCTAATGAAACTATGTCTATTTTTGCCAAAATAAAATAGAAAACTAGGTATTCTTATATAATTTTGTTACAATCGTAATTGTTTTCGCAATTTTATTTTTCTCCCGTGTTTACATAATTTCAATTGTCGTCTTTAATTTATTTCTAAAATATGAATTTCAGGTGAAATTAGTGGATGTTGAAAAAGTTGAATGGTTAAATCGACGTTCATATAGTGCAATTGGCCTCCTTCTTGGACGAGAAGGTCGTGTTTTATTGCGTAGCGATAATGGATTAGAAGATTGGTTTGAATTATTAGAGGAATGTACATTGTTTAGCAAACAGAGACGTCAAGCCCTTAGAATAACACAAGGACCAAGATCACGTGCATCATTAGCGGCACCACCATCACATGCTTCATTATATGCAAATCACTTAGGACTTGGTGGTACTTATTCAAGTGCAATTGAAGATTGGTTATTATCACGTAATAAAACAATTAATTCATCAAATCATTTTGTTTTGTCCGATTCTGTTCCCGATTTAAGTGCAATTAATGAAAATAATGGTATACCAACAAATCATTCAACACCAAAACGGATACCAAATCATGTCCAAAAGAATGGTAATATTAATGGTTATGGTAGTCCATGTAGTTATACAAGCGGATATTTACCATCTCCTTCTGCACGAATTAATAAAAAATCTTATGGGAATACATTGAATGAAGATGATGAAGAGGTTCAATTACGACATAACAGGCACAGATGTGAAAATGATAATGAAAGAGATAATTGGATGTATAGGAAACCATTGGGACCACAAGATCAAAGACATTCTTGTAAGTTTTAACTTTTATTACATGTTTTTTTAAAGATAAATTTAAAAGTTTTTAATTGGTTCAATTTATTTCTTATGAAATGAAACAAATCAATTGCTTCGCATACAAATAAATAAATACAGAGAAATAGCAATTATTAGCATTATCGTGTTTTTATAGAAAAAACTCTGAGTTTATATTTTGTTTGTTTATTTAATAAAATAATGTAAAACATCGCACACCTAATTTCTTCTTCAGTGAAAATATTCCATAGAGAGTTAAGTAATCTAAATAAATCGATGGGTAGATGGAGAATGTAGATGGAGAATGTTTAATTAATTTATTCTTTAGATAATATTTAAAGCAACTTATAAATTATTTTTCTATATAGTGCTTACCGATATTGATATATCTGCTTGTGATAGTGGATTAGATACACCACCATCAACTCATCGACCGTCTAGTTATCGTGATGTTTATTATATGATTCCTGGTGCTAGAGATTCCACAGATACAGGTGTTAGTTCATCACGTGGTACATTAGTATCACCTGGCGGTAGTATCAGAGGTGGTGGCAATAATGTTAACACAAATGGCTCAAGGTATTGTTTATGATTTACTTTTCTAAATTTAAACTTTATCTTTTTTTCTTGTTATGCAAATTATTATTATTATTATGTGGTGATGTTTTCGAAAATGAATATGACGGATTGTTAGTCAATATTTTACATTTGCCTTTTTATACACAGAATATTAAATCTCAAAAACAAAAGATCGTGTCTCAATGTCTTAATTAAGAATATTAAAACATAAAAAAATGTGTTCAAATTTGACGACTTTAATTACATTCTTTTTCTTTCGTGTCAAATAAAATAATTCTTGCATATATTTTTTTCATCTTACAAATACAGTTAATGTAGAATAATACTAGCACCGTCAATCATCACATTTCATGGACTAATTGAATGTCGCCTTTTTGGTTCAATATAATACACGTGGTTCTTTATTTTGAAACAAAATATTAACGTTGCCATCGCTATTTTAGAATATAATGAATATATATAATAATATATAATATATATAATATAATATAATAATATATAATAGAATATAATGAAATTATAAAATAATTTAAATTAACAGGTACAGTGTACAAGAAAAGGTAACTAGACAACATCGTATTGAGGATGATAGACATTCAATACGTTCACATAACGTTTCGAATGAATATTATCATGAAATAAATCAAAATAAATATACAAATGGTAATGGGCATATTAATAATAGTAATAATGGCACAAGTCGTGAACGTTATCAAAATCCAGCATTAGTGGCGATTATTAATGATTCACAAGGAATGAAATTTAGGGGTAAGTTGTTTTTTTTTTTTTAATTTTCTTAAACAATCATTTAATGTGAATATATTAGGTATACTCTGAAATTTTTTTATTTAACTTTTTAAAGTTTCATTCAATCATTAATATTTAATAAAATAAATTTCATAGCCGGGAATTAATTTTTTGAATAAATATGATATAAAATTAAAATCAACAAAAATATTATCTTTGACGAATTATTATATACAAAAATAATAAATGGCCGTGATGTTGTAAATTAATATACTTAAATTGAATTATTTCTTTTATTATTTATTTATTTATTCATATTGAAATGGAAGATGATTAAAAGAAGAAAAAAAAGTGATAATAAATTATTATTATTTATTGTTCAGATCGTTCTTATTCTGATATACAACAAATACCAAGACGTCCATGGAATGATAATTCACAGAGTCCAAAACGAATACCATTTATTGGTACGCCTACACGTGTTTAACTACACAAACATACAAAAAGAACAACTACAGCAACAAAAATTGAATCAACCAACAAAACAACAACAATAGTAACAGAACTACACAACTAGAACAACAATTTTTTTCGTTTTTTAATTAAATGAGAGAAGAAATGATTGGATTACCAACATTTTTAAATTATTTATTTATTGAAAAGAAGCTTTAGTGAAAAAAGTCTTTTGAAAAGTTTTTAAAAAAATAATTAATTATTTTAGTTGTTGCATTGCATTACGTTAAATATTATCTTATGGTAAATTAAATTTCTCAAATATATTATTATTATTATTATTATTATTATCATTATTATTATTATTATTATTATTATTATTAATTATTATTATTATTATTATTATTATTATTATTATTATTATTATTATTATTATTATTATTATTATTATTATTATTATTATTATTATTATTATTATTATTATTATTATTATTATTATTATTATTATTATTATTATTATTATTATTATTATTATTATTATTATTATTATTATTATTATTATTATTATTATTATTATTATTATTATTATTATTATTATTATTATTATTATTATTATTATTATTATTATTATTATTATTATTATTATTATTATTATTATTATTATTATTATTATTATTATTATTATTATTATTATTATTATTATTATTATTATTATTATTATTATTATTATTATTATTATTATTATTATTATTATTATTATTATTATTATTATTATTATTATTATTATTATTATTATTATTATTATTATTATTATTATTATTATTATTATTATTATTATTATTATTATTATTATTATTATTATTATTATTATTATTATTATTATTATTATTATTATTATTATTATTATTATTATTATTATTATTATTATTATTATTATTATTATTATTATTATTATTATTATTATTATTATTATTATTATTATTATTATTATTATTATTATTATTATTATTATTATTATTATTATTATTATTATTATTATTATTATTATTATTATTATTAACTATTACAGTTAGTTAATTTGGTCATTGTGAGCCCACCTCCTACTTCAAAAAATAATTTTTTTAACGAAGGTAAGGTGTGCACGTTAACCGAGTTATTTTTTATTATTATTTGTTTTTAAGACAATTATAAAAAAATAATATTATTATATTATTATTGTCGTAGTTAATTAAATAGAAAATGGTCACCTATTATAGATTTTTAAAAAAATGTATGTAAATTTACTAAAGTTAAATTTTAAAAGAAAAAAATTAAGTTTGCGAAAAAGAAAACAATGAAAATTAGAAATGATTTAATTTGAACATACACACACACAAAATGTAACAAAAAACATTATTATTAAAATTTATAGTTAATCTTGTAAAAAATTGAAAAACATTAATAGTTAAATTCGTTTTATTTCAAGAAAGTAAAAGAAATAATCGCTTTGTTTTCAATAATTTAGTTAACAATAATTAAGAATAATTAAATTAATTAATGAATTTTGAAATTTAGAGACATAAAATAGAAATTTACAAACTAATAGTTAATTACGTGAAAAGAGATTTTTGTTTTTAATGTCTAAATTTTTTAATTTGAAATTTTATTTTAAATTTTCTCTGTTTTCTTAGACCAAAAATAACGAAAAAAAAAATAGGAGAAGAAGAATAACATTTAAAACTATTTATTTTAAAAGCGAAAACCATAAAAAACTTTACTTTAAGAATATTTTTTTCAGCTTTTCTATTTAATTAAAATAAAAGAACAACCACTAAATTTTTATATTGAAAACGATAAATTATAAATTAATTATATTTTTGTTCGTTAAATAAATTAAAAATGATTTAAACTAAATTTAATGATTAAATTATAAAGTTAAAAGTTTTCGTTTTTAATAATTAAACCCAAAAAAAGTATATAATGATGAAAACGGTAATTGAATGTTAATTTACTTTTTTTAATTGGTTTTGTTTAGATGATTTCTTGTGTGGGATTAAAAAATTGGGTGTATTTGATTATTAATTGATTAAATTTAAAAATGATAATTGTATAACTACAGGCATACATTGCTGTGATTTTGATAAAATATAAATAAAAATATTGATTTGAAAATTAACTTAAATGTTTTATTTTATTTCGAAGAATTTCAGGAGAATAAACTTATATCTTTATACGGTTTGTATCGTTTTGTATTTCATTATTAACAGAAACAAAATATAACAAACTACAACAAATTATTATACGTTTGTTTACTCACTTTTTTAGATTAATATCTATTTTTAAATAATGAATTTACGTACCAAGGATAATTAGTAAGGGTGCCTGTTTACCATTTATTAAAACAGTACAGCTTTTAGAAAAAAAAAATCTTTTTTAAAAATGTGAAAAAATAAGAGATGAAAAATGATTAGAACATTCAAAATGACCGTAACAATTCATTAAAAATTACAAATGCGATACAAATTTCTGTTTAAAAGAAAATGTTTTGTTCATCCCTGCGATATTTTGGATTCACAAAAATCCTAAAATGGATAAAAAATATAGTACATGATTAGATTCATTAATATAAAAAAATAATAATTATTATTAAATTGTAGACAGAGGCATTGTTACAATGTAACGAAATAAAAACAGCAACAACAAAACCTATGATGTCATTAGACTTTTGTTATTTTTATACCAAAAAAAAAAACAATTATAATAAATAAAAAAAGAAGTTTAGTGTAGAGAGAAGCCTACACTAAAAACAATACATAAACATACTACAATATTGTTTTTTCTCTTTCTATCTGGATTCATTTATTATTGTTTCATCATTTTCTTTTGTGTTATACATTTTTTTCGTTGAATAATTTTTAATTTATGAACGTGGCTGGATGATTCATTTTCATATACATTAATTCATAGAATAATACCAATTAAACATTTTGAAATTTTTTTTTTTTGATGAGTTAAATTTATATACGTATAGAGTATACGTACATATTTTGTTAGTAACTTTTTATTTGACGTCAAAAATAATATTCATAATAATTATAATAACAATCATACTAATAAAACAACAACATAACATGTGTAAATTCATTTGTTGTTCGTTTTCTTATTATATTCTTATTCTTATTCTTCAATTTTAAAATTCTAGAAAAAAAATAGGTCTGGAAAGTTTCGAAGTATGCACAGAATAAATGAAATTCTAAAAAAAAAACATAAAATATTATTAATAAAAATAATAATTGAATTAAAACCAAAACAAAAGAAATAATATTTCTATTTCTCCTCTTTCTCACACAAGAATAAATTGTTTTCTTAAATATTGAATAAAGTGCGAAAGAGAGGTCTGAATTTTTGTAAAGAAACAAATTAAGAATCTTCTTGTCTTCATTGTGTTTTTGTGTTTTTGTATTTGAAGAATTGTGTTTTATTTATTCTTTTATAAATTATAGTCACAAACATAATGCCGTCTGATATTGTTTTTGGAGACATCATTTGATTTTAATTTTATAACTATCATGATCATCATACTTTCTTCTTATATCAAAGAGATTTCCCAAATATTAAACTTAAGTTAGAATTACTCTGAAATAATTTGTTAAAAAATAATGATTTAATTAATTAATAACTAATTTATAAATACTCATTTATAGATTTCAACTATAAACTTTCAGATCTTTTTAAAAAATTTACATTTTGATCTTTTGAATTTTGTATAGTCAATTATCATGACGCTGATTATATTTATTAGATGAGTCAATTTTGTTATCAGATTTGTCATTTTTTTGTTCTTCCCGGAAATTACAATTATTTACAATTACAATTATTTATATTTATGAATTTTTTGAAATACAGAAACTCAAAACAAAATGATAAAAGGATTAAATTTTATTTTTCGTATGAATATTAAAAACGAGAAATGTAAAAAGAGGTGAAATTCTTTAAAAATCAAATGATTTATTATAGTTGAGTCATTCACTCAAAAGTAACAGTAATAGCAACAGGGTGGAACATAAATTCAGAATCAGAGATGAATCTGATGGATTAAAGTTTTAACGGCAAAATAATTGATTTTGTGGTTATTGAGTTTTTCTTAGTTTTAACGTCGTTTCTCTAATATTCCATTAAACTTCTTGTCCAAATTCAAAATTTGGAAATCATTAATTAGTTAATTTTTCCATTCAAAAAAATGTTCACTAAATTCTAGGAATTTAAAATGAAAATCCAAAATAATTGAATAATTAAAAATAAACAAGAAATTATTATCGTTTTAAAAATTGAATAATAAATTTTATTTATAAATAAAAATTATGTTAAAATAGAATAAAACACAGATAAATTGATAATTCCAATTTATATAAATAATTAATTTTATTTTTATTTGATAACATTTTCATTTATTCTCATTGAAATATTGAATTTTTTTATACGTATTATTTTCATTTATCATCAAATGTTTTTATTAAATTTATTCGTATTCTCGAAATACAAAAAATAAATGCCAATTCTCTTCCTTCTTCCTATGAATTTTTTTTTGTGTTATAAATATGACCCCAATATTGTTGACCTATTGTTGAAAGAAAGAAAAAAAAATAGAGCCTTGAAGAAATCGATTAATTATTATATATTTTAATCTGTATTTAAGTAGGTTATATAATACTTTACTTTATTTATAATTCATACATTTTTATTATTGGTTTTGGCTTGATATCAAGCCTTAAAGCTTCTATTTTTGAATTATGAAAAAAGAAGAAAAACAAAAGAAAAAATATTAAATTTTTCTATTTAATGAACGCACACAAAATAATATACAAACACACGAATGACTATAAAAGAATAATATCGAAAGAATCCCCCCATTCTTCTAAACCCAAACCCAATTTTTCTGTTTCTTCTTTTGGCAAGGATATTTTTATTTATTTAGAAATTAATTTTTTCGGTAAATTCTTCATTTTTTCTTGCTTTTAAATGATTGATGTGAATTTGTGAAAGTTTACACAAAAAAAGAAGAAAGGAATAAGCACTCTTTTTATGGATCAAGTTCAAGGTTATTTATTTTATATTTTATTGATCGTTAAAAAAATGACAACATGAGAAGATTGAATGTAATAATAATAATATTATTTGAATATGTTATAAGAGGCGCGTGGATTTTTTTTTTTTTGCTAACGGGTTTACAATTTAAAGGACTAATTTTTCCTATTGTTGTTGATAATATAAGATAAAAATATCTCAATTTGCACAGCTACACAATTATATTTTTATAAGTAAGATAAAAAATATTTTGAAGAAAAATCTTTATATGTTAAGTTTCGGATTTTAAAACAAATATTATATTTCATCAAAATTTTAGATTTTATTATTGCAATTAAATCATTTACTCGATTGAACGAAACAGATAAATATGGTCAAACAAAAAATGAAATAATCTTTATGAAATGGTTAAATAAACAACTATAAAAACGATAAATACTCAATAAAATATCCAATAGATTTGATGATTTTTAATTGCTTTTCGATAATGAAATTTTCTATTGAGTTGATTTGTTAGGGGGAAAAAAAAAAGCATTAAAATTGTTTTTATCAGTTTTATCCTAGAATACAAGTTTCTCTTTATATTTCATTATTCTTACTGATGTATTATTATTATCATAATTTTAACTTAACTTAATGGTATATTGTTCTCTTGTGTTATTAACTTTAAATGAGTTGCGTGTTATCTAAATCAAATGGTTCAATTCATATTAAATATTATATTTGACCCATTTCTTATTTTCCGCTAATAATAAAATGAAATAAAGAAAGTCTTTTTTTTTTGTTTTTGGTTCTTTATTATACTCTTATAACTCTTGAACTATAATATCTAAGGGTCAAGTCAACCAACACAAGTATAGGATGTACTAAATAATGCTTAAAATCCTTATATGTATTATATCCGGTCGTGAAATTAAATTTTTCTTAAGAATAATGAAACCATTTTTACGTTTTAGGACAATGCTTTAGTATTTCAATAAAGACACGATTGCCTTAACAAACAACAAAATAAAAGGTTCAACCTTTACTTAGTTTTTTTCAACAAAAAAAACATAAAAAGGAAAATGAATTTTATCTTATAAATAGTTTTCTCTACAGTTAAGAAGAAATAAAAATATAGAGCAAAAACAATGAAATGCAATAAAATAAAAATGAATATGGAGATACAAAAAAAAAAGCCAAAGCAGAAGAAGCACGAAGAAATATATTTGTCTTTTTTCTTTTAATAAATATTATATGAAATATCTATGAAATATTATCTTGTTTAGTTGAATCTGATATTCCCTTTTTTTCGATTGTTTTTTTTTATTCTTTTTCCATATTTTTATCTCATGCATAGTATACATTGTGAATAAAAACTTGAAGCAGTTACATTTTCCCCTATAACTACATACCTGCATAATTTTCAAATGAAGATATGAATGCAAAATTTAAACTATAAAGTTAAAAAGAGAAATTTTTTATTCTAACGATTTAAATTTTCATTTATATTTCATCGTTTTTTTTTAAATCTTATTTTAATCCAATTGGTCGTCATCTTTACGAAATACCTAATGAAATTATGTGGGAAACTAATAATAAATATTAAATCTTTTTTTGCAATCGGTGGAAAAATTATATATTTTCTAAATTATAAATTTTTGCATGGTAAAGTATAAAATCCTAAAAATATATCGATGGGCAAAATACCTGGGAAAACTAATAAATAATATCTGCAGTACAAAATCAAATAAAAGATAATTCTAACAATTTATTTTTCTTTGAGTTTTACAATTTTCATTTAATAAGGAGTTTATATCTATTTCATAATTTATGTATAAAATTTAACTAAACCCTATAATGATTCATTTAAAGTATTTTAAGAGTTTTGTGACAAAATGAAACTTATAGTTTTTCGTGTAAATAAATTTGGGTCAAAAGTTCAAATATTATATTTACTTAAGTCAAACTTTAAAACGCAATAATCGGTTTCGAAAAACTTGTAAAGATATTTACGAAAATTTCAATCTGAAACTTTATTATATATTCATGATTTTTTTCCTTTATTAATAAATTTTCATTAGTTAATAAACAATACGGGACTGGAGACTGGACTAATAGACTGGACTAATAGACTGACGCAATCCAGTCTACAAATAATTTGATATTAAAAAGGCAACTTTTGTTCGTGTATTTTGTATTTCCTTATATTTCTTCACTTTCTATATTTGCTACAATTTTTTATTCCAATTGAATTTTTTTATAAATATTTTAAATCTAATTTTCAGAAATAAAATTAAGATAAATTGAACTTTTATGTCTTGAAAAGTTGTCCAAAAACGTTAATTTTACTTTTTAGTATTTAAAATACATTTAAACTTTATGATGGTTTGATAGAGTTGAAATTGTGCTTGTGATGTAAATATGAAAAAATCTCATTAAATTTTTAATAGGGTAGATCAGCACTCTTAACACTTTAATATTTTCGTATACAAACGTAAAACAGATTTTAATTGTTATTAATAAATTAAAACAAAAACAAAAAAACAATCGGAAGTATTTAATAAAAGTGTCAACAACATTTCTCAATTTTATTTTCAAGATGAGAAAATTGTATAAAACAAGAAAAACAAAAAAGGAGAATTTTTCAAAGTTTATAAAATAAATATGAAAGGAAATTAAAATTAATTTTTTATTATAATAAAAATAATAATAATAAAGAACAAAAGAAGACAGTTCTGTGTTTCTATATATTTTTACAAAAGATGTTTATTATCTTGAAACTTATCTTGAAGGTAAGAGTTCATACTATGACACCTCTCTACTATGTACCCCAGTGTATATATACTGAGTTTGTTGACATCTTCAAGTTTCAACTTAAATGCGTGTAGCGTGTCCATTCTGTATAAAGTTTATATTAAAAGGTCTATGATGAATTTAGATAATCATAGATGAAATTGCTGCCACCGCAATATAAGACAACAACAAAGTAAACAACATCTGAAAATACATCCAACACTATATGAAACCATTTACACATGTATACGCACACGCACAACGAACTCAATTAAGAAAAAGTTTATATTATATAGCTGATGAAAAATTCAAAATGCACTCAACACTTTCGATTTGAAAGATGTAAAAAAAAACTCTTTAGCCTTCTACATTCATACACATCCTTCTCCATCTATCTGATCGATTCATTTTGAGAAAAATGGACCCGTTTACGTATGTATGTTTTTAAGGAAATCTAACTAGGACACGTCGTCCCCCTTCAACTAAACGTCTATAAATTTTATTTTTATATATATTTTTCCCCATAACTTTTCAAAACGTCGTCTTTCGTTCACGGTTTTCATTTTGTCGTCATCCTATAGTCGTTCTCGTCTTCGTTTTTATGTCTCTGTTTTGTTGTAAAAGTCGAAAGAAAGAAATTTCTTTTTGAAGCAAGTAAAAGGAAAGCCCGTATACATTTTCTCTTTTTCACAAAAAAAAATATGAAAACCCATTCCTAATCATCAACATTGGGTTTGACATTAAATATATAAGCTTTTATGTATGTACAGTACAAGTACAAGGATCTTATTCATATTTAAATATATATATATATATATATATATATATATATATATATATATATATATATATATATATATATATATATATATATATATATATATATATATATATATGTTGTTGTTGTTGTTGTAAGTAAAAGCGCGAAAACGAGAGAAAAAAAAATACAAAGGGGAGAAGAAAATAAAAGAAAAAAAAGAAGAATCAAAATAAATTTAATAGTACATTATTAGGGTGGTACTTCCTCTCTATAAAAATGAAAGAAGAAGAAAATATATATCTATCGTTCGAAGTTCGCAAATTTCAATTTTTCGTTTCAAAAATACGACATCAAAAATAAAACTGTGAAAATTATTTAGCAAAATTTGATTTTTTTTTTTGAAAAATTCGTTCTGTGATAGCAATAAATATTAGAATTCCAACACAAATAACTTAGTTTACTTTATTTATACACATTCATATATTCCTTACTAAAAAGAAAAAAAAAGATGAAATTTACTTACGTTTTATAATAGACAATAAATTTCATTTGAAACAAAAATAAGATAAATAAATCAAATTTATGATATTTGTATTGCGTTTTAAGGTTTAGTGAGAATTTTTTTATATTTTCTTTTTACAAAAATACATAACTTTAAGAATAAGTGAAAGAAAAATAAAACAGAAAATGTATTTAAAAAAAAAACACTAAAAAAACATTCAACAGTGAAAAAGAATTGTTGCGATTTTGGTCGTGTATTTTCTTGTGGATTCTTTTCAATTAATTTATTTTTCAAAACCATAGATAAGCTAGTTTGATAATAAAAATTCAATCTGATCAATTATCCATTCCATTAAAAACGCTTTAACCTGACCAGTAAGAATTTTGATGCGAAAAATGTATAAATAACAAGTTTTTATGAGGATATAGTTGAATATTTTTAGAATAGAGAATAAGTTGACAAATTTTTTTAAATTAACTCAGTAAAATTTAAAATTTTCTTTCTCTATAAATAAAATATTCTGTTTTTTTTTTTAAATTCTTAAACTTCTCTAGAAGATTTTAAGACCTTTTTAAAGTCTGATAATAATTGAATAAATGTATGTAAAATCAAAGCTCATCTTATCTATCTAAATCTACTTAAATTGATGCCTAAATAACTATAAACTTTATAATTTATTCATTATTTACCCTTCTTTATTTCTCTCCTTTATACTGATTTATTTGTAAATTTTCCAAAATAATATTTAAATATAAATTCAGCAAGGAAATTTTATACTTAAATGTTTCTGAAAGGATGATTCAAACGAAATGAAGTCTTTTTATTTATCTTTCATATGAAAACAAAAACAAAGTGTTAAAAAAAAGAAAATTTGAAGGAATACCAAAAAAAAAGAAGACAAGACAGAAAAAATCATTTAATTTGAAAAAAAACTTTTTTTGACTCAACGGATTCTGTTTCATTTTGGTTCCATTAAAATTTCTTGAGTAGGTTGATATAAACGATGTATTCACTCACTGACCTTAATTAATATTTCAATTATAGTTTGACCT
The DNA here is from genome assembly GCA_963082725.1 of Pedicia rivosa. Lineage (NCBI taxonomy): Eukaryota > Metazoa > Arthropoda > Insecta > Diptera > Pediciidae > Pedicia > Pedicia rivosa. Next base: position 18,679,006 of record OY720154.1, on the reverse strand, counting down.
TCAAATTGTGACCACCTTTACTTTTGTTCAAAGTTACGTTACGTTTTTAGAACTTCGGTGATATTAACTGGTCCCACTTTCTTCTTCCCTTACTATTCTTGAAAATCTGATTCTAAATAATTTTTTTTTTATTATTTTTCCCTCTCTTGCTTTCTCTACGGTTTCATTTTTTCGTTTTTGGTGAAAATGAAAATCTCTAACATAATGATTTTTTCATGTAAATATTGCCTTCTCAAAAATAAAAAGTTGAAGAAAAAGAAACGAAGACAAGAGAACATCTTTATATTGTGCCGTAGACATAACGTTTTGACTGTATAAAAAAATAAGAGAAAGAAAAAAGTTTAAAAAAGAAGAAGATAAAGTGGAAAAGGAAGAAGAAAATTATATTCTTTTTACATGAGAAAATCCCATGTCGCTTGTATCATTGTACCAATTGAGCTATCAAATTTACATTCGTTGTATTGAATATTTGATGTGATGATTCTTATAACATCCGTGAAAACGCAAGCCCTTTTTTCTTCTTACGTACTTCTTCTTACTCTATTACTTTAGATTTTTTTTCATCCTTCTCTATATATTTATTTTATATAAATTGTCCATGGAGACTTTAAAGAAAAAAAGAAGAAAAAAACAAAGAATGAAAATGGGTATGGTTGTCGTCCCTTGAATAAGAGAAAAGATCAATTGGTTTTTGAGTACTTTTTGAAGCTTAGCTTAAATTTATAAACTTTTACTTTTTTAGAAAACAACAATAAACTAAACAAACAAAAAAAATACAAACATTTCATTCAAATTTTCCTGATTTTTTTTGCCTTTTAATATTTTTTTAGTTCTCCTTAACACAATAGAATATTATAACATAATTTAATTTTTATTTTGTGTTTGGGAATGCCCCTCAAAGACATTATTATAATGATTATGACACTATAACTAGAATATATATTTGAGGAAAATGGAGCTTTTATGATTATGTTTAAAGTTTTTCGTTTCATTTTATGATAGAAAAATGTCTAAAGTATTTAATTTTCTATATGTATACGTATATGGATGTATATGTATATGTGTTTGTAGGTAGATTTTGTAAGCCGACCATTCATGTTCATTTCGTATTTATAATATATATATATATATATATATTTATTATTATATTAATATATATATATATATATATATATGATTGGACTTGGCAATGGTAAAATTGTAAAGTTTTCAAAAGTTTCAATGTTTGTTCTTACTTTTTTTTTGTTGTTGTTAGTATCATTTTCAGTTATTTTAATTAATTTTGATCTATTTTTTTTTTTTTTTCTAAGTTAAGTTAATTAAGTTTTTGCTTTCCTATAAGAATGTAAATTTTTATGTTTATCGATAATCTTTAATTTTTTCTTGGTATTTTCATTGCGCTGGTACTTTTTACTGCTGCTTCTGTTACTGGCCCATTAAAACCACAATTTAGTTATAAGAAGAAATATTTTAGAAGGTTGCACTTTTAATTAAATTATATAAATATATATTTGTTCATATTTGTTTACTCAAAAATTCTACTTAAACACAAATTGAATTGCTATCTTATAAAAATATAAATTATTAATATAAAATTAATTTTCTACGGTTTATTTAAAAAATCAATCTACAATAATTTGTTTATAACGATATCTAAAATATTAACTAAAAGGTAAAACGATTTACCTTTGAAGAAAAATTCGTCTATATATTGGTTGATTTTATGGTTCTATGAAAATGTGAAATGATTGAATGATTTTCACATTTTTATAAATCTAGATTCGGTATCGTAAATCTCCTTCATTTAAATTTGAAGATCTATAACTTCCTAAATTCGTCTTATCGATTTTTCTATTTTTCTAAAAAATCTTTCAATATAATTTTTTTTCAAATATTATTATTTTTTAGATCATTCAGACGAAAAATAAATTATCAAAATAATACTTTTCTATAAGAGATAATACTCCCCTAACAAATACTATTCGAATGAGTAAAGCAAAAACGATGAATTTCTGAATTTAATTCTTTGATTTAAAACTGAAATCTTTTTTTATTCGATTATAAAACAATAAGTCTTTCACTTTTTCGATAAAGACTTAACTATTCTATAATTTCTTTGTTTCCTTCTTATTTGCTTTTGAATTAAATCAAAAAAAAATACCATGAAATTGAAAATTCAGACAATTAATGTTTTTTTGTAATAAAAAAAATGAAATGAAAAATAAAAAGAGAATTATGAATAAAAAAATTTGACAAATAGATTTAGAAGATTTAAAGAAATGAGGAACAATATAATATAATATATCTTATATAATTATATTTTGCTGTAAATATGAAAACTAAAATTAGGGTACGAAATAATTCAAAATGATGACCGAGTAAATAGAAATATCATTTGTTAGAAAAATCCGTTGTTATCAATTAAAAATAGTTTTCACGACTTTCACGACTTTTCACGACTTTCGAAAATGGCCTTAATCTTATTAATCTTACTATTCTTCAGAAGAATAATAATAATGATGATAGTTAAAAGATCTGAAAGATTTGGTTTGTTTATACATTTTTTTTTCTGTTTTTACGAATTTACTGTTCACTGTTGAAGATGAAGGCTTTTTTTGTGGTTTCTTTATTATTTTTTTTCTTGAGAATCTACTTTTCATTTCTTCTATAAAATAAAGAGAAAAGATATGAAGAATTTTTCTTACACATAGGAAATTTCTTATCATTTAATATTTTATCATTAAGCCATAGTCAATTCTCACACTCTCTTCCATAATTCTATAAATAAATCGTCTTATGTGTATTTTTTTCTTCTTCCATGATTTCCGTTCGCGCAGTTTTTATATATTTTTTCTGTTCATTCTTTTAACGTCTTCTTATGTTTTTTTTTTATTGAAACAATTAATTCTTATTTCGTGAGATATTATAAGCCATATGGGAGACAGTCTTCTCTTTGCTTTCTTCTATATACTTTTTTTTTTATTTATACTCTTGAACACGGAAAACATGTTAACAAGATTCTTGAAATGGTTTCAGTTATATAAAAAGTTTCTTCTTCTTTGTTTTTGCTGAACAAAATATATAAATATAGGAACAAAAAAAGGATTTTGGAATTGGTTAAGTATAAAAAAAATAGTAGAATTATGTCTTTGGTTAGCTAAGTATACGTGTATAAGTATATAGGTAAATGTGTGTATATGTGTATAAGTAAGAAGAGTTTGAGAAAAGTAAAATTGTGCGGCTTTTGCACCTTTTTCTTTATTGGTAAACATAAACTTATATATTTGTAAAGACAATTGTAAGTTGATCCCAGCAGTGAGTTTTTATTTTTTTCGTTTCTTCTTTGATCTGTTTATATTCTAGTCTAGAGGCTTAAAAGAAAAGGATAAAAAGAAAAAAACATTTCCAAGGATATTTTCTTATGTGATAATAAGAATAGAAAGAAGAAATTACGACTTTTTGTACTTTCTTAAGAACAATGAAAAAAAAATGTGTAAAAACGTTAATTCATGTTAAAACTGCTTATAACAAAAGAAAACAAAAAAGACAAAGATCTTAATAACCCGAGGTCAATGTTTGTTAAGATATTATTTGCGAAAAAAAGTTCAAATTATTATTTTCATTAAATTTATGGTTCTGTCGTTATTATGTGTATTCTGTTTTGTTATGATTGTATTTTTTCTGTTTTAAAATATTTAAGGAATTCGCCAAATTATAAATAACCCACTCTGTATATATATATATATATATAAATGCATATAAATATATGTGTTTCTTTAATCCTATCCTAATCCGTATAAAGTATTTGAAACTCATAATTCAGACTTTGAAATCTATAATGGATGTATATCGAAATTTATCATTTGATATCACTTCTATGTTATTTTCAATCATTTCATGATTACATTTATTCCACAAGAAAAAAGACAATCACAGAAAAGAGAAGAAGAAAAACCTTGAAAATTTTTGTGTAAAATAAGGCGCACTCTTGCTCATAATTTTTTATATTCCTTTGTTTTTTATTTTTATACATTTTTTTAAAAAAAAAATTTTTTTCCTTGTTTTTTATTTTAGAACTTTTCTTTATATAGTAAAACATCACATGGTATTCAAGCCTATCAGCCTCAAGCTATAGACCACTTAACGACTATGCGGCCTCTGTTTAATGATCTTCCTCTTCATCTATTTCTTCATCATCATCTTTTTCTTTTGTCGTTCGCCTTTCCTCTTACTTTTACTTTTAAAATTCCCAAGATGCTCGTACATGTTTTATTATTAAAATTATTGTATTTATATTTATATACAAAAATATTTTATTAAATTAGTATGAAAGAAAAACAGTCAAAGCAGGAAACAAACCAAAATAATAATGAATGTCGTTTCCTTTCATTTTATTTATCATAAAAAACGTTATGATTGCATTATAAAGAAGCAATAATAGATGTCATATTTTCTTCATCTCAAATATATTTTATTTGAAAATCAAAACGGTGGTTTGAAATTATGTTAAAAATTCATAAATTTACTTTTACAATAATTTTTCTAAACAATTTTTTTTAGAAATATGTGCGATGGCATCTGAAAGAGTATACTTGCACCCAGTTCAAAATTAAAGAACAATTAAGCATGTATTGTCAGGAGTGTAAAAGAAAATTTTCATTTTTAAAATATAAAAAATTTTATTCTGCGTAATACGGAATATAATTTTTTGATTTCTTGAGTGTTTTACGTTTTACACAGGTTTATTCTTATTCCTTTTCTACTGTTTCAACTTTTGTTTAGAAATGAAAATGGTGGTGGCATGGTAAAGTGTTATCATATATATGTATGTTTATATATCAGTATAAAGTAACTAAAGCAATTAGATTCTCTGAAAGTGACAAAGAATTATGCGGGTTCATTATTATATGTATTATATAGAGAATACAAATTGAAGTCATCCTTCCTGTGTTTTCGTATTATAACAAAGTATCTATCTGTTTCTCTTTTATACTCCCTATCTCTGCTACGTTTCTCGAAAGTATAAATAAGTACATAAAAAAAGTAACGTGTGTATGTTCACACATGGGTCTTATCTGTGTGCAGGACGTGTGTATAACACTAACTCATCATTATTTGCATGGGTATAAGGTTATTGTATGTGAGTGTATATATATATCAAAGTGTAAGAAGAGGTCAAAAAACATTTTCTAAAAAGTAAAGTTTTTTTTGTTAAATTTTGAGTTTTGCAAAAATACATATATGTATGTAAAATGTTGCTGGTTGTTTGCTTTATTGATTGCAGTGCACAGATTTATACGGAATCAACCGAAAAGGATCAAGAACTCTAAGAAAATCTAATCTTATTACAACAATCATGTATTTTATTGTAATTAGAAAGGGATAAAAGGATTTTCTTATATTATGATAGTTATTTTGTTGTTATTGTTTTTGCTAGCAATTAATTTTAAATTATTCCTTTTAATTTTCCAATAATTATTCGAAAGAAAAAAAACATAAAGAAATCCTTTAAAAAAAATATTGACTTTTTTTCTTCCTTGCATAAATTTCACCCAAATAACGACAACGACAAAAAAATATCCTTTTAATTTAAATAATATAAAATTATTAAGGCAAAGAGAGAGATTCCGCACTTTCTTTTTGTTCATTTTCTTTTCTTCTTATCAAATTTTACCCCACGCTTTTTTATTTTCTTTTTTCTATACTTTCCTTTACTTTCTGCCCTTTCGAAAGCTTCTTATAAAATAGAAGAAAAAGAGCCAGAGCAAAAAAGCAAAGAAAGAAAAAGCAACACAGAGGAAAATGATCAATTTTTGAATTTACAGAATAAAAAAATTTACATTTTAATATAATCTTTACATAAATTTGGGAGAAAGAAAAAGAAAGGAAAAAAGGAAGGACAAAAAAGTAGGAAAATGGGAAAAAATTGAGGAAGAATTAGATGCGTTGCCTAAGAATAGTCGATGAGATAATATTTATTGGATTTATAAGATTGCATTAGATTTTTCATTCCATTTACTTTTTTTTCTGTTTTTTTTTTTTATTTTCCTTAAAATATTATTATGAATGAATTTTTCCCTGTCTTCCCATTTTTATTTGGTTTTTTGTTTGGTTTTTATTTTATTTTAGAACGAAAAAAGGCAAAAAGAAATAGAAAAGTTTATTTTTTTTAGTTTCCTATAAATAATATAACGGAATATGTGAAATTCAATATAAAATATATAAATTATATATTTGGAAAGGAATTATAAGAAAATTTTCCACACACAACTCAGGATTTAGGGACTCATAAAAACGATTCACGAACATAATATTTGACATAATTTATAGACTACTTTTCAATTATTTAAGTCAAAAAACGGGTAATAAAAGTTAGTTGTTGTTGGGGAGTTTTGTATTTAATAATAATTATCTATTGCAACAGAAGTAACTACTATTATTATTTTACTATAATATAAAATACTTTATTAAATAAAAATGTTTTTTCATTTACAAACGGTCCAGAAGTATTTTTATTTTTTTTAGTTTCCCTATTTTAAAAATGAATATCAATATCGTGTCGCCGATGTACGTTATATGTGCGTTTGTGTATCATATGTGTATATATTTACAGAAAGGAAATATATTTTATATATAAAACAATAACAATTGGATTTTATATCCTTTTCCATTTCATATAAAATAAATGTTTTAATATATTTTTTTTTTCTTGCATATCCTTCAACCCCGTCTAACCTTCCCCCCCTTCCACCCCCTCACCCACCCCCTTTCATTTATTTAACGCCATTATTCCACTCCTTTATATAAAACCTATTTTCGTTATAGAAAAACATTTATATATGAATAAATATTTCCCTCCCCTATTTTTCATCGGTTATTTTTTTGTTTGACTCCTATACTTGTTATGTCATTATTTTAAGAGAGACAACAACAGGGAGAAAAACTAAGATTTTATTTTTAAATTTTCTATAATTTTTCAATTAAATCACATTCATAGGACGTGAAAAATTTTTTTCTTATTAAAAATAAAACTTTTGTTACAACTTACACAACTTTTTTTTTAATTTCGAATTTTTAAAATATATTGCAATTGATATTCATTCTTTTTAGATTAAAATGAAAATATTAATACAAAATAATTGATTTTAAGATGAAATAAGAGTGGACGATCAATTTACATTGAAAACAATAAAAAAAAACATATTTCGAATAGAAGAGATTTTTTACATTATAACTAAAATTTAAAAAAAAAAGTTACTTTAATGCAATATCCGGATGTGTATATATTTAAAATCTAAACTCCACAGGTTATAAAATATAGAGGGAAAAATTTACCAAAGAGATTTCGGAGAATAAAAAAGGGGGAGAATAAAACCTTGTTTTTATAAAACAAATAAAAACAGAGAAATGTGCGCTAAAAAAAATTGACTTGTTTTGAGTTCATTTTCAATGTTTTTCCTTTTCATCCTACACACTTCTCTTCCTCCATTCTAACAAGAAAAATTCCATGAGAACCTACGACAATATTATGTTCCCTTAAAAGCCGTTTTTTTTCAGTGCTTAAGTCTCATTAATTCAAATATTTTTTTTTTAACTAACACAAAATAATTTTTATTTAATAAAACAAAATAAAAAAAATTAATTACGAAGAATTTTATTTATTTTTATTTGAAGATGGATTTACACTAATTAGAAGTACCTACCAATTACTAAATTTTGTTACGAAAAAAAATAGTAGAATTTAACCTAATAACATGACGACCAACCAAACGTAAGTAAAGTCATTTTCAATGCAATTAAAATTGATAAAATTTTGCTCAAAATATAATAAAAAAAATTGTACGTCAACAATTCCAAATAAATTATAAAACAAAGAAAAAATGTTAAACTTAATAACAACAAATAATAAATAGAAACTTTTTTTCTAACTTCGTTTTGCGTTTGTGTAGAGTGTGATTTTTTTTTGCATTTATTTATTTCCTCATAAAAAATAGTAAAGGAAAGAAAATATAGAAAATTAGTTATTCCTATAAAAAAATGGGATTTATAAAAAAACATCAAAGCGTCTATCAAAGTCTGTAAATATTTTGCCTAATAAATAGATATATTTTGGATATTATACTTATGAAAAATGAAGACGATGGGGAAAAGAACGGATGTGTGGCATGTATATATTTGTGTGTGTGTGAGCCTTTAAATCACTTTATATAAAAAAGAAGAAGGTATTAAACCGTTCAATCAATCAGTATAAATCTAATGTTTTATTGAAAAATAAAGGAAAAAAGGAAAAGAAGAAAACCGCACCAAAAAAAATAACAATGAAAAGGAAAAAAAAAATTCTTATGTTTCAAAATAAACGACTCTTGAGGAAAAATATTTTTAAAAGAAAAACCGAAATCCTTTTTATGAAAAAAAAGTATCAATTTTCATCAATAATTTATTGAAAAAAATTTTTCACGTAATTTCTTTCTTATCAGATTTTATCTTTGTTATCTTGTTATCCTTTTGAATTTGTTTTTTTTTAGGTGAGCCAATGAAAAACTCTGGTTTGGTTTTTTTTCAATTTCCATATACATACAATTATTTTCAGTGTTAAATAAATCGACGATTATAATATTATGAGTTTCAATATAACATATAAGAGTATATATTCATATATTGTCGCTAGTAATCGATAAGTAATAAAATGAATGACCTTAACCTTGGATTCTTCTCATCTTAATCGTTTTTTTTTTTAATTACAGCGGAAGATCTCAATAAAAGAAAAGAATCCAACAAAAATAACAACAACGTAAAAATTGAAGGCAGAATTCAATAATAAGGAATTATAATTAAGGTGTAAATTGTTACGCAGAGAAAACCAAAAAAAAAACAGACAAAGGTCAACACCATCTTATACATTGCAAAATAAATTAACTTCCCAGATTTTCATGACTCTTGGCGTTTATAATATAAACTGAAATTATTTTTTTTTCTACTTTTAATGGAGTGGAAATGTTAGAAGAGAATTGAACTCAGCACTCATTATTTTTATTCAGTTTTACTTTCAATATTATTATTTTTTTTATTGCATTTTCTTTAATACTTCATTTTTAGTAAATGCAAATACAGAATATAAACTTTATTTCAATGATATTATTTAATTGAAAGAACAAAAAATGTACGCTTATACATTTTATATCCGTGAGGTATTAACATTATGATTGTGATATTTATTTCACAAATTACTAATTATTCTTATGCAATGAATAAATCTTTCTTCTAATGAACTTTAACAAAATATTGTTACCAGAAATGAAATCATAAAAAAATTATAAAAATTCTTGAACTGACTGAAAAAAAAAACTCAATATCCCATTAATTTTTCTTATAAAAGAAAATAAATATCTTTCAATTTGAATGAGAAGAAAAAAAATTAAGATTAAAAAGATTGAAAATATAGAAATAAAATTTCGGAGTCATATTGTCTCTGACCTCAAATATACATAAAAAAGAACATTAAATGATGAGTCGTTTTTATCCATTTATTATTATTATTTAATTATCAAATTGAGTATAGTAAGTACGTATATTAGCTTCATTTAAATTAGATAATAAAATAATAACAACAATAAAATAGACTCAATGAAATAAATATATTATAGAAATGAAGAAAATGGAAATAATTTCTTTGATGTATATAATTGTGATATTTTTCACACTATTTAACACTATGTTAACATTGATGCCACGAACTAATGTTTATGTTTTGCATATTCAATTAAAAAATATGTATCGTACTAATTATATTTAATATTTTTAATTCATTGATTACAATAGAAAAGTTTTGAAACTTGTAATATTCCTAAATTGTATTATTATCTTCTTTATTTTATCTCTTTATTATTTTTATTTGCAAAATATGACTTCTCATCTCAATCTTTTCTTTACTTGTTTGTCTTTTTTCTGATTTCTCCTAAAAACAGAAACAATTCAATAAAAAATAACTAAATAATCAATAGAAAGAAGATAAATTGAAAATATTACTTTTATTATTATTATTTTGTTGTCGCCTAGGCAAAAGAAAAAAAACCCTTTTTCAAATCATTTTATTATTAGTTTAACAGAAATGATTTGAATTTATTATGAGTTAATGTGACTATTTGTATATTTCACAAATTATATGGAAATTAGGAAAAAACAATTGCCATTTAAAAAACCAAATAATAATTAATAAAAAAAGCATATGTTTATTAACAAATTTTTATTTTATATGAACACGAATTAAAAAACAAATCAAATAAAAGGAAAATAGAAAAATGAAATTAAAAACCAGTGCGTTAGTTTCTGCTGAAAATAAGAAAATATTCTGGAATGAGAAATCCAGAAAATTCATCTAAAATTTGAGAGGATTTTTACATATTTACTACTTACTACTTATATTAAGATTAAATTTTAAATAGTGTTATAGAAAATTGTTCTGTAATTCCTGACTATGAATTACAGAACAATTTTGTAAATATAATATTGAAATTGATTATTCTTAAGGAAGTAAGATTAGGAGTTCCTGTTCTTAATGTTAATGATGTTCTGTTACAAAAAGTAAATTTGATAATTTGTATGGATGCCGTGAATCTCTACATTTCTGCCCAGTGTTTTTCCTTCTGCTTCATTATATTTTTCAACAATACTACACATTGTTTCCCAGTGTATCTTCTTCTTCTTGATTATACTTAATATTATTATAAACACTTTTCACTTGGTTTTAAATTACTTAAAATTAAAAAATAAAACATAGAATATTATTTAAAATCTTTATAATATTTAAATTGTTATTAATTCGTTTAAAACAAATAAAAACAATTTTCATTATATAAAATTTCATTTTTATTAACTACATAATTTTATATACAAACGTATTTATTTATTTTAATCCATTTTTTTTTAACTTTTCATTCTTATTAAATTTAATTTATGTTTTTTTTATTCATTTATTTACAAGTAGTTATAATTAATTATTATATTTTATATTAAATTAAATTAATTTATAATAAGAAAAAGAAAGAGAAAACGACAATAAAAATCTTCTAATAAGAAAAAAAAAAGTTGAATATTGTTCATTTTATTTCATTTCTTTTCTTTTAACTTCTTCAAATTTTCTTTTAACAACAACAAAAAAAATAAAACAACAATAATTATAAAAAAAAAACAACGAAAAGAAAACAAATAGAAATAATAATCTCTAATAAAAATTAATAATTAATTTAAAGAAAATCGTCCCCTTATTAAGTGGAATAATATTATTTTTTCCTGGTTATTGAAAACTTAAATTATAATTATATTTTTTACACATTCGTCCATTTAACGCCATTTTTTATAAATAATTTATATTTATATATTAATTTTGTTCTTTTTTCCACCATTTTCATTCTTTTTCTTTGTTTCTATTATTTTGATATGTTGCCGTTTGTTTAAAAAAAACAAGAAAAACAAGAAAAACAATAAATAAATTAAATTAAATCAAAACGAAAAGATAAAAGGAATAATAAAATAATAATAATTTCACTGTTTTTTTATTATTTTTAAAACATTCAAATCAAAAACACACTTTTTTCATTCTGTTATCACTTTTTTAATATAGTTTTTTTCGTTCTTTTTATTATCTTTTTTTTAAGATAATTGCATTTTAGTTTTTAATTTGTTGGCTTCTCGAGATTTCCGGCCAAATCCAGTCTTCGTTTTAATGCAAGCATTTGCATCATATTGACCTAAAATGAAAAAAGTTGGTTAAAAGAATACAATTTTAAAATTTGACATGTGATGGTGCATTTATAAAAATAATTATTTAAAAGAATTCACCTCTAAATTGGGATGAGTTATTAAACGGCTACGTAGTATTTCAGACTCCTTTGAAAATAGGAAAACAACAGGAATTTTTACATCATCTTTACCATCGCCTGACATTGCAAACATTGGTTGGTCATCACTTGATGATGATTGTACATTATCTGTAACAATGACAGCGACTGCACCAGCAGCTTGTGCTTTTCTTGCTTTATCAACAAATGTACAATCACCACGTTCAATGATAGCAATTTTTCCATTTAATTTTTCTGATTCTTCCAGTGTTGAACACAATTTTGATGGCTTCACAAGTACGGCTTTTTCGTGTACAGATTTTTCACCAGTTAATTCGGGACTAAAATGACTAGGACCTGCTCTTAAAATTTCGTAACTAAAATCTTCTTTGAAAAAATAAACCGCTTGTAATTGAGTTATTGGTGTTGATGCTTGTGTTTTCGATAATTCAACCATTTCTTGCATGAAAATTAATCCACGTTCTGCATCCTCGGGTGATTTTGCCTTAAAAACATGAAAAAAGAATACAAAATGTATCTTCATTAAAATAATTTTAATCCAATTTAAAAAACTTACATTATAAAAACTATGTAGTAATTGTACTTTCCCTTCACCTAACGCCACCATTGTAATACCCATGTCATAAACTGTTCGCAAATGATCTGCATTACTTGCCTTTATTTTTTAAACAAAAGAAAAAATATGATTACATGTATAGTTAAGAAATCCTTTATATATTTTTTTACTCTTAAAAGGCTTAATTAATTTTATTAATGATTAAGTATAAGCCTTAATAAACTGTTAGTTTTTAAAACACAATCAAAAAGATTTCTTTCCTATTTGTATCTTACAAAATGTGAAAAAAAGATGTATAATCGTGATAAAAGAATTGTGCAATTTATTATTAAAAAGATATGATATCATTGTGTGATCGGTGAATAGGTGAATAGTTTGTGCAATAAAATTTTATGTTGAATTATATAAAAGATGATATAAATTGCGAAAAATAACTTTCAGATAAATATTTGTAATTTATGCTGAAACAAATTTAAATATTCCTTTCACTTAATTTTTCTAGTAATGTTAATTGTTAATTCATCAAAGCGTTTTCAGTAAAACTAAAATCACTTTTTCTTGCAGGTTGTAAATAAAAAAAAATGCATTGAAACTTACTTGAAAGTCATGCGCCCGAAGTCTTTTTGTACTTGATATTCTTGGGCAAACGCCTGTAACCAAATCTCGCAGGGGACGTCTGACCTTTTCAGGAAATAACTTATTAGGACTAGGACAAGAACGCATAAAATCTAATGCATGATGTTCATCTTGATCTTTAAAATCTAAACAAAACAAATGATGTAATATTAATTAAATCATTAATAAATAAAAAGTAATAATTTATACCGTATGTAACATTTCCAAGTTGCCCTAATGATAGTGGTAATAAATGCGCTTCTGTTGTAAATATAAATTCATCAAGATCCAATATAAGTTCGGACGGATCAGCAAATAATAAAAATAAATATTTAAATGTTTCTGATAAAACATATGAATCCATACGATCTTCATGTTTACCCGTTCTGACATCATTTACTGCAGCGTAACCGCATGGGACTTTTGCATGTGATTGTAATGCTTTTAATACTTTCTTACCGACCTTCAAAAATAAATATTTAAAAAAAATGGGTAAATAGTTATTTTTGGTTAAACATACTTGAAGATAGTAATGATCGCCTGTAGCTTTATATAAAAAGTACGTTGATTCAATAAATTCAGGTCTTAAATGGTGTTGTCCCCAATGAATCTAAAAAAATTGTAAAAAAATTCCAGTTAGTTGTGATTTTTAAAAATTTTAATATTTTAAATTTGAAGAACCTGAAAATCTAATGTAAAAGCTTCTGGTATAAAAGTATGCATTTGCATGACTTGATATAACATTTCATGTGTTTGGACGGCTGGTTTAAGATCACCAGACAATACTTGAAGTCCTGGCCAAAATGCAAGCAATGCATCCATGAAATTACGTGACTTTGCATGTGGTCTATGCATATGAACATCTAATAACATTGGACCTTGACTTATATATTTCATAACAGCGTTGTAATGACGATTAAATCTTGCAAGATAGCGGTCATCACCCAATAAAATATATGATTTAAGACAATATTCATAATATGAATCGATTCCAGCACCAACACCAGAATCACGTCGGACCCAATCACCAGAATGTATATTTAAGACTGTTCCCATTAAATCAGATCCACGATGACGAAATTTCCATAATGCATCCATTGCAGCATGAGCTTTTGCTTCAAAAATTGGCTCACCACTTAGACGTGATAATGCTGCAAATTCTAATAGCATTGTTCCTGCACAGGCAGTGCATGTTTCACGGGATGTTCTTAATTCTTCACTTTTCATTCCATGTCGTAAATTTACCTGAGAAATACAATAAAACTGAACAATTTGTTTTTAAATATCGCAAATTTTTTATGTTACCCTTGCATGTGGAATTCCAGTTGATGTATTAAATGCTGGTAAAAGCCTATAACCTAAATCTTTAGCCATTTCCAGTAACTCACCACGATACCACATCATAATACTAGCCTGTTTTTGTATATATTCTGACATAATATGTGCTGATAATAAACCACCAATCATACGTATATTTGTCTCAAATACTGATACAATAATATCACTATCAAATTGCACATCTTTTATTACCAATTTGACAGCGTACTCAAATTCTTCTAGGTCGCCCAAAAGTACAAGAGTATCGAGGGTATCAACTAATGTCATTGAAAAACTAGAAAGGTAAAAAATGAAAAAATTTTGTAATAATTTCATGTTATACACTAAAATTTAATGACCTTGAAACAATTATTATACAATTAACTGTAATGTTAATTAATTATTTTTATGTTAAAAATTATTTTAGACATTAAAAAATAATACTTTTATCTTAAACTTAAAAAAAATGGATAAGATAAGAAAATTGTACCACAAAAAAATGATAATATGGAGAAAATGTCACTCACTTTCCTAAAACATCGTCCATGTCACCACGAGATTTTGTTACACCTCTATATCGTCCAGAACAAGTAAGTGGCATCAGTTCATCCGCTGGATATGCATTTTCCATATAAGCTCTGTATGCATGATAAAACATATCCCTAGATTCTTCTCTAAAATTATTAAAAAAAAAATTTGTTGGTTAAGATATTTTTTACACGTATGTATTTAATTAATTATATTTTTTTTTAGTAATTTTTTCTCACTTTAGTTCATTTTTTTCTTTATTTGACATATTATGTACAGGAACAGTATCTGACAAAACTAAGCATACAAGAAGAACATAATAACTCATAACTATTCTAGAGATGCTAACTATCTGCATTTTTAAATGCACTACAAATTATTTCTATTTGACTAATTATTTTGACGGCTTTTTTGTACCACTCAATTCACAAAGGAATTATTTTTAATAAATGTAAAAGTAAATAAAAAAAATTGAATTAGATTATAACTTTTATGCCAACAACCAAACCTAAAAACACAGCTGACGATTAAAATGACAGCTATATAATTTCATGCAACTAAAATTGACACAAACGCAACATTAACAATATTTACATGCAAAAATAGAAGTAAGCATTTTGTTTTGTTACTATTTCTATGTTTTCAATAAATCTTGTAGCGTTTTGTATATAAATTTAAATTTGGCGCAATTTCTGGTTTTCGCTCTTTATCGTCCATTTTATATTTATTTGACATTTCTTAAATGTCAAATTTTATAATCAATTCTATAAAGATTTTTATTATTCCTAAAGTAAGATGTGAAAAAAAAAAAAAAAAAAAAAAAAAAAAAAAAATAGATAATAACTACATAACTTGGATACATAATTTCTTAATCAATAAAAAAATGATATTTAAACAAGGGAAAAATACTATAGAACGAATCACATCAAATGGATTGCCTCAAGGAAGTGCACTATCTCCTATGCTATTTAACATTTACACAATACCACTACATAGAATAAATGATGAAAATACAGAAATTATACAATTTGCTGATGATATTACTATGATATTAAAAGGGAAAAATTTAAAAGAAATTGAACTTATGATACAAGAAAAAGTCGAAAAATTTAACACATTAATCAAGGAATTGAGTTTTGAACTAAACATCACAAAAACTAAATTCATGATTATGAAAAACAATAAAAAACATAATATAAAAATAAGAATTCAAAATGATCACATACAAGAAGTAAAAAATTACAAATATTTGGGAATAATTATTGATAAAGGAGTAACATTCAATAAACATATAAATGAAATGAAAGATACAATCAACAAAAGATTAAATATAATAAAAATATTTGGTGGAATGTATAAGGGAGGACATCCAAGGACGTTACTAAATGTACATAGATGTCTAATCAGAAGTTACATAGAATATGGACAAACCTTATATGGAAACGCATCCAAAAACTGTCTTAAATACCTGGAAACTATAACAAGAAAAAGTCTGAGAACGGTACTAGGATTAACAAAATCAACACCGACAAATTCAATATCAATATTAGCAGGAGAACCAGAAACAAATATAAGAAGAAAATATTATACAAAAAAAGAAATATTAATGAATATAGTAAATAACACTAAAGTAGGTAGACAATTGGAAAAACTAAATGAAATGCAAGATAATAAACAATATTCATATTTAGAGAAAATATATTTAGAAAACAAAAATCAATTCAACAGCGTAGAAAGAAGATCATTAAATCTCAATGAAAAGGTAAATTACACAAGCATAATAGACACAGGATTAGCAAACGAAAACTATATCAATAAAAAAAATGAAAATAAAGATCAAATAAAAAGTAAAACAATAGAATTATTAAATAACAAATTTAAACATAAAATTAAAATATACACTGATGCCTCAAAAAAAGAGGATACAAGTGGAATTGGAATATATAACAGTGAATCAAAAGAAGAATTTAACTATAAGTTAGAAAATAATGTAGAAATAATGTCTGCAGAACTAACGGCAATTTGGAAGGCAATGGAATACGTGGAAAAAGAGAATTTAAAAGAAGGAGTAATACTAACAGATTCTCTATCAAGTTGTTATTACATCAAAAAACAATTAAAAAAGGAACTGATAAGTAATGAAATGGTAAATCATATAATAAAAACAGGAATAAAAAATAAAATAAGTATTTGTTGGATCCCTGCACATGTAGGTGTGAAAGGAAACGAAATCGCCGACAAACTAGCTAATTTAGGTACAACAAATGAAAATAACAAAATACAGAATAAAGAACTAATAAATGACAAAATAAATAAATTCCGGGCAGAGGTAAAAGTAGAATGGAAAAAATGGTATGACAAAATGTTGGAAGAAAAAGGAAAATTATGTAATAAATTTATTAGTAAATTCGAGGACAAGCCTTGGTATTACAAGACCAAGTTAAAAAACAATGAAATAAAAACTATCAATAGAATTATGACAGGACATGACCTAACGAAAAAATGGTTAAAAATTTATAAATTAGAAGAAGATGATAAATGTGATAAGTGTAAAGTGACAGAAGACTCAAATCATATAATAATTAAGTGTGAAAAATATATAACGGAAAGAACAAAATATAATTTAAATAATTTTGCATCAATAAGTGAAATATTAGAGACAAGAGACATTAAAAATTTAGAAAAAATCATAACATATTTAAAAGATATTAATGTTAAAATATAAAATGAAAAAAAAAAATAATAATAATAATAACAATAAAAAAAAAATATATATATATATAAATAAATAAACATTTTAAAATAAAAAAGAAAAAAAAAACGTTAAACAATAATACAAAAAGTTATAAGATAAAATAAAATATTAGATGGTTATATAAATGAAGTTGTATTCAGTTAAAAAACCAACAAAACCCCAGTTTGACAGTACGCTGTCAAACACAAAAAGTGAAGAAGAAGAAGATGTGAAAAAGTTGCCATATAAATAGAGTGAACATGTTTTTGAAACAATTAAATAGAATGTTATTTTTTTTTAATTTTCGAAATAATAAGTTATTTCAATCTCAACGAAATTATGTATCGGCCAAAAATATTATTGACACTTGGAAACTCCGTTTTGAGAAAGAAAACGTTCCTGAAATAGATGCGTCAATACGTTACATTCTTGGTCATGTATTGCAAAAAAGAAAGGTTCTATTGAAAAATTAATAAAAAAAATTCTTTTCAAACTAAAAATACATATAATTATTTTCAGTTTGATCAAGAATCCTTGACACTTAATAAAAATCAAATAACACAGTTTGATGAAATGTGTGAATTGAAAATTGCGAGAGTTCCGATACAATACATATTAGGAAATATAAAATTTCGAGATTTGATCCTTAAAATGACACCACCTGTATTTATGTAGGTTGCGGCACTTCATTAAATTAAATGTTTAACCATTGCAAACTTAATAATAAATAATATCCTTTTTGCATGATACTTCTTCATCTTTATTGTGAGAACAAAAAATATAATTTTTAGTTAGATCAAAAACTGTTTCCAATATTTGATATCTGATACAATAATAAAATAAAATTAACATTCTTAGACCGAGACCTGAAACTGAAGAACTAGTGGAGTTGATTTTACAACAAGCTGATATTAATCGTAATATTAAATTTTTAGAAATTGGATGTGGAAGTGGAGCGATTAGTTTGGCACTTTTAATTGCATTACCACAGGTAATTGTTTACTTGTTAAAATAAAATAAAATAAATGTTATGTACTTTTTATTTAAGGCTAAATGTACAGCTATTGATCAGAGTAAGTCAGCTGTAATGTTAACACAAAAAAATGCAATGTCTTTAAATCTGCAATACAGAATTAATGTTCTTGAAGAAAAAGTTAATTTTGAAAATCAGTTAAATGATCTTAAGGATGGTTTTGATTTTATTGTCAGCAATCCTCCATACGTTAAAACAGGGGATCTTCATAACTTAGAACCAGAAATTAAATTGTAAGATTTACATTAAAATTATGTTGTTAAAAAAAATTGATTAATATATTCTATTAGATATGAAGATCTAAGAGCACTTGATGGAGGTGGAGATGGAATGAAAGTGATTAAACCAATTTTGCACTTAGCATCAAAAAAATTAAAAGTAACCGGCAATTTGTGGTTGGAAGTTGATTCATCGCAACCAGAAATGATTGCAACATATATTGAAATGAACCAAGATAAACTGCAATTAAAATTTGTCGCAAGCTATAAAGATTTATTTAAAAAAGACAGATTTGTAGAAATTATTAAAATATAGAAAAATTATGTTAGTTCAAAATTTAATAATTTTTGAAAAAGTAAGCGAGTGAGAGAGAAAAATAAAGAATAAACCAGTTGTATTTCATGTAATTGTATTTACTGTTAATTAAAAAATTAAAACTTTAAAAAGAATTTTATTTATAATTATGAAAATTACACACACCATTTCTATAATAATAAAAAAAACGACTAAATGGTGCAAATTATAAAAAATATAAAATATATTTATTAAAAACAATGAATATAGGCCTACCTTTCAATATATATAATAAAAATGAATGGATAACGTTTATAAACAGACGGTTGATTGACGTAGTTTTTTATTGTGTTTGTGTTTATAAAATTAAAAAGTTTATTGCTGGCAATCATTGTAACGTTATCATAAAATATATGATATTGTCTTTATTTATTTAAGAATTAATATTATTTTATTAGAGTTTGAACAAATAAAAATGATTTATATCTATTAAGAAGCGAAGCGTGTTTTTTTAGGCTTCAGTTTTTCAATATTAAGTGGAACTTTTTCGACCATTTATCTGACTAAAGTGGTTTTCAAGTTTGGATTCTGTTCCTACAACGCATAGTTTTTAGTTTCACAAAGAATTCTTTTCTCGTTCTAAAATAATCTAATGGATGAGCGTAATTTGCATTTCAATAATCATACGCATTAGTGAATGAAATAATGAAATAATATTATGAAAAAATATTAAGTGATCCAAAAAATTCAACTTAAAAACCTTTATAATCGCTTTAATTTTTTAGCATCAACATAAATAGCATAACATTATTCTTTATTATTTTTAATTGAAAAATATAAAATGATTAGTTACATAACAAAATTTGTATTCAATTGCTTGAAGTAACGGAATAATCACCGTTGCCCATTTCAGAATCTTGCAAGTTATCACATTCTTTCAGATTATTTTTAAAATTTTCAGAAATATATTTCCAATATTTTGAACGAATTGTATCATGTTTTAATGCCATAGTGTCACATAAATCAAACACTTTTTTAGACCAAATATTGATATCAATGGTAGATGATGATCCATGTTTGAGACACTTTTCAATATATAGATCAATTAAAAAGGCAAGCAAATATGGTGAACGGTTCCCTGATTTGTATAATTGTTCAGAAAAATCTACGACCTTATAAATTAAAAACATGAAATATAATTAATTATTAAGAATAATTATAATCGTTTTTACTTCAGAAAATTGATCCAAATATCCATCATCTTGTTGAAGTAGTCCCCGCAAAAAGTTCCATGAACTTTCATTATTTTTAATTAAACGAATTCTATTAATAGCATAATTAATTTCTCTTTGTAAAACTTCTGGAGTTAAACCTGTATATTTAAGTACAAAGAACCGTTGATTCCAGGCAGAATTATTTCGTAGATCTTCTGATATTAGTCGATCAACATAATTTAGTTCATCATCAAATAAGCTAAAAAAAATCATAATTTATATAAAGCTTGATTATATAAAACGTTCTTACTTATAAGCCTTTATAGCCCATTGTCTATGTTGCCAGGCATGATAATTTTTAGCATCCATAGCAAGTATATTTTCAGTTAATTGTAATTCACGTGATGGGTCATTTAGCCATTCTACAATTACTCTACGATGATGCCAAACTTGATAATTTTTTGGGTTATTCTCAATAATATCTTCAATATAATCTAATTCCTCGTAAAAATCTTTATTAAGTGCTTTTAAAATGTCTCGTCTAAGGATTAAGTTTGTAAAAATATTTATGTAGTTACTATATTGTATTTACATGGTTTTAGAATTACCTATATTGCCAGACTGTATAGTTTGCGGCATTCAATTTAACCGCATCTTTTGTAAGTGCTAGTGCTCGTTCGGATTTTTCAGATGTTGATAAGATTGCACGAAAATAATTAAAAATATCTTCAACTGAGAAATTAAAAAATATTTAAAACTTATTGCATATATTTTAGTAAATAAAATTATTTTACATTTTTCACTGTAGGCAATTACAACAACAGGATTTGTTCCATCATCCTGTAATAATGGTGTAACATCAGCCCATTCTTCTCTGTTTGAATAAAAAACATATGATGATTCTATTTCTTCATCAGAACTAAGGTCACTCATTTTTAACAAATTCAAGATAATTTATTTTATCTTGTTATAAAATGGCTTTTTAACATGAACTCAACAGTGTGAGTAGAAACAATAGAATAAGATAAGATGATTAAGAATAAGAATATAGTTAGTAGAAAAATTAATCGCGGAGAAAAATTTGTAGAAATGAAATGTCAAAAAGTAAGCATTGAACTAAAAAATTGTACAATGAACTGAAAAAATAATTCCCGAGATTTAATTGACTTGAGATTATTGCCAGATTTAACATTTCTGGGTATTGGGATAGTGCGAAAAACGAAAAGTTTTTTTTTAGTTTCAAGTTTCTAATTTGAATTTCTATGGATATGTTAAGTTGTTATAATCATATGACGAAAACAATTCAAATACGAAAGTATATAAATTTGTGTAGGAAGTCGGATTATTTCCTATATAAATGCGAATAAAAGATATCATTTTATTTATATTTTTAATTTTTGATTTTGAACTTTATTTCATAAAATGCTTCGAAAAGCAAATAGTTTCTACATTTTCACAACAGAAATTAGAAAACTAAACAAAAAATGTAGGCCTAATTCTTCTTTTATACTTCAAAAATTTTTTTGTTTATATTTTCTTTTGTTATCACCAATTCTTCTTTTTAAATAAAACATGCAAACAATCTAAATTATGTTTTTTATTTATATAGAAAAGAAAAAATGTTTGTTTTTTTTTAGATTATTTTGCGTGTTTCTCTCATTGTTTTTGTTAATTTTCTTTATCAATTAATTAATTTTTGTTTTTTATTTTTTTTAGAAAAATTTCCAATTCTAACTACAAAAGCACAAAAACTATGAGATGTGTATACAATTTTCTTTTAAATTTTATTCTTCAAATATTTTTCGATTTTATTTAACTTTCTTTTACTTATGTTTTTTTTTGTTAACTGATCCAATCATTCATTTTCCGTTAGAATTTCTTTTAATTTAAAATCTAAAATTCTTGCATTTAAATTTTTAAATTTTCTTTTTTTTTTAATTGTTTGGCCCATTTCCGTTTTACATTTTTTTTTTAATATAAATTCATAAACTATTAAATTTTTTTTTATAGAAGTGAGATATGACTAAGTAAAGCACATTTTTTTCAAAAAAAAACTTAATTTTCTCATTTTTAATTTTTTTGGTGAAATTATTTTCTTTATTTTTCTTTAAATTTTTTTTTTAATTTTCTCTCTTTTAAAGAATGCGTGTTTGTTTTTTTATAATAAAAGGGAGATTTTTTATTGAAAAAAACCATTAAAAAAATCCAACAATTTGAAACTTATAACAAATTGCTCTAGAGAGAGAGAGAAAAATTGTGAAAATTTTCTCTTTAAGTTTTTTAAAAAGGAAGAACAAAGTTTTATTAATTTTTATATTTTTTTTAATTTTTGCTGCAATTTGCATTCTTTCATTTTAACCGTGTTTTTAAATTTTCTTAGCAATTGGCGGCTTTTCCTTTAATTTATTTTTTTTAATTTTTTTTGTTTTTGTTTTTATTTTTCTTATTTAATTTCTGTGTTTAATTTTTAATTTTAAACAATCTATTTATTTATTAAAGTGCCTTTATAATCAGAGAGAGAGAGAGAGAGAGAGAGAGTGATTTAATTAGTTTAAGTCCAATAAAAAGTTTTCATTTTGCATTGCACCGAAATTATTTTTTTTAACAAAAATAAAACTATTATTCTTAAAACCGTAAAGACGTTTCGTATATTCAAAGATATTTTTGCCTTACAACACTAAAGTTCAGCATTTTCTTTCCAAAACAATAATAATTTGTCCTAAGTCACCTATTTTTTAAATATATTTCCCCGAAATTAAAAAGGCTCTCAGTGAAAAAAGCTCTACACTACATAATAATAATTAATTCTCACATACGTACTTATATGTTATACCACAGCCGAATGCCATCTTATTGTTATTATTTATGTTAAAGGTGACTGTAAAAAGGACGTTTTAAGCTCAATTCACAATTTCACAAAATGAAAAGACATTGGCCTAATTGATTTGATCAATTAGTTAAAATTGTTGAATGCATAAAATATCGTTCTTAAGTATTGAACTAAAATGTCTTATTTTTTGTTATGCAAGTGAATTTAGCTTTTATATTATTTATAAATAAAATATATCGTTTTTTGTTTAATAGAATAGAAATAATCTGTTGTGCAATGCAATTAAAAAAATATTTCTAAATGAAAGAAAAGTAACTCGTAAAATTCTACTTTTTAAACAAAAAAAAATATGAAAAAGGAATCATCTTATTTTTTTAATTTTATTTAAAATAGCGAGCATATTTTTTATTTTTGTCTTCCGTCGTTCTCATAAAAATACTTATTTAGGTTTCTATTCTTATTTTTATGCGGCTAAAAAAATAAATTAATAAATAAATAAATTCGAATTTTATCAGAAAATGAGGAATAAGATGATGATGAATAATTTTTTCTTTTTGGAGAATGAAGAAGATATTTTTCTTTATTGTTGTTGTTTCTAATAGTTGTTGTTATTTTTTTTGACGGAGATTAATATAATTTTTTATTTTTTATTTATGTCCTCATTATCAGCTGTAGATATTTCAACTCCTTCATCATTACCATCTTCATCAGTAACATTAAAATCATTTTCTTGATCATCTTTTGAATCTTCAATACCCTCATCGTCATTGTCATGAGATTCTTCTTCATTATTTCTTTGTACATCTTCATCATTATCATTATGATGATTATGTTCTACACCATTTAATTCAATTTTTGGTAACATAATAACTCTAGCTGTTTGAAAAGATTTTTCAAAACCAAGTTTTGTATATAATGAAAGAGACGCATTATTTTCTGGACGAATTGCAACGAACGGAATATAACCACGGTCTAATACAAGTTTAGTTAATGATTGAGCTAATTGTATTCCATATCTATAATAAGAGAAGAAATAATGAATTAATGTAAACCAATTATTTGATAAAAAAATTCAATTTAATTATTTACCCTTTTCTACGAAATTCAGGCCTTGTTTGCATTGAAAACATTGCACCATAATACGATTGTACCATCCATGCAGCTAATTCACCTTCTGGCTGTGTAAATATACCAAAACCTGGTAATTTATCAATTAATTTTTCAAATATTTCAACACATTCAACTTCACTGGCTGGATAAAGATCGTGTATTTGTTTTGCATTATCTATTGTGAGTGAACGCATTATAGCATCGGACGGTAAACTAAAAGAAAACAGATTAAAATAATGATTTACATATGAAATGGGAAAATTTCACATTGTTTTCTATAAAAGTTATAAAAGTTTTTTATTTGAAATTAAAATTTATAGATTATAGATTTTTTTGGACGAAAAATTAGGTTTCCTATCGATGGTTGATATTCCCCAAAATAAAATAAATTCAAAATTCGGTATTTGAATTTTCGTTTATTTCTTCAATTTATATCTTTTGAAAAGCGTAAATGCAATTAGAAAATCAAAAAAGAAAAATAAAAGATGGAAAGAAATCAAATTAGAAAAGGGCGTATTATTTTTTCTTAAGTTAATCCGTTATTCAATTAAAAAAAAGAGATTTTGTAAAATAAAAACACTTAGCTTACCTATCTAATTCAAGTCTATCTGGTGGCCCTTTGCATATATAAATATCACCCAATATCATTTCCATAATACCTCTAGCAGAATAGAATGTTTCTAGTTTTTTAATAATATCTATGTGCGTGAAATTCAGGTACAAAGGTTCTGTCCAATTGATAAGAACATCTTCGGTCTCAATTAAATTAAAATATTCTAGTTTATCAGATGGACAGAAAACTCCAAAACTTTCATAAATTTTGTTGTTTGGCTAATAAATTTATCATGTATATGCAGAAATGACAATCGGTAGAAGAGAAAAAAAGAAACAAAGAAAAAAAATCAATCTTTTGTTTTTCATATGTAAATAAAAAATTATCCTAAAATACGTTTATAAAATATAATTTATTTAAATTTATCCTAATTCCTTAAGAAATCAACACAAATCCAATTTTATATTTTTCATATTTTTTTTACCGTCAAAGTTGATCCTGGAAAATGCAAACACACAGTTTCTTCTGGCCAATTTTTTGCTACATAGAAATAAAATTGCCATACTCTTTCATTCAGGTACGTTTTAATTGTTTGATGAAACTGAAAATATAACGAAAGAAAAAAATATTTTTTAGATAATTTAATTAATAATTTTTTTCTTTTTAATCAAATTAATTTTTAATTTCATATGTTTTTTTTTCTTCAGTTAAAAAAATTGAAAATATGAAAGAAAGATCTAAATGAGATAAAATACCAAAAAGATACATAATTGTTGCAAGGCATTTATTTAATTATAAAAAGATTTTAAATTATTCATCAATCAAGATCAAGGTGTGTGAATTTTGTTGTTTTAAATTTTCGTGTTCGTGTGTTTATTATTTAATATTTTAAAATAAATTAATTTTTAGTGTGTTTGGTTGAATAAGCAAAATATCCTATATTAAAGCTTAAACTTCATTGTGTTGGCTCTTGTTGTTGTTCATTCCATAGAGTGCTATAAAATTATTTAATGTTTCAAATTGACCGAACACAATCATCAACTTTAAACTTTAATGTTTTATACAATAATAATATTTTACATCGTATGTACTGAATGCCCGTCCTTGACCGCATACATTATTAAAAAGGTTACATCTCTAAATATTTCTCAGTCTCCCTTTTTCTGTTCTTCAAATTTTCAAAAAAGAAATGATTAAACAGAACTTCAGTTTTCAATAAAACTTAAATTTTCAATTCAGTGTTTTTATTTTTAATAACCTCATGACACTTTAAACTTAAATCAGAAAACAAACAAATAATGTTTGTATTTTTTTTAAGTTGTTTCATTTGCTAGCAGTTATTAATTCTTATTCCTTTCTCTTTAACATGTTATCCATCTCTTTCAATTTAATGCTTTTCCATTGCTTATTTGATAATAATAATTGTAGTCAAAATCAAGAGACTTATAGTTCCCCGGAGTCAGTAAAGTCAAAAGAAAGAAAATAAAAGGTAAAAACAAGAGAAGAAACTTTTTAAGGTATTTTCATTGACAAAACGAGAAAACAAAAAAAAAGCAGAAGCAGAAAAAAAGTTAATTGAATTGAACATTTCGACATATCTTAACAAGGGTATTATATTTCTTTTTCCGTTGTCATCAACCCGCTGAATGATATACTTATCTTCTAAAGATGAATTTCTATACATTTGGTCTAAATTCTCAATTCTCTAGAGATCATACAGAGACAACATACAAACAAAAAATATAAATAAAAGAAATACAGGATTGGGCTTAATCGACAAGAAAAGGGTGCTATGAAAATAATGAACGTGTTACAATGATTTTTCTGCTATCCTAATTTCATCACATGCTTACACTGAACCCTTTTCTCCTTTTTATATCAAAACTGTACAACCGATTTTTACGATTTAAAAGTTAATAAAATGTTTCTAATATCTTGTAAAAAATAGGAATTCTCTATTTGCTTCTTCACTGTTTTCTATTATCTTCTTATTTTCTAAATAAAATTAATGAGTAATATTTGTATAAAATAATTAACAAAATTAATTTTTTTATAAGTAAGTAGTAAATTATCCATATTATGCAAATATCTTCCCTGATTTATTTAGAGGGCAAAAACTACCCTTAATACGTTTCTGTGATGAAATATATATATATATGCTTGATGAAAATAATATATACGCTAATCCACAATTTTGGCAGATGTTCTTTTATTTACTAGTGTGGCGAATAATTTAAGAATATATATCTACAACACAATAAATTCAATAAACACACACGTCATTCCCTCTCTTTTTTCTATCGTTTTATAAAACATACTTTCAATGTGTGCCATTTTATTTATTGGCATTTTTCCCTAAGAAAACTAATTTTTGAACGATAAAAAAACGAATTTCGATTTTTTTCCATTTGTTTTATATTTATCTTTAAACAAAACTAAAAAATCAAAATAAAAAATTAAACAAAGAAGAAAAGGAAAAAGGAGAGATGACAAAAAAAAAGTGAAAATGAAAACTTCTTTCATGTTGAAAATGTAAAAGAAAAAAGAAAAATAAATAATCATAAAAAAGGGATTTAAAAACGCGTGACAAAATATGTTAATTTTTTGTTTTTTCTTCTTATTTCATTGTTTTTTTTGTATTTTAAATCGTTATTATAATTGGTATTAAATTTTAATACTTAATTTAATACAAAACATGTGAAAATCTAAAAAACGGTATCGAGTCAAGTTGGCCACATTAGTTGACCTTGTCGTCATTTGATTGTTTCTGTTAGCTTGCTTCAAACTCTATACGGCTTCTAAGCACGAAACACTGCGGTAATGATTATTATATTTTACTGTTCTCCTTTTTTTTCTCGTTTTTCCATTAGTTTACTGTTTCTTGTTGTTAGTATTACTTTTTATATTGCAAAAAAAAATTAACCAAAACTTATTCCAATTTTCCCTTTTTTCTCTTCTGATATTTATTTATATTTTATATTTTTTCCTTTCGGGTCTTTCTTAAGACGTAAAGAAATACTTTATATTTTATAAATTTGTACATAAATATGTATGGAGGTGAATATACAAAGACGCACGTAGACGACACACGTGACACTATTAAGTCTTGTTATATATATT
The DNA here is from genome assembly GCA_963082725.1 of Pedicia rivosa. Classification (NCBI taxonomy): domain Eukaryota; kingdom Metazoa; phylum Arthropoda; class Insecta; order Diptera; family Pediciidae; genus Pedicia; species Pedicia rivosa. The sequence goes on along the minus strand of OY720154.1, from coordinate 18,651,025 downwards.
TTCTGTATTTTTTATTGATTGTAATTTCGCGGGGAAGTAAAGAAAAGTGTAAATTGTAACAAGATTGACAAAACCTGTTTTATTGTAAAGAAATGTGTGTGAGAAAAATAAATGGAAAATGATTATAGTTATCTGTTCTTTATTTATTAAAGTAAGAAAATATACCTTTAACGCTTCCGGTAAATATTGTTCCAATATATCCAATATTTCAGGAAGCTCATTGTCTTGCACCAATCGAAAATTTTTTCCTTCGTTTAGGATTTCCATTTCTGAAACAAAAAATATTACTAATAATAATAAAGTCAAGAGCCATGAATTAGAGTAATTTAATTTTATTTATTTACTAAATTCCGAATATTGCAAGCATTCATTCTCGAATTTGTAATTTATTTCGTGTTGTATAAATTTTTGTTTATTAATGAATATATCATTTTTTTCTGTATCATAAATGCTGCATCATAAATGTATTTAATTTTTTTTTTGTAGTTTTTTTCGTTTTAGTGGTTTATTGAATAACCTGTGTGGAAACGTTGGAAATTTGTGTTGTAAGAAAATACACTCTTTCTAATTTATGTACACACTTTTCACTTGTTTTTATTTGCATTTTCTTACAACAAAAATATAAAACCATATTTTTTCCTCATTTTTGTGGAATTTCTTATTTTTGTGTATTTTCTGTTTTCACTGTTATTCTCTATTACTCATGCCGATCAGTTGAGTAAAAAATTTAAATAGAAAATGGTTCTAATGAAGTTGGTTGAGATTCAAATACAATTCAATTATTTATAAATAGTTAGACTTATCGTGACTTGCTTGAATGGAGGTAACTTAATTACGTTTGTTTGTAAAAATGTAAGATAGAATAAATAGAATTCATGAATTGGTTTGAATCCCTGAAATTTATGAAACATTTATGTAATATGTAGAAAAATAGAACACCAAACGAATTGAGTTTACTCCAAATTTTCTGTATATTTTATGTCCCTTTTTTATTTTGTTTCTGTTTTTGCTTTAGATGTGTAACGTAACGTCATAATAACAATCATCTTATGTTTCATTTGAGTCACAAGTCAATTTAACAGATGAAAATCAACCTCGTGTGATATGATTGTTTTTTATTAACAGAAAAATATTAAGTCATAAAAGTTTTTTCCAGACAATAAAAAATAAAAAACAAAAACAAAAAAAATTAGATAATTTAATTAAAAAAGTAAAAAAGAATTTTTTTCGTCTATTCTTGGATGTTGCTTCTTTATAGAAGGTATAATAATGATGGCATGATGACATGTCGCACGATATTAACATGCTGTCTCTCTTTATTGTATAAAATTCTTCTTTTTTGTTCTGTTTCTACTCAATCTGTTTTTTTTTGTTTAGTTAAAATGAGAACATATTTTCACATCTTATGGTGGTTATCATCAGTTAGGATCCCTCACCCAATTCAACCGTTTTCTCATGAATTTTTTTTTCTCGTGTATTTAAAAACATTTTTTAAAATCATACATATTTTTTATTTATTTATTTAAAGTTAAAGTCCAGAAGATCGCAAAACATCGCACAATATTTAAAAACATTATTTTGAGTTTTTTCATTTATCGCTTTTTGACGTGAGTTGGAAGCAATTTTTTTTTCTACACTTTAAATATGGGTGGATATGGATATGGGTGGATAGGGCTGTTCCCATTTCATTAAAAATAGAAATAAATTTATTTTTGGATCAACGAAAAAAAGAAAATATGTTTTAATAATAACAAATAATAATAGTGATTGATAGCTAATAATAATAAATAACAGACTTTTTTAACAATTGCTGTCAAGTTTTGTAAAAAAAAATATTGATATTTAAACATGTACGAATATAAAGGAAAGTATGAGGGGTTTTACAAACAAAATTATTTCTGCAATGTAAATATTTTATCAGTGTCGAATATTTCTATAAAAAAATGAACATCATTGTTCCCGCCATTACACCAATGTTGTTAATACTCGTATGAAATATTAAATAAAGTAATCTTAATTTTGTTCATTTCTTTCAAGAATTTTTATAACATTTCTAAATATGAATTCATATTTTGTTTCGTTTTCATTACCCAATAATAAAGCAACAAATATTTTGAGACTTTCGTATTTACAAATCCCCATTTAACGATCCCCCAAATTCTCAAAATAAAATTAAAAGAGAAAAACAAAAATTCTATTTTAATATTTTTTTGACCTTTTTATTTGCTTCCTCACGCGTTTTATTCTTTTACTATTTTATGTCCTCAGGTTGTGTTCCTTGTTCTGTTTCAGTTTTTTTAAACAATCTCCATAGATAAGAAAAAGAATAAGCAAAAAAAACAAGAGAATTTGTCGACCTTTTGTGAGCTTTTTTTTTATTATGGGAGAAAAACCATTTTAGTTATATTGATAAATATGTCAATTTTAACAATTTTTTCTTTTTTAAATAAAAAAAATTAAGTTATAACAAAAAATGAACAAAACTTTCTTTTCCCTAAAATACACACAAGTTTAAAATATACTAAAAAATAACTTCACTTTTTTTACTTCTATTCATAGATAATAAAAGATGGAACTAATAAGATTCAGAATTCTTACATAGGTAAAGAATGGTAATTTGCTACCGATTTTTCTGATGAAAAATCCTAAGATTTTAATCAATTGTGTGGTCTGAATAGTTTCATGAATTCTTCATATTAAGTAATAAACTTTTATCAAAAAAAAAACTGTCTATGCTAATTTTTTTTAAATTTGCCAATTTTACAGTATTCATGTAAAAATCATTATAATAATTTACCTTTATTATAAAATACATAAGTCGCATTACAGTCCTTAGTATTTAATTGTCATTTTATTCTTGGCATTATATTTGTATTATAAAAATTCATATGTATTTTTTTTAAATTTTAATTAAAAAATATTGAATTCAATTACTTAAATAGGTGATAAAATTAAAACATTTTACCGAAAAATGTAGACAACAATCTCATAGGAATCTCAACAAATCGTAAAAATTGCATAATTCTTTGGTTTGGCTATCAATTTGGTCGAATTTATTTAATTAAATTAATAAAAATTAATGAATTGGTTTTTCTTCTGTCTACAGTTCTGTCTAAAATGTAAACTAATTGTGATTAATTTAATGTATATTATATGTGTGTGTTTGTCAAGTTTCATTTTTTTTTTGTTGAGAAGGGAAAAAAACAGATTACCAATTTTTGTAATTATAGATCGGAAATTGAATTTTTCTCTTAGCAAAGAAAAAGAAAAAAAAACTAAATCAAATCAAAAGTCCAAATACAAAAACCGTTCAACTGCGAAATTGAGCTTCTGCAAAAACCTGTTAAATGTTAAAAGTTGAAGGCAATATAAATTTTCGTTTTAATTTTAAAATTTTGAATAATGAAATATATCTATAATTACTAATTATTTAGTACATGAAGCGTTACCTTTTTTCTGATTGTATGAGCGAAGTGGGGGATGGTTTTAAAAATTATTTTATTTCTCAATTTTGTAAGATCGTTAAACAATTTCTTCCGTCTACAATTTTTTTCCCCGAATTACAAAAAAAAGGCAAGGGACGTTTGCTGAGTCAGTTGGTATAATATATACGTATGTATAGGTAAAATGGATGGATAATTGGGTGGTAGGTATAATGATTGAAATAAAAAATCTTTTTTTCGTAAAGGTAAGAATAAACATAAGAAATAAATATTATTATTTCGTTTTTTTTTTACTTACAGAATTGTAATTAGGTTATTTTTTCCTTTTCTTCTTATATAAAAAACAGTTAAAAATCACACTTTAGCTTTTTTTTATTTTATTTTTCTTTTTTTTTTTAAACAGAAGTTTTATTTTTTTTTTTAATTTTTAGTAAAAAAAAAAAGAAAAGAAAATGAAAAACTAAACTAATAAGAAAATTAGGTAAAACTTTAAAAAATCACAGCTTGCACTTAAAAATGAAAATTTTCGCTTTCGCTCTATCCTATTTCTTACACACACTCTCTCTTTCTTTCTTACTCTCTCTCTCTCTCTACTATAAATATTTCTGTCTCACTTGTGTTTTAGGGGTAGGCCTTTTATAGGAGACGGGAGGCTTTTATACTTCTCCGGTCAAGGAACAACAATGCCTCCCACCCCCGCGGCCCCCTTTTTAAATTCACAATTAATTTAAAAACTAAATAATGAAAATTTTGGTTTTTGTTTTTTGCCAATTTTTCGTGATGCCAATTTCACAATTTTTCTGATTATTTTCTTCTTAAAAAAATATTTTTAATTCCGGGGAAGAATTTAGTGACAATTTTTTTTTCTTTATTTCCTTTAATTATTTTTTTTTTGTTAATTACTTTACTGTTTTATTCATTAATTATTATAATTTAATTTATATATTAATTTTTCTTTAATGAGTTTAAAAAATTTACACACACAGAATCCCGTCTTGTTAATCTTTAGATATCGACTAGGGCGTTGTTACTAATTCGATGATTAGCGTGGACTGAAAGTATATGAAAAAGGAATGAAAAGAGCCGAGTTTCTGTCGAGGTTTTCTTTAAAAAAAAAATTATATAAAAAAACAGAATAAAAGAACAAAACTGTATGTTTTTTTGCTGCTTTTCTCTCTTTTTCTCTTTATCACTATCTCTCTTTCACTCTATAATACTGCAACGAAGGGTGAGATTTTTGCGAACGATTGCGTCGAGACTTTTTTTTTCTGTACAAAAAAATAGTTAGTTTTAAATGAATCAATACAGTGGTGCCATATATAGAGGGTTGCTAAACGATATTTTCACATATATACGTTTTTGTCCAAATCGATTTTAATAATAAATAAAAAAACAAAATTTTGTTATGAAAATAGAGTAAAAAATGTATAATGTTGTGATTTTTTTCAAAAATTCATGCCTTTTCTATCCGGGGGTCTAGTTTTGTCGTTGTCGTGTTCAATATTCTTAAGAAATTTGGCAACGGTAAGGCGTTTTATACCTACCTACACATGCAATAATCAAATACACGTACTATAAATTTCTTCTACAGTTTTTTTGTTTCTTTTTCCTGATGATGAGAAAATCATAAGAGCGCATGCGTATTATTTTTGGTTTTGATGATTCATTTTAGCAGTGATTTCAAATTGGCGCATTTTCTCAATGTTCCTCTTTTCTTTTACTGCAGTTAATTATTAGATAAAATGACTTCATAATTTTCTATTTTTACCTAATATCTTATGTTTTCCTCTACAATAAAATGAGATCAAATTAAATCTTTTGTTAAGTTAAAATACTTATATTCAGAGAGAAAAATCATTCTTGCAAACGCACATTTTTTAAATTCTCCTTCCTTTTGTACTAAATAACAATAATTTATACATAAAAGTTGTATAAAAGCCTCGTGGCGGCCGTTATCGATTTTTTCTTTTCTTTCTTTTTGTTAGATGCAATAAACAAACTGCTTTTTCAATTTTTCGGCAAATATTTTTTTTTTACGTGTAACATACACTCATGCGAGCGCACACACAAACTCATCTACTAAAATGATGATAAATTATTCTATATAAAAAAAAGGTTTTTTATGATAAATGAATTTTTTACTCTTCTAAATTTTATAAATATAGAAAGAAAAGAAACAAAAAAAGAGAGGAAGCCTAAAAAATTAAGATGACGAAAGTTTTGTATTTGGAGAATTTTAAGCTTTTTTTCCTTTTCATAATTTTAATTTAAAATAAATGATCAATACTTTTCATGTAATTTTTATTGCATCACAAAAAATCATAAATCATAAATTTAAAATAAAGAAAAATCACACTAATTGTTTTCCTCAATTTATTTGTCCCTATTTTCAAATCAATATTTATTTAATATTTATTTCGTGTTAAAAACAAATTTAGTCTGTCTCTCTTTTTGTTTCATATAAATAGTAATAATAAAACTCTAGCTTTTGAATTTATATTGCATTAATTTTGATTGCCGATGATAAAACGTACACTTTTTTTATTATTATCTAAAATGACAAAAAAATATATTGGATGTGTGCGTTTGTATGGTTTTCACCCTCTCTCATTTAATCATTTCATAAATTATTAATGGGAAAATCCATTTTTTTTTGTTTTTTTTTTGCACAAAAATCAAATTTTTTGCCAATTAAATGCAGTAATTTATGAAGTAACTCTGTAGCTGGCGTTTCATTTATTAGTTAGATATAGTAGAATAATTTTTTATCGTCCAAAGATTGAAACAGCTGATTTTGATATAAAATATAGAAAAATTCGACTTGACAAGTTCTTTATTGTTTTTATAAAAAATACATAACCCAATTCTTTTTTCATATAAACAAAATCATTATAAAAGTGTTTTTGAACTTTCAACATCACAACTCCGTTGTGTTATATTATAAAAATTAACAGCAAAATTTATAATTCAAATTCTTTGCAGATTTTTTTACTTTTAAGTTTGAAATTAGCTACAGTTTTTAATGATTTACTCAAAATCAAATTTATGCACATATCCGGTTTTGATAATTGTTCGAATATAAATTCGTCATGTATAATTAAATCGGTTCACAATTATCTTCTTGTAGTAATTTATTATAATTTCTATTTAAATATATACAACCTACATCTATCCAGTATTATTGCAGAATGTATCCATAGTATTAGAACATCCAATTAACTAAATTGTGAAATTGTTGATTAATTAAAATATTTTATCACTCATTATTTTAAATTTCCTTATATTTATAACTAACTTATATTTATAACTAAAACTATTGATGATTGATTTGGCGCGAGAACCAGCTGTTAAATATTACACGACTGTATTACTGCAAAACCAATTTACAACCATTTTTGATATGAAATATCTGAAATTGTATCTGCTTTTGATAAACAAAACATAATTTTAATATACAATAAACCTGACAAATTTTACGTGAAATATTATTATTTTGTTAAAAAACTCTTACAACAAATCCGGTTCAAAACAATTATGCTCATATCAATTTATTGATTAAATTATGTATAGAGAAAACTATATTTATATTTTTACGTCGCCCTTTTTACATCGGTCCTAATATTTTTAGTAGTCATTGTCCACGATATACAACAGTTATTTTATTGCCAACTTCGCTTTTTTGCAGCGGTTGTTAACTTTACTGTGCTATAACTGCGCCAGCTAGGATATATAAGTTAGGATATATTTAATCGGTTCCAAAAATATTTAAGTTTATAAAAAATAATCCTGAGGTTTTGATATTGTATTATTCCTTTTTCTTCTACAACGACTGATAAAACAAGACGAATGCTGCTTTTTGTTAAAGAACAGTAAATATTAAAAAAAAAAGAAAATTTTAATAGCATTTTTTGAAAAGTGCAAAAGAACTCTTGAGAGCTTTTGCCTTGCTTGTATGAAATATTTTGTGCAACATAATAATATTTTGTGCATCATAATAATCAAAAAAAAGTTGCACGATATAAATCTTGCGCTTATAATTTATTGATAACGCTGTGTAATAATAATAATGTGAATAAATTGTGTAACACAGAATAAAATTTTAATTTAATAATAATAATAAATTAAGATATTCTGATTAATATTTACACACAATTTGAATTATTGGACAAATTTTTTTGATGTTTTCTTTATCAGGATGAAGATGGATCAGTTTATTTATTTGAATCAATGTTGAATGAAGTTGGATCAGTTTATTTATTTGAATCAATGTTGAATGAAGTTGGATCAGTTTATTTATTTGAATTACGGTAAGGAAAAACAACAATTTTTACTCGAATTAAATGAAAATTTTCTTTTTCTTTATTATTCTTCAGAATCTTATATGAATAAAATTAGAGGATATTCCATAGAAATAATAGTTTGCTGGAATTTTCATTTCTGTACTCATCCATTTATTTCAAATGTAACCTATAAAAAAAAGAAAAAATTTCATTACATATTTTTCAAGCATACATTTGTTGTTGGATTTACTCACCCAGTTTGTAAATTTTTATTAGTTTTTTTTTATAATTTATTTTATTTAGTCTGATTCTAACAATAATTTCATGCATTTACCTTTTAAATAGTCTTACCATTTGTTCCTTGTTTTTCGATCAGAATTAATAATCATATTATCGACATTTGGCATTGTAGACAATAAATTGTATTATACAATTTCAATTGTAAAAAATCAGAAAAGATCTTAATTAATTGAACAATTTATAATTTGTAAACTTTAAATAAAATTAACAAAAACTTTCCTTTACAGCAAAAATGTGAAAAATGCTAATTAAATTCTGATTCAAAAAACAAAAATATGTATAAAGATTTTTTTATTAAAAATAATAAACAAATGGATATCCACGTTATTATATCAGTTTTATGGTTTATTGCGTTTATTTGTGTTTCTAGAATTCAAACAAACAAATGAAATCTATACGATAAATATTTCGTTGAATTTGATAAGATTAATTCCAATATACGAACAGAGATCGACAAGAGTAAAAATTTGAATTTTAGTTTAAAATTTATAATTGAAGTTGATTAAACTTTTTCGCTCTCGCTTTTCGCGTAATTTTTTTTTCTTGTGTGATTTTATTCGTTTTTCTCTTCATAAAAAACATTTTTCATTTTTTTTGTAGAAAAAGAAAACGAAAAAAATTCAATTAAATTGAATTTATTTTTACAATCTCCAAACAAACAAATGGAAAAATTGAAATAAATTATTTTAAACCAAAACAAACAAACGAAATAAAATGATTGGAATTGGAATTCGAATAAAAAACAAAATGGAAGTAAATTGAATAAAACTAATGAGAGAAAGACAAAAAAAAAACGCAACAGAAAAGAAAGTAAAAAATATTCATCAATAAAAAATAAGAAAAGAATTCTAAAAAAGTTGAACAACAAATCAAAAGTTTAAAATTTGATTTTTGTAAACTAAATTATTAAAAAATAAAAGATTTTTTTTAATAAATAAATAAAAGAAGGAAAGAGGGAGGAGGAGATATAAAAAATAAAAAGTAAAAATAAGAAAAACAAGAACAACAAATAGAAAAAGATAAGAATGGCTGGCCGACTGTAATTTTTTTTATATTTATTTTACTGTTTTCTGTTACAAAATAAAAACTGTGAAACAACAAATGATAAAATTTAATAAATAAAAATTAAAATTGCATTCTAAAGAAAAATCCGAATAAATTATTAAAAGAAAAATTCATTCTTATCCTTGATTGTGTTGCTAAATTTTATAATTCATATAAACTGAAAATTATGAAGACTAAAATGAAAGTGAAAAAAAACACATATTGACGATTTAATATTTGTTTGTCGTTTTAGTGCACATTTGCTGGGTGATTTTTTTTTTCTTTTTCTGATTAATAAAACTTTGTACTTTCATATAAAAAAATAATTATCGATAAAACAAAAAAAAAAAAAAACAAAAAAAAATTAAATTATAAATAAAACACAAGATAGAGAGAGTGAGAAGGGAGAGACAAACAATATTGCTTCTCATCATTGTGAATATAATTAATTTTCTTTAAGTGAAGTTTATTTATTTAAAAAAGCAAAGAAAAATAAGAAGAAGAAGGAACAAAAATTGGGTATTTAAAGAAAGAAACAAACGAAAAAAAATGCTATCTCAATCTCTTCCTACTGAACCAACAATATTAAGTATTGATGATGATGATAACAATAATAATAATGATGATGATGAAAATGGTGCATCATTTTTACGTAATCAAACGGACAATAATTTAAGAAATTATTATTTTGGTAATCGATACAGTTACAAACGTGCAATACATAATTATGATTATCAATCAGACAGTCAAACTCGAAATATTAATAAATTGAAGTCATTTGATAGAAAATCATTTTCAGCCGAAAATATTCAACAGAAACCAAAGTAAGTGAAAAGCTTATGAGTTATGTCACTCTGCGTCATACCATCAAAATATTGTTTAGAAAGATTTAAATTTTAAGAGCAAATTTTGTCTTAATTTTTCTTACAAATATGTCAATTGATTTTTCTTATTAATTTGGCTCATCAAACAAAACTAGAATTTCTTTAAAGATTTTTATCTCACCGAATTCAATTAAATTTTACTTTTTTTTAATTTAAAAAAAAAACAAAGAGAAGGCATTTGTCAATCTTGCTTTAAATTATTAAGATCTACTTTCTTTAATTAAAATTGACAGATTTAGTGTTTCGAACAAAATAAACATTTAAGAGGAAATATTTAGTTAAGCGAAAAAAAATCTCATCAGCAAACCAAAAACAACAAAAAGACTAAATTTGAATTAAATAAGAAGACGAAGAAGAAAACCTACATAAGAAAATTAATAAGACAATAATTTTTAAATAATTGTTCCCTGTCTAAACTGACTGTTACATAGTTCGTTCATTCACTTGCATGAATGTATGTTTTTGTGTGTATGTGTATGTATGTATTATTTATTTTATTTCTCAACGCCGCTTTTTCTAATAAATTCTAAACAAAAAAGAAGAAAAAACTTCAAATTAACAATAAAATTTTGTTTCTTATTTTTTTCAAAATAATAAAAATAATTTCTATCTCTGTCTTTTATTTTATTCAAACATAAAAATAATTTGAAAAGAGAGAATACAATATCCGAACGACATATGAAAGAGAAAGAAACAAGATTTTTCTCTTTCATGATAATTGCAATTTTTAGTTAATTATTAAATTAAACGATTGTTCTAAATTTTTTTTTATTACATTTAGACAAAATAATGATGATGATGATTATGATTACGATGATGATGATGTTGATAATCAATTTAGACCGATTAAAAAACTAGAAAATAAAAATGGAGTCAACTATTACAAAGAACAAAGTGAATGGACATTGAATAACAGTTCTGTATATGGATTAACACAACAACAAAGTAATGGTAGGTTCCTTGTAAATTTAGCCAATTGCCCAAATTAAAATAATTGAGGTTTTTGAAGAAAAAAATACAATATAGTAAAAGATTTAAGACCAATTTAAAATTGTTGTTAAACCCAATACAAGAATAATCAAAATCCCGAAGTCACACTTTCAAGAACTCAGATAAATGCAATCTTTATGAATCATTTTGTCAATAAAAACTTTAATTCAATTGTTGGAATTTTAATAAAATAAATTTATTTATAAATTAATTTTTTTTGTTTGATAAGATAAAATAATTGTGATTATTCTCTGTATCCACGTGTTCAATTAGAAAACATTTTTTACAAATATTAAAAAATTAATTTTTTTAAATTATTTCATTGGTTTTACAGAATCAATGAAGAATTTCTATTAAAGGTCTGTGGAAATGATTTAAGAATTTTCAATAACTCAAAAGATTACTGACTATTGACTACACTCAAAGAGTTACTTTCTAGAGTTGTATTGCTTTTGTAAAATTCCTTTAAATTATTTAAAATGAAATCAATAATTAGTCGAACAAACAATAAACAATTTAAATCTTTCACATTATATATGAACAAATGAATTAATTGTCTAACAAACGTAATTTAAGACAAAGTTACACTAAATTCAATGAAACAAACTTTAAATCGCTTTAAATGAATTTTAAAAAAAGAAGTAGCTTTATTGTGGTCTTCGTATTGTTTGTTTCAACAAAGATAAGTTTGTTTATGATCAGATGATGATAATTAAACAGAGATTATAAAAATTATATTACACATATTTTTCTTTTTACACAACTTGAATTGTTTTATATTTACATTTTGTTATTTATGAATGTATGATAACGTTACTTGCCGTTGTTTATTATTTACTAAAACAGAATTTGTTAATAAAACCATAAATTTCATTTTTTTTTATTTGATTTTTATACCTTTTAAAATCATTTTATTTCTTTCTTCTGAATATTTTACGGAAACTAAAAAATTGCTAAGTCAATTTTTCAATATTTTTTGTTATAATTAATTTGATAATTTAACAAAAATTTTATAATTTTCTTTAAGATTTATTTCCAATGGAAATTCAACAACGTAAAAGCATACAAAATTTACGTAATCGACGTGATCAACGTTTAAAAGGAAATCGTACACCAAAGGCGAGACGTGCAATATGTAAATCTGGTGAAAGGAATGTGGAAGTATTAAATATTCCAGAAAGATCATTACGATTTTTTAAAGATTTTGTCACAACATTGGTTTGTATTTTTTGTTTTGTTAATTGTTATTTAATTTACATATATATACATATATATTTTTGGAAAGATTATAAAAATATTAATGTTTTTCAATTCAACGTGGAAGTGAAATAATAGACCAACACAAATGCAGTGTCTGCAAAAGCGATTTTAAATGAAATCCAGATTTCATCCAGTTTTGATTTTTTTCCTTTTCTTAGATTGAAGAAAGATGGCGTTACACATTAACGGTATTTTCAATGAGTTACTTTGCCTGTTGGATTTTATTTGCATTTTTATGGTATTTAATAGCGTATTCTCACGGTGACTTTAATTTTGACCCAGTAACTGGTGAAAGACTTGGTAAACGTCGCATTTTCCTCTATATGTTTATACATAAAAAAAGAAAATCATAAATGAATCAAAGCGTTCTTCTCTTATTAGGGGAAGGTAAGACGTCCTGCGTTTCTGGTTGTGAAACATTTGCTGGCTATTTGTTATTGAGTATTGAGACACAAGTATCAATTGGTTTCGGTGAAAAATATCCAAATGAAGAATGCCCAGAAGCAATATTTGTTATGATAGTACAAATAATTATTGGTGTGGCAATTGAAGGTGCTATGGTTGGGATTGTTTATGCAAAAATGGCCAGACCACCAAAGAGATCAGCTGATATTAAATTTAGTCGAAAGGCAGTGGTAAGAAAATTCAAACGAATACAGAGAAGTTTATAGAGCGAACCAAAGTTCACATTTAATAATTTGTTTTCAGATTTGTCTTCGTGATGGTAAACTTTGTGTTGTGTTCAGAATTTGTGATCCAAGAGAAACACATGTAATTAGTACAAAGGTGAAAGCGTGTTGGCTCGAAGAAAGACATTCAATTGAAGGTGAAAAATTACGTAAATTTCAATATTCACTTAAATTAGAAAATACTGGAAAAGTATTTTTAGTATTTCCAATAACAATATCACATATTATTGATCATACAAGTCCATTGTATGACTTATCTGCAAAAGATTTATTAGAGAAAAAGTAGGAAAAACTTTTAAAATATTCTATTGAAGTTTAAATAATTTTTTAATTTCATTTTAGATTTGAAATTATTTTAACAATTACTGGAAGTTCACGTTCAACAGGACAAATAACACAAGCGAGAACTTCTTATTTACCAAAGGAAATATTGTGGGGTCACCGATTTTCGAATATAATTAGTTATGATTCCGAAATAACTTCATATGTTGTTGATTATGAACAATTTGATAAAACACAAATTGTAAGTTTTTTTTGTTGTATTTAGTAAAATTAGAGAATAGAAAATTCAAGAGATAAGAGAAATCAATTAAATTGAATTACTTGAATTAGAAAAATAAACTAACTTAGCAACTTGCCCATAATTAGAAATTAAATCAACTAACACAATTTGGATCAATACAATAAATTCTCAGAAATTATGTATTTTTCGTTTAGATTTCTACACCATTGTGCAGTGCCAATCGTCTTGAACAAGTTATAAACGATTTAAAGAATTTTGGTCAACAACGAGACTTCTTCGAAGAATCAAATTCAGATGAACATTTATTTCAATCAACTGATATTTTATTAAATGCTGAAAATAAAGAAAACAACGAAAATAATCACACAATAGAAGTATTAATAAATGATACAAATACTGATAAACAAGAATCGCATACAAATTCGAATTTACTAAACAAAAATGTTAATGATGATTGTGGTAACGTTGATGGAAAAAATAATACAATTTTATAACAATTATATTGTTTGTGTATATTTAATTGTAATTAGAAAAAAACTAAGTGAAACCAATTATAAATCGATAAATTTAATTTAATTCATAATTTGCAAATATTTTAGTTTGTGATTTTAGAAAAGCGATGAAAAAAGTGGTCATTTTTATTTAATAATAAATATTTTATGATTTTTAAAATCAACAAAATTTGTGTTTTTTCTTTCATTTTACTTTTCCTCTTTAATTAATAATTTCAACAAAATTTTCAATGGTATTTTCTTTATTTTCTTCATCTTCCACGATAATTTTTGTTTGTGAACTAAAAAAGTAATTGTAATCGAGACGAAGTAAAAGTTGTGATAATGGCGCATTACTGGGACCTGGAAATTATATAAGTTATTTTTGTTTTAATTTCATCTTCCAAAAAAAAACTTTTAACAAAAAAAAGTAATTAAACTTACCAGCTTTTAATCCAATAAACATATTTAATAGTGACTTCATAAGATCGGTAAATCTGAAATAAAAATTGAAAGTAAACGAATACAGAGTACAAATAGATAATGTAAAATGCCGTAAAATGACAAATGAAGCATAAAACTTTATAAAATATAACCTATTTAGCCAACAAATGGGAAAGTAAGAAAGAAACAAACAAAAAAATACTTACAATTGATCAAAATTATTAATTTGTTCCTTAGTCGCTTGTGTCATTGGATCAACTGTATTTAAACTAAATACATAAAATGAATCAATTAACATTAATATTTTATTCAATATTGTTAATATTGGATTCTCAGGAATGTGAATAATATCAGAATTTGTTGATGGTTCAGTCTGAGAGGGAAAGAGATAGATAGTTAGTGAAATAATTTTTGTATGAAAGCACCAACTGTTTGTACAAAAATTTATTCAAGAAAAGAAAAATACCAATAATTTTTTTTTAAAGAACTAAAAATTCAATTAAAAAATATAGCTTTAATTTTAATAGAGAAGGAAAAAACTCACCGTATTTAGTAAAAAACAAAGACTTAAAACGTTTGCTTGAAACATTGTATGTGCCCTTTGAATATGTTCAAAATCTTTTGAATTTTGTATTGTATTCATTAATATACTAAATTGACTCTCTAAAACATCTGCTTGTAAATAATATTGTAAATTATCAACTAAAAACATGAACTTATTTCTTAATTGAAGTATTTTTGAATTTCTGAAAAGAAAAAAAAATTACAAAAAAAAAATCTAAAAATAAAAAAAGACAAACTTTTCCATTTTATTCTCACGATGATGGCACCAAACTAAATGAAGATCATATTGTAATTGTTTTATTTTTAATAAAAAACGAAACATATCATTATAACGTTCTAATACTTTTGGTGAGAATAATAAATGTAGTGGCCATTTCACTTTATATCTTAATGTTAGGAAATTTATAAAACCTGAAACAAAGAACAAAAAAAAGTGGAACTAAAATAAGGAACACGAGACAATAATTAAAATTTGTATTTTAATTTTCAATATTTTTGAATCATTTTGAAAAAAAAAATTATACATTAAAAAATTCTGTGGGACATGAAAAGGGAACAATAATCAAATCAAATGGAAATTAATTAAGTAAAATTATATTTGAAAAAGTTACTTTGTCTCCATTCAATGAACAGAATTAACAATTAAATTACATTACCCTTATCATTAATTTTCTAAATTAATTTTTTTCTAGAATTAAACTTATTTCGAAACTCAATTATTAATTTTCAAAGTTAAACAAAAAGGACAAAAATGAAATGAATGAAAAAACGAACGAAAATAAAAATGATTAATTATCCGATTGAATGGTTTAATAATCTAATTTTGAGAATCTGACCGTGACTGTATGTTTTTTTGTGGTCATTGACCATATCAAATACAAAATATTCAAGGACAAATGAACAAACATTTGGATAAATGAAATAAAATATTAATACTAAAGGCTTTTAAGAATTAAAATACATTTATATTATTTTTCATTTCTAGGAATTCTAGAAATGTTTTAATCGACAAAGGAAATAACCCTAAATTTTTTAATCTAAGTAAACGTGAAATCAATAAGAAAATTTGTTAAATCAAAACGGAAAATATCTAAACCATGTTTTTCCCATCTTTAACTTTGTAAAGTGGATTTAGTCAATAAATTTTATAAAAGACTTTATGATTACTTTGTTATTTGAGAGGAAATAATTTGATTGTACGTTCTAGAGTTTTCCCTTGGCAAAATTCGGTGAAATAATTAAATAGAAAAAAAAAAAATAAACAGATACAAAAAAAATACATTAAATGGACAAAAACTTTTCGTTAGAAATTCATATATCTTGTTGTTTTTAGTTTATTGTCGATTTTCGATATAAATAAGCTTATTAAATATTGAAACAAATTGTGTTTAATGCTTATCAATCATAGTATTGAACAGCTGATCAACATTGATAGAAAGAGAGAAAAAGATAGAAAAAACAAGGCCTAAAAGAAATGACCATGAAATCAAGAGTGAGAGTTACACGACAAACAGGGAGGTTATCATCGTTAAATCAACAAATGAACAAAAGAAAATTATTGATGAATTAAAAAAAATTCAGTTAAAGGCGCAACAACCTCAATTTTTATTGTTTCAACAACACCAACAAAATCACGCGTGTCATTTTAATTCTCCCGCTCTTTTTATTGTTTCTCGCATGTCATTTCACGACACCACCCTTACCAAAAAAAAAACACAATATAGAATATACAAAATGAAATAAAGGTCAAAAAAAATTGAAATTAAAATCTCATTAGTCATTAGTATACGTCAAACGTTAGAATTATTATTTTTCTTTAATACAAAAACTGATTTACGTCGATTACAGTACAAGTCCAAATAATGAGCCTAAATTATCTGTAAACAAATTTCTATTAATTATTATTTATCAATTAATAATTCTGACTTTTTATTCATGATTGAATAAAAACTTGTATATTAATCGGTATTATTTAATCTATTTATCAATGTCAAGGTCAATCAATTTTTTGTTTATTTGATATTCTCAAAAGTATTGAAAAATAAAATTTTTCAATGGGGAAATGGGAAAACAATTATTCGATTTCTCAAACGTAAGAAAATAGTCCAAACCGATTAATTTAATTCAAATGTGATTAATTAACGAATCACCATAAAGCAATTTTTACCATACTCATAAACATAATTTAGTTACTGTAAAAGAATCTTAAATAATTAAATAAATGGAACAACCTTTTGTTTCATAACTAAAACTATCGATTTCATCTTTTGGTACATAAAATGTAAATTGTTCTGCATCATCTGAGATATTAACACTGTTACTTGCCAAACGGAATGCTTTATTTATATCTAAAATTAAATGAAAAGAAAAACATTTAATTATTTGAAATACAAAAGAAAAATTAAGAGCTAAAATACCTCTCATGGTTCCATCGCCAATTATCTTTTTGGAAATTGTTTGAATATTTTTTATAAATTCTAAGAATAATTCTCCTCTTCCTATTTGATTGAGAAAAGACCAAGAGAAATTAAATTAAATTAAATAATAGAGAGCATAAATATTTAATTACCTAATAAATAATAATCTTTAATAATTCTTAATTGTTTCATAAGATCTGCTTGATTAATTGCAATTTCCGATAAATGTTTTGTAACACATTTTTTTATTTGATCAACAATTTGTTCAATTTGGGCTGTATTTATAGAATCACATTCAAAGAGTTTATCAAATTTTTGAAAAAAAACATGTTCCTCATAACCAAATAATGAAACTAAATATTAAAAACCAAGATATTAAATTGTCATTAATATTAACATCGTTATTACTTTTCATATAAATTGTATCTTCTGAATTCCACAAATCAGCACGACGATTTTGATCACGTGGTGGTGAATTAAACATCAGAACTGTTTGTCCAATAAATAAAACTTTTTCAGCCCAACTTAATGGAAAATAATGTGGTAACATATCACAACAAACAACATATCGCCACATTTCATGATTCAAACTTGTGGAATCCTTTTAAGAAAAGTAATTAATAATAATGTTAACTTTACCATTTTAATTCCAATATAAAAAAAACTTACGGAAATTGTTGTTGCTGTGGCAACACCACTAATACTTCCATACTTTTCACTAGCAGTAATATTTGTTTCAACATTTTGTATAAAAAATTCTGAATGAGAATCAACAAATTTTCCATATAAAAGCCATTGAGAAAGTTGCTTCAAAAAAATACGATAAACGGATTTTTGTATTCTGTAAATTAAAAATAATTGTATGAAATTGGTTCAATACAAAAGATCAAAATTGTATACAGTTTAACAGCAACCGAAATATTCTCGTTACCGTGAAGACTATTTTGCTGTAAATAATGTAAAATAGTACAACCATGAAGTCTGTAAAAATAAGATTTAAGATTAGTGTTGATGAAAAATAATATAAAGTATCTCACTTTTGTGTTTTAATTCCACTGATTAATCCTAAAATAAACGATAATAAAGGTTGAAATTTTTCAATTTGATAAAAAATAAATAGCAAAGAGAAATTAGGTTTTCTTAGGTAACGTCTTTCTAAATCTACGACTGTTGTACGATAAAATTGAAGTGTAGAATCAATTCCATCACAAAATGCTTGCACATAGAGACCATTTAGACTATCTATTATGGAGAAATAAACACTTAATTAAATCGATGGCGGGAAAATATGATCATCATTACCATCTAAAACTACTTCCACAGATTTATTGGCTACATTTAATGGATTAGTTGTTGTACTATACTGTTGTATAAAATTTTGTATGCTTTTATGTTGATTTGCAATTTTAAGTATGTCAGCAAGGATTTTTAGTTCTCCAGGATGCATTAATGTTTTTGCGTTATCGGATACCTGCAGAATTCAATTTGATAATTTCTTTTATTTAGTAAAAGTACTTTAGAAATACTTACTAAGAAATCTTCAATAGGTAAAGGATCTAAATTCGCACTTAACAATGAAAGCAGTATATCGTGAATCATTTTGTTATTGTTAATAAAAGCAAAATTATTACTATTGACAGCTAAAAAAGAATTACAATAAAAAAGTGTAACTGAACTGTAAAAACTGTACATTGAACGAAAAAACAATAACAAAATAGCGAAATTTGACGTTTGAGATAGTAATTACAAATGATCTCTTAGATGTCGCCACTTGTCCGCTAAAATTTGAATAAAAATATTCAAATTAACAGTTATTTCATAAAACTTTTATATTCACAATTTAATTATGAACTGAAAAAGCAAATAAATTGCTTGAAGAATTAAAACACAAATAATTCAATTTTTTATTATATAGTTTATTCATAGGAGGAACAATAAGTTATGTGAGACTAAAATGCTTCATTTTTGTTTTTCTTTTAAAACTATAATTTATCATTTTTGTTTCTTGTTTTAGGGTTTTATTTTCACCACAATTTGTTTTCAACAATCAAAAAAAAAAAAAAACAAAAGAAGAATGTGATTTCATATTAAAAAAAAAATCTGGATTCAAAAATCAAACCGCGGATTTTGGAAAAAAATTCAAGAAAATTTGCTTTAAATGCAAATTATACGTATGTAAAAAATATAAAACAAAGCAAAAAAAAAAATTATAAATCGATAAATATCATGAATCACATTCTTTTAAATATTTTTTTCTTGAATCACAAATTGAATTCACTTGTTTTTTTCTTGTTTTAATCTATTTATTATAATAATATATTATCTCATATTTTATATATTTACTTTAATTACTATTATTATTTTATGTGTTTCTTTTTTAATTTCGTCTTCTTCTTTCCCTTTAATTATTTTATGTTTTTTGTCTCTTTTATTTATTTACATGCAAAATAATTTTTCTTTATCTATTTTTTTGTTTACACTTAGAAGTTTAAATAAGAATAATAATATTCTCCGTTTTAATATTCTTCTTCTTCTTCATCTATTTGTTTCTTTATATAATAATAATAATAATAATAATAATTGTTTTTTTTTTGTTTACAGATATTTATTTTCTTTAGTTTTTTTTTATTAGTATTTTGTTATTTATTTATTTAAATCTTGTGTTTTTTTTTCTTTTCCTTTCTGATATCGCTTTACAAATTGTTTTTTCTTTAACAAATATTTACTTGTTAATAACGATTTTTTGTTCTTAACTTTACAAATTTTACACAAAAATTAATTTTAATAGTTTTTGCTTGTTATCATCATTTCGACTTTTTTATGTTAAAGTTTAATTGAAAAAGGAAGAAAATATCATCACTATTTTTCTTATTATAACAATTTTGAAAATGAAGACAAAAAATTTGTTACTTTATTCACAAAAAAAACAACAACGAAATTATTTCAAGACAAAGTATTTTCTTTAAAAAAATATGTTCATTTTTTCATTTAGTTTCTACAGTTTATTTAATGTTTCTTGATATCAAAAGCTTCTTCTTGATAGTTAAATGTTTCTTTATTTTGCTTTGAATTTAGAAATTTTTTATGCTTTTTATCTGGAATATTTTAATATAAAAAAAAATCGGAAGATTTAAAAAACAAAAAAAACACAATAGCCTAAAAGTTAAACCTAAGACAATAAAGATAAAATCTCATTTTATTTAAAATAAAAAATAATAGTAAAATAATGGATAATTTAAATCGTAATCGTAATAATAATATTGTTTTCTTTTAATTATTTTGTTTTTTTTTTTTCTTTTTTTCTAAGAATAATTAATAATTAATAATAATTAAAAAGTAAAAACAAAAATAATAAACATAAAACTATGACTTTTTTTATTTTTTTTCTTTTTTTATTTATTTAATAAGAAAATATACAAATTAATTACGTTTTACTTTTCATTTTTCTTTTGTTTTTAAATTTATATTTTATAATCGTGTAAAAACTAGGATTTGACTAAAAATGTTTTTTTTTTATAAATTTTTTTTTTTGTTTAAATAAATTACATGCAAAAAAAAATGAAAGAAAAGAAAAGAACCAAACAAAAATAACGAAAAGAAAAGAAAACTTAAATTAATTCTTTCCCTTTTGTTTTATTTTCTAAATTTTCTTTCTTTCTTTTCTCTTTAAATTCTGAGTTTATTTTTTTCCCTTTAATTAATATTCTTTCATCATCATTTTTATTTATTTAATTATATTAAATATTTGATATTTACAATAACAAATAGCACAGCCATTCTGATCCATCATTTTTTTTATTTTTTCTCGTTAAATAATAAATTAATTTAATTAAAAAAATATAAGATTATTCAAGAATGATCTTCCTACTTTCTTTTCTCCTTTTACTTTTACTTATTTTGTTTAATCAAAATCTTTTCCTGGTTTTCCTTTATTTTAATTTTTGTTTTATTTTTCGTTTTCTTCTTCTTCTTTAAGCAAGAATAATTTTATTTATAATTATTTTGTTTTGTTTATTTTTCTCATAAATTTTGGTAAATAATTTTAAGGGTTTTTTTTCCTCCTAAGTTTTTCTTTTAATTTGAAAGAAAAATAGAAGGAAAACACCATATCTTTTTTAAGCTTCTCTTTTTTTGTTTAGGCTGATGTTGTTTTGTTTCTTTATACAAGTCTCATTGAGTTAAGTGGGTCGAGCGTCCCATCGTTTTCTTATTTAATAACTTTAAAATAAAATTCGTGGGACGATTCAATTTTATTTTTATTTTTGTTAAATGGATATTTTTGTATTTATCTAAATAAGCAAATAAGCTGTTTATTGTGTTGTGATATTTTTATTTGATGCAAAATGTTCATATTATAGATTTTTTAGGTTTTTATGAATTTAATTTAATAATTTATTTTATTAGTTCTAAATGATCATTAATTTATTTATTATTATTTTTTTTTGATTTTATTCTTTATAAACACACATTTTTTATTTAGTAAAAAAGAGTATTTTTTTTATTAAAGAATAACAACTCTTTCAAATGATTGAATTATACGATTTTTTTTTTTCGTTTCTTGTTCGAATAGAAATATTTTTATTTTTAATTCATTATTTAGAATAAATTTTCTTCTTATCTACAAAGTTAATACAACAAAGTAAACGTCCAAATTAAATCAAATTTGTCAAATAATAATTATTTAGTTATTTAATTCTTTTTTTTTCCATTTTTCAATTAATTAATAATTATTACTTTTTGTTTTTTCTTTTATTTTTTTCCTTCCTTTCATTACATCATTTTAGCTGCATTTAATTGCAAGACGAAAAAATTTCACATATAAATTTTCGACTTTAGTTTATTCTTCCTTTTCTTTCGTCATCCTTTTCTTCTTCTCTTTCGTAATCTTATTAATTATTATTATTATTATTATTTTATATAATTGTAATGAATATATAAATTCTTGTTATTATTATTTATTCAATAAATATATATAATAATGTTCTTTTGATTATTTACAATAAATTTTATCTCATGTTTCATATTAATCTAATTTATATTTCTGTCTTTCGCCATTTTTTTAAATTTTATTTTTTATCAAAATATAAATGAGTATTGAAAAGGTAATAATTTTTTTCTTTCATTTTTCATTTATTTAATTTTGTTTTTGTTGATTAATTTAATTTCCATTTGACCAAAGAAAAAAATGGTATCAAGAAAAAATACCATATACTTAAAACTTTTTAAATTACTTTTAAAAGTTTTTCCCTTTTTTTTTTGCAAAAAAATTTTTATTTTGCATTTTTTACAATTAATTAATTAATTAATTTATTCCTTCTTCTTCATTTTCTTCAATTTGTGATATTTTTTTAAGTTTTCATTTGTTTCTTTTTTCCTAAGTGAAAATTTATAGAAATATATTTTTTTTTAATTTTTAATTTTAAATATTTTTCATTATTAAAAATTGCTTTAAAAATTTTTTAAATTTATTTTAGTTTGTAGTTTTTTTTTATAAGAAAAATATACGATTTAATTATTTCCTTTATTTTTGTTTAAAAACGGACAAGACAATAATAATAATTATGATTTTTTTTTTGTATATAATATTTATTCTTAATTTGTGTTTCATTGTTTGTATTAATTGCGTTTCATAGCAATTAATTGATAATAAAAGGGTTTTATGTTGCTTTTAAATATTTTCTCTGTTTAATTTTAATTTTTTTTTATATATAAATTAAATTTTTGGTCTAAAAATAAATAAAAAGGTACAACAAAAACCATTAAATAAATAACGAACAACGACAAAATGATAATAATAATAATAATTAAATAAGATTTTTACATTTAAAAAAGAAAACAATATTTGTTTAAAAACAACAAAAGACAAAACTTAAATTATTTTACATTGATATTTTATTTCCCTTTCATTTATTTATTTAAAATGGAAAACCAATTTATTTCTCCTCTGCGTTTACGTCTTCTTCTTTTATCAAATTAGCCTTGAATTATTATTATTTTTTATTTTTCCTTCTGAATTCTTTCACCTGTTCAGATTTGATCAGTTTTTTAAAAAGCTCAGTTCTTCCAAAAAATGATTTTTAAAAATCACAATTTTCTAATTTTCTTTGCTGTTGTTTTTTTTTGCTTAAAAAAAATCAAAAGAAAATTTAATATTTAATTTCTCTTCTCTGATTTTTCTTTATTTTATTCCCTCATTTTCCTTCTTCTCGCAATTTTCCTATCGTTTTCATCTTTCTTTTCAGTTGCTTCTAAATTTTAATAAAACTTCAAAGAAAAAGCGACAAAAAGAAAGTCGATAAAGTGTGGTAGTGTTTTTTTTTTTGAAAAAAAAAACTTTAAAATATAAAAGTTAAAGAAAAATTTACACAAAAATAAAAAGGAAAATAATCGAAAAAAACAAAACAAAAAAAAATAAATTTAAAAAAAATACAGGAAATTTAGGAAACAGATCCGCTTGTTGGATTTGCTGGTGGAACCTTTGTTGATGCAACACTTGCTGATAATTGTGATAATGTTTCTTGTGAAGCATTCGCCTTTAATATAGTATTTTCTATTTCTAATTGATTAATACGATCCATTAATTCAGCAATTTTTTCTTTGAGTACTTCAACTTCTTCACGAACAGCAAACATCAAATGGGATTTAACAAGATCCTGCAATAAAAAATAGAAAAACAGTTTAAAATATTTTTAATTCGTATTTCTTTGAATTTCATGTTTAAAAATAATTTAAAAATTAAATTGTAGTGACATACACACACATAGAGACACGCAACCACACCACCACCAATCAACCAACAACAAATAAATTAAACAAAACAAATAAATAGGAGGAAGTGAAATTCTCATGCAATAAAATGCAAAAATAATAAAATATAAACAAGAGAGAGAGAGGCGCGGACACACGACCAAACCCATTTATTTTTTCACACAACATTTGAACTTGAAAATTGTATACTTTATTGTTTTTGTTGTGGCTTCTCTTCTTTCTAAAGCCACCAATATTTGAATTTTAACCCCCATTTTCCCATTCCTCTTCAATTATTCTAATCATGCAAGAGCAATTAATAATTTTATATAGAGGTTAAAAAATACAAAAAAAACATTTACGTAGGTAGTTGTGGTTCCGGTTCTCTTTCGTTTTTTTAATTGTTTAAAATTTGAACCAATTTCTAATTATTCATTTCAGAAAAAAACTATTGGAACAAAAAAAATTTAATTTGGAACTCACAATTACTCCTTTAATATTCTTTACAATAAGAATTTTTCTTAAATTTTCTTAAAGTAATTTTCTTTCATTAAAAATGAAGATTACTTTTTGTAAATTATTTAAAAAAAAAACTTTTTTTAGATTAAGAAAAAAATAAAATTTGTTTTTCTTTGTTACGTATTTATATACAAAACTCTTCTGCTGAGAGCAGAGAAGATAGATAGAAGACTATTGTGCTTCTTTTTATTTTTATGTTCTATTTTTGTGCGGAAAATTGAAAATTTAGAAAATTAATTTAAGCATGAATTTTTTCCTCAAATTTTCAAAACAAAAAGAAAGAAAACAATTTCGATTATTTAACATAATCAGTCTAAGTAGAGGATAGGTGTATATAAATGGTAAAAGTTATTTTAAAATTGATTCAATAAAGAAAAACCGAACAGAAAAACTTTCAAAACCAAAACAAAATAACGAAAATCTTGTGAATATTCTTTTCACAAATAAAGGGTCTGTGTAACTTGGTTAAAAACTAGTTAAAAGTTAAAATTTTGACAGCCAATGTTAAATTTTCGTCACATATTCACCTCAATTTAGTTGTCAAAATTTTAACTAGCTTCGGGGCATGTTAAATTTTGACGTTTGAAGTTAAAAAATAATTTATGTTCAATAATTTTTATGAACAAATATTTCAGTTCAATAAACTTAAAAATAACCCAATTTATTCAAATAAGTTTAATAAACAAAAAAAAAATAGGATTACTATTTTAATTGTTATTTTTCGTAAAGTTTAATTTATATTTACCATTAAAATTTTTTTTTTCTTTTTGAAAAATTATGACTAACTGAAAATACTAAAAAAAATAATTTATTTTTCTCATTTTAAGAGATTTATTTCATAAATTTAAATGTTAAATTTTGAACCAAGTTACACAGCTTAAAATCACCAAAGTTAAATTTTTCTCACCAATATTTTTTCACCTAATTTTAACTTATTTTTAACTTATTTTTAACCAAGTTACACAGACCCAATAAAAGGAATTTTGTTTTTATAAACGAAAACAAAAAAAAACGTCCATGAGAGAGAGACGAGTTCAAAAATTATGTAAAATGTGATTTATTCTGAATAAATAAATTCTGTGAAAATTTGTTAATTTAAAAACAACAACGACAAAATTCTAAAAGTGTAAATTAAATATTGACGAAAGAAAAAATTATTTTCAAGTAAAAAAATAAACGGAAATTTAAATTTTTCCTGAAATAAATATAGTATGTACTTAAATAAAATTTAAACAATTGCTTGCTGTAATTTTTGATTTACTCTAAAAGAACATTAGAGGAATTATTTTTACAGTAAAACCAAATACATAATTTCCAATTTTAATGGAATTGAATTTTTGTTTCAATTTCAAAGTAAAAAAATCATCCTACTTGAATCGTTCAATTATTTCTCTCGCCTAAATGAAAAAATTCAATTCATAATTTTTCCTAAAAAAAAAACGAAAAACCGAAAGAAAAAAATAGAAACGTCAGAAATTCTAAGCGATTCTTTTATAACGAGTAAATGATTGGATTTTAGATTTGTATCTCTCGACTGAACTGAAACTAAAATAATCGACATATACAAAATACAAAAAAAAAGAGAAAATCGATCTGACGTTAAAATCGGCCTCTCTCGATTAATGAGTTTTCTAATTTTAGAATAATATTTATCTATCACAACAACAATAAAGAGTTTTGTTTTTACTGTTTGCACTCAATTTTTATATATTATTATAAGAACCAAGAAAAAAAAATGTGATCGTAACTAACTAAACTAAAAAGAAGAAAAAAAACATCACACAGCAAAAAAAAATTTCTATCTAGTTCGATTGCGTAATTTCTAAGAACTTACGAAAAACCTTTATCAAATGGATTTTAGAACAAAGGAAAATCATTTTCCAACAATGTAGTAATATATTCGAATTCAGGGTCACACAGATTTTTAAACAAGGATTGAAAAAAGAGATAAATTCATCCTCTCAGGTAAAATCAATTAAAACAAGTTTTCAAATTCAATTAAAAGAAATTTAACTGCACGAATTAAATTCGATAGCCACAATCTGAGAATAGCGTAGAAGGGGAAAAGTTAGATATTTTGATTAGGGAAATTAATTGATTAAAAGCGGGACAACCTAGCATTTATTTTTGATTTAACTGATTATTTTTTAGATTTTTCCAATTAAGTACATAATTTTTCTATTTAATTCTTTTCAAAAAAAACAATAAATCATTAAATTAATTGAATATTTCAAAATTGTAAAATAAATAAATCTCAGAATTTCCCATTTCCGAAATAAATTTATTTTCTTTAAAATTCAGATTTTCAAAAGTTCAGAATTAAAAAATTAAACCAAAGAGATAAATATAAAACATACGGATGCCTTCGGGACCATCACATAGCACATAACGTCATGACCCTTCTGCTTTATTTCATATAACCAATTTTCTGGTTGATAATTATAATTTCCCAATGTTTCCAACATTTTTAATTATTTTTTTCTCTCCTTTTTTCTTAAAAAAAAAAACACTTTTCTTTTTGTTTTAAACTTTACTCTAAACAAAATTGTTTATTTTTAAAAAAGAAAATCAAGATTTTTCTCTCTTTCAATTATTAACAACAAAACAAGACTAAACAGTAAATATTTGACGTTTCTTGTTATTTATTTTCTGTTTGCAACGTTTTCCTTATTCTTCTTCTTCTTCTATTTCTTCTTCAAGTTTTTTCTTGCTTTTCTTTCGGTTTTCTTCAGCACACAAGAGTTCAACTCTTTTTTTTTCTTTTTTAGTCAGTTGTTTCTTGTAAGATATTTATGAGAATAGTTTTTGAAGAAGTTTTGTTGTTTTTTTTTCTTTTTCAAAATACAACAACGGCAACGAAAACTGGTTCAATGCGGTTTCTGTTTATTTTTCTTCTTCTTCTCCTTGCTTTTTTTTTTTACTTTAGACAAGATAAGAGAACGTAGAGTGTAATACTTTGTTATTGTATTATTTCACAATTTTTCTTCTTATTTTTTTTACAAAAATTGAACTTTTTTCTAATTTTGATGAAAAGAAGAACGAAGAACTACTTTTGTCTTCTTTATTGTCACTTTTAATTTTGTTTTCTTTTCTGCCACTTTTGTGTGTGTTTGTGCGCTTCGTTTTTTTATTATTATGTTTTTGCTCATTAAATGAACAGAGAAAATGGTTTTTTTTTACAAAAAATAATTGTAAATAAATTCCTTATCTACTTCTTGTTTTATTATTTTATCTCTTTTGATTTCTTATCAAGTATTTTATGATTAAAGTTTTTAATTTCATTCAATCAAAAGTGATGATTAAAAAAAACACAACGAATGAATAAAAAAATATTTGTGCTGATATGCTTAAGCCCTCTGCTGCTGCCTCTTTATATTGAGTTTATTTATAGAAAATATGTTTTTATGTCTTTTAAAAAAAATTTCGACTATTTTTTTTTTAACGAAAAAATACAAAACACAAATTCTTAAGTCAATTTTCTTAATCGTTCAATAGAAAAATGATTTTTTATAAAGAAATTTTTTTTATCAAAAAATCAATCAATTCTTGTTTTTTTACGTTTTTAATCTTGCACGTTTTACTTTTTTTTAGATTTAATTTTTTTTCTACACTTTTTATTTATTTTAGGAATTTTATTTTTTAAAGAACAAAAATTTTTGATATCAAAAAAATCAGGAAAAAGATTTTTTCTTATGATTTACTTTTTTAATTTTTATTTAAAATTAATAAAAAATTTCGTTTTTTTTTATTTTCTTTGATTTTTTTTTTAATTTTTCTTTTTTTTTTATTTTATTTATATAGAACAAAAAACTTCCCCCGGATCGATCACTTTTTTTGCGTTTTAGAAAATTCTTTCAAAAAGAATTCACATATGAACAGAAATCACAAAAAAACTTAAGAAAAGTTAAGCCGAGAATATAAATATAAGAATAAGAAAATAAAACACTTAAAATGAAAATTATATTTTTGAATAAATTAAATTAAATTCAAACTCTTATACTTCACTTCAATAAGGCGACTGAACGTCTAGCATTAAACAACTTAACTTTTATTATTTATATTATTTTATTTCATTTTATACACATACAATAACAAATACACTTTTACACAGTAGTCATGCACACATTAAAAGGAACAACCCATATCTACTTAATATGTAAAAATATAAAACAAAAAAATATAACTCTCGCGATTATGATGACGCTATTTTATGAATATTTTGTTAAGCATATTTATATTATCTGTCTCTCTCTCTCTCTCTCTCACTCTCTCTCTTTTACACTAATTATACTTAAAAAACAAATAAATAAAGGAAGGTACCAAAACAACACAAACACAACAATAACCAATTTTAACGTTTTCTGGCTGTATTTTTGTATGTGTTGGCAATGATGTGTCAGTTTAATGAGAGTATGGGCTATACGTGTGTATGTATAAATTGTGACATATGTGCGCATATGCGTGTATGATTTTATTGGACATGCGATTTAGTAGCGAAGCGATGAAACTTCTCTTTTATAAAACTCGAATGCGCTCATACATTTTCAGTAATATATTTTCTTTCTTTTTATTTTTTCAATACATCCAAAGAAAATATAACAGAATATAATTCTCTCAACCACAAAATCATGAATAATAGAAACACATGGATACACACATTCTCATAATATAATGACACTGCTATAATGATAAATACACAAAAATTCATGCAATCAAAAGAAAAACAAACAAATAAGAATAACACAAATACAAATGCAGTTAATAATCTTACGATGACGTCATCCGTATTATATGAAAAAAGTCTTATTAAATACGATGCAGTAATATACAGCAATAGCTCATAAAAAACTATCTATATACCGTCTCATTCTCACATTAAGTATTACACTACAATAAAAAATGAAACGTGAAATAATAACCATATAAAATAATTGTTTCTACGAATTTTTCTTTTCTGTTTTTCTTTTTGTGCTTTTGTTTCTTTGAAATAAATTAATTTTTAATGAGATTTTAAAAGATTTTTGTTGAACTTATTGGACTTACTATATACATAAAAAACGTGTTTATATTTTATTTAAAAATGGAATTTAGTTGAATTTATCTTTCAAAACAAACAAATTGAAATGTCTTCCTGTGCTGGACGAAGTGAAATAAAAAAAGGTATATTTTACATGCACACAAATCCAGGTGTGCTACTTTCGAATTTCCTTCATTTAAAAATTCTTAATTATCTTTTTTTTTCCTACTAAAAGGATTAAAAAGAAAAGCAAAATGAAAAAATAAACATAAGAAAAATTATAACAACTAAAAAAGATATAAGAAAATTCTGAGAAAATTTAGAAGAAAAACAATTCTTCTAGGAAATTACGTTATTTTTTTATTTTATACAATTTTTTTTTTTGAGGGCAAATTTTATTCTTTGTTCTCAATTCAATTTAAAAGAAAAATAAAAACCAAACACAAACCGTTTAAAATTTATAATTATAGAGCAGTTTAGTTTACTTATTTATTTTTACTATGTAGAAAGAAAGAGAGAACTTTGTGTTATAATTTAATTTAAACATTTTATTCTTTATGAAAAAAAAAAAATTCAATGAATTCTCTTTTTTTTGTATTAGGAAAAAAAATTACAATAAAAAAACAAAAATTGCATAACAACAAATTAACAACAGAAACAACATTCAACAATTACTTTGTCGGTTTTATAAATTTTCATTTTAATAATTTTATTGTATTTCTTTCTCTTTCCAATTGAATAATGACAGAAAGAGATGAGGAGGTATCACAATACAATTTTATTGTAATTATTGGTTGTTATTAACCGATTATAATTAGTTATTTATTACAAAGCTATTATTGGTTGTTGTAGCCGTTTTCGTCATTGTTCTTATACGATTCTGATATTGAATGATAATGAAAAATGAATAACATAACAGTCAAAAACAAGTACTCGAAGTTTGAGTTTCGTCTTGACCCTTTAATAAGCTGGGAGTTGAGAAAAGATTTCTTTTTTGTTTGTAGTTGTTTTTATAGTTTCATTCTAAAAAGGAAAAATCATAAACTTACTATCGTCAGAATGAAGAAAATAAATAATAAAAAAACGAAATGAAACGAAAAGAAAATTTAGATAAGAAAAGTAAACTTCTTCTTTTTTATATAATTTTTTTTCTACTCTTTAAAAGAGTAAGCATAATTAAATTAAATTAAATTAAATTAAATTAAATTACACAAATAAAATAAATAAAACTTAAAAAAAAAGTACATAAACAAAACGCTTAAATTTTTTCTTTTAATAAAAATCAACATGTAATATTTTTTTCTCTTTCGCTTGTTTTTTTTATTGTTCATTTTCAACTGTTTTCCTTTCCTATTATTTTCTGTTCACACTTTGAGGTCCTCTCTACTTAAGTAAATGCTAGAAAAAACCGAATAAATTTTGCAAGATCCATTTTTCAGAGTTAACCCAAAACACACAAACGCGTAAATTTTTCATTGCAGTTTGCAGCAAAACGAATTAAATGAAAGAGAAATAAGAAAACAACATAATGGTGAAGGGGAGAAGAGAACAAAAGTTAATCTTTGCTGATGTCACAATTTAATTTAAAACAATTGGTTTTTATAAAAGGAATTTAACCTTTAAAATAAAACAAACTAATAATAAATTCTTTTATAGGAAAAGAATCTATCAATAAATCAATATTCTTCATTCAAACAGCTAGACTATAGAATCTAGAACAGAAATAGACAATTAGCAGACCGCGGACTAAATCCGGCATCTGTAACAAGTTTAATTGAACTCAAATTCTATCGATCACCGGCACGCGAAAAACTAATTAATTCGCTACTCCCTTGGAATTAATTAATTTCCTACCCCTGAAATAGATTTTCGATTCTAGAGGATAAATGTCAATATTGTTAATTGTTCTTGATATTTAGAAAAAACAACTTCACATTTTTATTTTTAATTATATTCAATCTTAATTGAATTCTTTTCTGTATATGAAAGAAAAAAATATCGAGAACTAAGTCAGTAGTAAAATCAGTTCTCTGTGTAATTGTAATATATTCTTATTCTACATTAAAGAAGTTAATAAAGCGAACAGACAGAATGACACTGAAATGAAGAGGAAAAAAAAATAAAAAGTCATAATCACAATAAAAAAAAATGAAAAGAAGAAAATTAAAGTCAATAGGAAATGATCGTTAACGTCTTTTTTTTTATCATCATCATTACATATTATTTTGGTTCGTCTCCCATATTCATATAAATGCACTTACTTCTTCCTCATAATGAAAAAAATAAAAAAATAAAAATGAGAATAAAGTGGTAAATGAAGAAGACCCAGTTTTCTGCGATCATTTATTTATTTTAGTTCCTTCATTAATCGTGTACGTTTTTTTTTATTAAGTTTTGAATCCTTTTTCTTACCATTTTGTTTGATTGTTTTTGTTGTTTCTTTCAAAGCGTCATGAGTTTAGGCTTTTAAGATGTCTTCTTCTTCAGTTTCTTGTTCCTCTTTTTTAAAGGTCTTCAGGTTTTCACTTGATGTTGCAGTTTTTTTATATTATTGTATTGTTTATATTTTTTTGGTTCCATTATTTATTTTTGTTTTGGTTGTATTTTAAAAACAAATTTTACAACATTTTTATTAATAAACGATGATGACGTTATTGTTTTTTTTTAATTTTATTTTATTTGATTTAATTTAATTTGATTTGGATATTTTGA
The DNA here is from genome assembly GCA_963082725.1 of Pedicia rivosa. NCBI lineage: Eukaryota > Metazoa > Arthropoda > Insecta > Diptera > Pediciidae > Pedicia > Pedicia rivosa. The sequence continues at coordinate 18,618,701 of OY720154.1, read as the reverse complement.
GAACAAATCGATTGTCAAAAAAAAGCAAAGCAAATAAATTCTTAAATAATTTCGATCGAATTTTTTTTAATTTTTTTTTTCTTTTTAGAATTTATTTATTACGTGTGGTTGTGTGTATGTGTGTGCCTTTTGTCATAATGACGCCATTTTTATTGTTATTTTTGTTACTTTATTTGCCGAAAAATATTTTGTTGATTTATTATAATTTGTTTGTGTTATTTTGATAGGAATTATATTTTAGTTTCAGAAGAAGAATCACATAATTGATTTATTGCTGAATTGACTGTGAATTAACTTTATCGATTTTGTTTTTTTTTTTGCTGTTGCTTTAAATAATTTAATTAAGTATGTACAATTTTATAATAATTAAATACTTAATGGGAATACATTATTTGTAATATAATGGGATTTTCTTTTGTGCCTTCTATTGTTACAATGAAATTTTTTTCATTCGATTTAAGCTTTATTATTAGCGAGATTGACATGGACAGAAACAGTTCAATAAACAAGAACAACAAAAATTCATCATCAAAGGAAAATAAAATGCGGAACACACACCGCGTGTGGTCAGTTAGGACGACGAAAAATAACCGATGACTTCTTTAAATATAAATATAATTATATTCTTGTGGTTTTTTAACCCATTAAAGCAATAAGATTCAACTCACAAAAAAAGAAAACCAAAATAGAGTGTAAAATTTAAGTTTTTTTTCCTTCTCTCGCTGTCTTTACTCATCTTTCTTCCTTCTTTATTTCTTAATTTTTCTTACATTTTGTAGTTGATGTTTTTTATTGGAATTTTGCCAAAGTAAAAACCAACAACAAAATAAAAGAACCAGTCTCGATTATATTACTTTCCCATTTTGATTGGATCAAAAATAATCGCAACACCAACAATAAAAAAAAATCTTTTCGTTTTTTATTTCAGTAAAAAAATGCAAACATAATATTTTAGTTTCAATCAAAACAAAACAAATGAAAAAAAAAACAGAAAAGAAAAACGTTGCTATGAACGTGTACGCATTTAATTAACTTAATAATAAATTTAATTAATTTTCCATCAACAAAACGTGTCAAATTCAATTTTAAAAATAAAAAAAAACCGATGTAATAAAGTAAATTGAAAAATGAATTGAATAAAAAAATTAAATACTTATGTGCACTTGCAGCAAAATATTAAAAGAAAATAAAAAATAAAAATTACAATTTAATATTTTATTAATTATTAATTATTGTTGAAGTTGAAAAGTTTATTTATTATTATTATTATTATTATTTTTCAATATTCAGCTAAAAAAATTTTATCAAACCGACTTAATAAATAAATAAATAAATAATAAATACTTTTTCTGTTGCTGTTTTTATTATTGTTTTTGTATTTTTGATGTTAAAAGTCAAACGAGATTTGTGATACGTGATTTTTTTCTTTCTTCTATTCTTTCTCTCACAAGGGCAAAAACATTATTAATAAAATAAATTCAATTTTATAAATAAATAAACAAGCAAGTAAAGTATAACAACAACAGCAAAAACAACTAACAAATTATAGAAAAAATGTAGAAAAAAAAACTCAACCGCAGTATTACCCACTTTTCCCCTCTTCGTGTTCTTCATATTTAGTTCCAATTTCCTAAAAACACAACTCATTTGAAATTTTTATAAAATATTTGCCCTCTTTTTTTAGTAATAGGCCGGAGGTACGTGAGGAGGAAAGATGAAAAAAGAGGTGATATAGCGTTAAATCGTTACTAAAAAATGGGGGTTGAGCAAGGTTCCGACGCATTTCAATCGATATCTTTTTTTGCTAAGCAAATAAAACAAAATAAAATACAAAAAAAAACAGAGAGAACAAACAAAATTTTACTATTAGTCATTTTGCGTTTCTTTTTTTCCGTTTTCGTGGTCAGATTCATTTTTTATACACAAAATGGCCGTCACAAAAAAAAAACAAAGCACACCGAACAAAACAGAAAAGAAAAATTGTAACAATTGACCTTTTAATAAAACAGTAGAGAGAAAATCCCAAAATAACGCCATGACCAAAAAAAAAAAAAGAAACAAACACACAAAGGGTCGGATACGGTTGAAACGTAACGTTACAATAAAATATACATAGTACATACACCAGCAAAAAAAACACAGAAGCAAAAAAAAGATCATTTTCGTAGCAATTTAACAATCTTGAAATAAATATATTGTGTATTCTAAAATCTACGTAATAATGAGGTAATTCTGTCATTTATTGACAGCACACGAAAAAAATCAAGAATAAAAAGGGTTTAGAGACAAAAAAAATTAGTTTACAAACTTTGTAATTTTGTGCGAATTTCTTTAATGTTCGGTCTTTCAAAAATTCAAAAACTATTTAAATTCGATCATAACATTTTTTTAGTTAAGTAAAGATATAAAAAAAAAAAATATTGAATCAAAAATGAAATGAAAAAAAATGGGAGAAAAAAAACAAAACTAAAATAAAAAAAAGCAACAAAATGTAAAAAAAAAATTTGTATAAAATAAATAAAAAAAAAAGTGAAAGCTGAAAGAATTATTAAGTAATAACGAATTAAATATGGAATTAAAAAATTACGAAAAGGTGCAGAGTGGAAGGGAAAAAACAGAAAAAAATCAGAGAGAAGACAGAAATGATACGATTTGTGTTTAATCTGCATTTAATGGAAAAAAAAACAGGAAAATATAAAAAAAAAATTGATAATCAGAATCAGTACAAACCAATATTTAATTCAGGGTCTTAATTTTCTCGTTCATACAAAAATTAAAAGAATACAGATAACTTACTGTAAAAAAAGTTTAAAAAACTGGGGCAAGTACACTCTTTTAGAACATTAACCATTTTTGAAACTTTTAAACGTGAGAATTTTGAAAAGAATTTTCACACATTTTTCTTATGTTAAAGAACAAAGAAAAATGTAGTTTGTTTCGTCCAAGGACAAAATCAGGGTTGATGCAAAGAGGACAATATGCGTCTAATAAAATCAAGAGAATAAATAAAAAAAATCCCATTAATTATCATGTGATTGATAACAAATGTAAAATAAATTAATAGTTATGAATAATTAAAGTTCGATTTAAACAGCATTACGAAATACAGAGTGTAAATTGTAAAATAAAACTGGAAATAAAAACTCATTCATAATGGATTTATTTTTAATTTAAACAAATTGAATTGTGGGTATAATAACAGCAAATTAATTAATTAATCGATGCATTTCAGTACAAAAACGATTAACATATTTCAGTGCAGTTAAAGTTGCAATGTTGTTGTTATTTTCTATTTGCGACAAATAAGAAAAAACACGAGAAATTGAAATAATTGTATCCAAGAAAAAATCGTTTCATTGTTCTAAGATGGCAAATCAAAAATAGTCGTTTGAGACAAAAAAAACACAGAAGTCTTCATAGTCGACATTCTTTATTTTTGATTGGTTAAAATGGACACAACACACAAAATGTTTTTATTTTTGCGCAAATAAAATCCCAGTCTAATACATAAATTTTTCTTTCGTTTCCGATTAATATATAAAATTTATCAAAGCTTTTCATAAAAAAAACAACAAATGTGGAAAGAAATAAAACAACGAAAAATGAACAGACGGAAGAGATTAAATTACAAAAATATTCTTGTTATTTAACACGATTTTCATACTTTTTTCCTCTAATCAATCTCTAGTTACAAAAATTATAAATAGGAAGTGTGTGTGCGATCTGCGGGTGAGGTGGGGTATAGACGATAATTTACTTTCTGTTTTTTTTTTGTTTTTGTGAAAAAAAGAAGAAGATATTTTAAAACAAATTTAATTAGATTCGTTGTTTTTTCTGAGCTAAAAATGCAAATAAATTATTTAATGACCTAAGCGATATTTAATTTTCCTTCATTGTAATTTTTTTATAACATCGCGGTTATATTTATTTTTATTTTTTTATTCGTAAATCCAATCATTTTATCAAAAGGAGAATCGAATCCATAAAAATTACAACAAAAACCAATGAGAGATATATTAATTTATTTAGATTTTTCCTACACTTTTATCTCTCTTTAATTTATTATTTATTTATTATTCTTCTGAAAAAATGGTTAAATAAAAGAAAAAGTAAAAAAAAAAAAATGAAAGAAATAAAAACGTAAGACTTTATTTATAGGACGTTCATTAATCAAAAAAAAAACTTCTGACAAATATTATTATAATACAGTAAAGTAAAATCCAAAGAAAATGATAATAACACCTTGCATGCGTTTGCTATTTTGTTCAAGGTACTCAACTGTGCTCAAAAAAAAAGAAAAGAAAAAAAACCAAACCCAACCCAATTCAATCCAACAACCAAACCCAACCCAATTACTTTAGTTATTTTTTTATTCACTAAAAAATAAACTCAAAATAAAGTCAAATGTAAAAGCACAAAGTCTATTCAAATTCAATTGATTCAACTTTTGTTAAATTCAAATCCAACAAAATAAAAAAAAAATGTTCATTTCAGAAATCTTTGAAAAGAGTTTTTAACTCTTTTATGAATTTTGCTTTGATAAGAAAGAATGTATATTATTTATTTAAAATGGTAAAGAAGTTGTAAAAGCTTATTTATTATTTAAATTCGTAAATTCAAAATCAAAAGTAAAGTTTGTTCAAATGTAATAAAAAAGGATTAGAGTAAAAGTGATCTGATTAATAAGACAATGAAGATACAATGAATTTGTTACCAAAAAGTAAAAGAGGAAACATAAATTCACGCGTCAAAATAAAATTGTTAACAATTGAAATACATAATTCTATTTTCATTAATTAGCGTGCCCAGGAACTTCCCAGACTCAGAAATCTATCTCAATTCATTATTTCTACAAGAACTTAAAAATTCATTATTGTTAATTTACACATCAATTGTATGCAAATCATTGTTTTCCATAAACCAATATACCAAATTTTAAAAATAAACTAAAGACATTTTGAATTTTTAAAATTCCTCGATACAATTAATTATTAATTATTCTTGAAAGATTATAATTTAAATTAAAAAAGAAAAAAAGATGACTTACCATAGCTTGCTCGATCTTGTTGTCAATGGCTACAGCACTCGTTCCAGACGCACTAAAAATAGAAAGTTAATTGTTAAGACATTTTTGTTTTTGTTTCATTTCTTTTCTGTTAGTTTTTTTTATTTTTATTTTGGTTAAAGAAAAAAAAATATTATTTATTTTGTTAGTTAGACGACGATCATCTGAAAAACAAAAAAAAAAAAACAAAAAAATCTAAATAAAGAGAAAAAACTGAAGTAAACATGTTATGTGGTTTCGTTGGTTAAAGGATGTCGATAAAATACATTTTCATATTATTTTCTTCTATTAACACAAAACACAAAAACAATCAAATATGAAAATATGATCGATCGATGTGAAATTGTGTGAATACGATATATTGAATCTTGGATCAGATGACAATCTTTTTTTATATACTTTTCTCTTCATCTCCCTCTGCGTTTTCTTTGTGTATTTCGATACACAATTTGATTGGATTTAGAGTAGGGATTAGATTGATTTGGCTTGCTATGGGGGAGAAACGGATATTGAAAAATATCATCAAATAACAAAACAAAAACCACAAAAAAAAAAACATATTTTCTGAATCTGAAGAATAACAAATTTCTTTCAGCATTTTTTTGTTTCGCTTTTGCTTTTGGTTGGTGTCGTTGGAGAAAGTAAACCAATATTATTATTTTGTTGTAGTGCAAAAAATAAATAAATTTACAATAAATAAAAAAAAATCCGTAGGACCTGTTCTCTCACTCAAAAAAAAATCCTTCTGTCACCAATTTATACAAAATTAGGGACTTTCGGGGAAATTCAACTTCTGCAGAGAGAGTAACAACACTGTATCATTACTTCAAAGCATCGTGTATATACTTAAGTTTAACTTCTATATAGTGGGCACCACTCCGTGTATGGGAAATTATTACGATTATTTATAGGAATAAATATAGATCTTTGGCATTGGCCGATCACAGAAAACATATAGAAACATATATAAACCGAAAGAATTTCATAATAAAATATTTATTTACAAAAACATAAAAAAAGAGAAAAAATGGATAATCAAGCCATGAAAGACGTTACATAAACTTACTAACCTACAAGGAAAAACCCGTTATTAACCCAATCTTATATACTTCTTTTAACATTAAAGTAAATCAAAGTAAACTATATTTTCTTGCATTTTACGTAAACGTAACTATTTCTTACTTATGTCTTGTGATTTTTTTTGTTTTCTTACTTATTCTGTTTTCAAAAGACTTTTTAAAAATATTTCTGTTTTTTTTTTTGTGTTTTTCTTTTCTTGCTTGTATTTCTCGCGCGTTTATATTTTTCGTCTGCGTTCATTTTTCTTTCTTTTTCGTTATTGATTGAAATATTTTTCATTTATAGTTTTTTTTTCTTTCTGTTTCTTTCTTTTTTTTTCCAACAAAAAAAAACTTAAAACAAAAAAATCATAACAAATCAAAAACACTTGAGAAAACAAGAAAATAAAACACACCAACGTGTGTGTGTAAGTTTGACTTGGATGGAATATTGCACACTTTCTAATTATTTGTGTAACAACTTTAAGAGATTGAATAAATAAAAATACCACACTGACAACAACAATTCCAATAAAATGAATTATTAAAAACATAAAAAAAAAGAACAAAATTACTAATTTTAATTTTTTTTTGAAGAAGCAAAAACCAATAAAAAGCAAATCAATATAAAAAAAAGCAAAAATTACGTCATAGATGACACTCGTCTTCGGCGTGTGTAAATTAATTTTTTTATTTTGTTTTAATCTTCCATTTTAATGAGTCTTCTTCTTCATCGTCTTCCACTTCATCTTCTTCGTTTTTGTGTAAAATTAAATAAAAAAGAAACAAAATAAAAAAAAAATTGGAGAAAAACCGGTCTACTCGCCGTATTTTTAAACTTGTGTTGTGGTTTTTTATGTGTTTTTTTCTTTAAAATTTTAATTTATATTCAAAAATTGTTGTTGTGTTTTTCGCGTCGCGTGCAATTTTTTTAGTCTGCATTAGTATAGTAGATATGCCTTTTGAACGTGAATTCTGATTCTTCTTCTTCATCTGCTTTATCATCTTCTTCTTTTTCATGATTTACAATTTTTATGTTGTTTTTTTTTGACAAAGCAACAACAAAAAGTAAAAAAAAAAACTTTTAATAAAGTAAAAATAAAAGAAAGAACAAGGTGGAGCAATGAAATGAAGTTTGGTTCGCTTGTACCAAAACAAAAAATAAGAAGAAAATGTCCTTTCAATTCTTCTCATTTAAATAGCGTGTTTTTTTACTCATTTCTTAAAAATTCCCTTTAGAAAAAGTGTATATTTTCAACAAAAAATAAAAAAATATAATAAGAATGACAAGAAAAAAATGCAAAAGAAAAATGGTTGAATTTTGATTTTCATTTTATGTTTTTTTATTTTATTTTTTATTTTATTCGGCTTACTTTGGATAAAAATGATCGATATATTTCATAACGACCTCACGAAGTATGTCTTGTTTTCCGGTTCCCGTAGAGACGACGGGATACTGATGAATTGCAACAAAGCTCGTCTTCATTTTGATTGTGTTTTTCTTTAATTTGTTAAAATCTAAAAATTTAATTAATTTCTTGTTTTAAAATTTAACAAACAAAAACATCAACAGTTTTGGATTATCACTTGTTTTTTTTTTGTTGTTCTATTTGTTTTAGTATTTTTTATAAATATCCGCTCAGCAGACTTTTTTTAAAAAAAAGTTCAATTTATTTCGAATTAATGGATACAACTTATTCGAATAAAATCTCTTTTATGTCTGTTTGCCTTTTTTTCTTTGTTTTTTTCTTAATTTAAATTTGTTGTATTAAATTAGCGAAAAAACAAGATTTTATTTTGTCACAAACTTTTTACTTAATTAATTGAGCTCTGTGTGTTTTTTTATAATTTTAATTACTGGATTCCAGCCAACGTAATAAAAAAAATAAAATTGAATTACAGAACAGAGTAATATAAGTGGAAACGGGTACAAATTTACACACACGTAAAAACAATAATTAAATTTAATGCACCAGACACAGAGGCACACACATACACATAAGAGAACAATTTATACACAAAAAAAAATCGTCTATCTTTAAAATTTAAAGACAAAAATTGATTGAAAATTCTCCTTTTTATATATATTTTTAAAACAGAATTTAAAAAATTCTTTTGAGAACACAAAAATAGTTTTTTATTTTATTATTCTGTTTGTTCTTTTTAAACTTGTTCTGTTTTACTTCTTTTTTTTTTATTTAATAAAAAAATTTACACGTCATCGAAAAAATGTATAAAATGGCATTTTTCAAACACACAAAACAAATTTATAGTATTTTTTCTTTATTTATTTTATATTTTTTCCCCTTGAATTTATTTTATTTTTTATCAATTTAGAAAAAAAAAATTCTAATTTTTTACTTTTTTTGCAGAACGAGATTTTTCTATTTTTTATTAAAATTTTATTATCTCTGTTTTTTTCCTTCTTCTTTTTATTCTATGTATTTTTTATTTCCGCAAATTTAACTTATTTTCTTCTTCTTCTACTTTTTTAATTTTTTTTTCTTTATTTTAAAAACAGAAAAAAATTTAAAACAATAAAAAAATTATGCACATATTTAACATTCAAAAGTTAAAACTCTACTACTTGGTGGAATTGAAATTTTTGTTTAAGAAAACAGAGAAAAATATTTAATCGCGAGCGCGACATTCGACATTGTACAACTACAGAACAACAACAAAAAAGAAAAAAAACACAAGAATAAAAAAAAAACCGAATAAAAAAGAAATATTTTTTATGTTCAAAACTGAGAGCGCGGCCTCTGAATTTTTTTTTTATTCTCTAATACTGGCATACACGACGGGCAACGACGGGTATAAGAGAAAAATGATGAGAGCGAGAGTCGTTTCATTCGGGATTTTCAAATCTATATCATTTGCGACTGTGTTTAATTTATACAAAATTTTAATATGTTGTGTATTTGTATGGGCGCAAAAAATGGGGCCGTATTTTTTTTTAAATGCAACTAAACATGTGTGTGTATAACAATAATCTCAGAGAATTTGAACTTTGGAATTATTTTAAAAAAACTAAAGAGAAGAATTAAATGAGGGGAGACAGAAAAGAGAGCGTAATCAAGAGAGAATTATGAGAGCGCTTGAATATTTCAAAATCCAATTTTTTGAGAGAACGTTTCTCCATTCTATTCTTTTCCTTTTGGTGTTTTATAATGTACATATGTATTTTCTTGATCCAGAAGAAGAAAAAAACAAAATGGAATAAAAAAACAAGAAAAAAAATTGAACCGGCCGAACTACAAAACACACGTCAGAAAAAGAGTTGAAACATTACAATTTGTTTTTGTTTCTTTTTTTTCATTCTTCCCAAATTATTCAAAACAACAAGTGACTGTATTTGTGTATGATGTGTAGCATGCATGTTTGTATTGTACTGCAAGAAAAAGACGCGAATCGAAAGGCAAATTATGCGAAAACAATAATAAATAAACAACGACAAAATGTATTCAAAATAAATTGCGTAAAAATTTTATTATAGCCTTTTTATTATTTGAGCATTTATGAGAAAAAAAAAAACACAGCAATCAAATAAAGTTTTATTTTTTGCTTTCAGCTTTGACGGAAAACAGTTTTAACAGAGGCGATAATAAAAAAGTGATCGCATTGGTTTGCATTTTTTTTTTACTATTTTTTATTATTAATTGAACAAGGCGATGTAACTTCTTTTTATTTAATTGCCTAACCTAAAATCTATATAACTTTATTTTACTCTATAGCGTCAGCTTCAGGCATCAGCTGTTTTCTAGGCATCAGCTTCACTTTTACTAGCTTTATTAACTTCACTTGACTAACTAATAACCGCAGGCAAAAATACAATTTTGATTTTTTAATTAAACATTTTAGAAAGAGACAACACTAACGTTATATGGTCGGCCATCCATTTTGTACCTACCCTTACATTTTAAATTTACAAATAAACAATGGAAAACGTCAAAATTAAACAAAATTCTCTTGATATCTACTTTGGATGTGGATAACAATTTAAACATTTGACCAACAAAAAACCAACCACAATAAAAATAAATTTTCATTTTCATCGTTTTAATTTTTTTTTTATTAGACTAGTCATAGACACAGGTATAAAAATATAAAATTTGCGTAACTTTACAATAGAGAAAGAAAAAGAAGAATAAAAAAAAAGAGATTTATTACTTCATTATCGTTTAAAAAAGATTAATTTCTAGCATGACTTTCATCAAAAATAAAAAAAAGCGAAACAAAAAATGAAACAAAAACAACAAATTGCGTCTTTGAACTTTAAAAAATGAAAATAAAAACGAAAAAAAAAATGACTCCTCTAAATAAATTAGCTTCTATTTTCATTTAAGCACGCTAAAATAAAAAACAGAAGAAGAATTTTTGTGTGTGTTCTCCTTTACTTTATGTAATTGAATAATTGAAATGACCAAAACACCCACCAACCAAACCCCTCTCAATCCCTAACGTGAATAGTTTATTTATCATTGTCGTCATAATTTAATTTAAGTACTTTTTTTTCTTTAATATTGCTACCTTTTCTTCTTCTTTTCTTTAACATTATGAAGTAAGTAGCAAAATAATAAAGTGACAATGACAAGAGAAGCAACAACAAAAAAGAAAACTTTGAATCCAAGGATTTAATGATGACGTCAACAAAATAGGGTGATGAGATCATGCGGTAATTATTGGGGACACGTGATTTTTTTTTATGTAACATTTTGACGCTTTTTTTGTTGTCTTTCGTTTTTTAGTTAGACAAACAAACGAAGGAAAAAAACTAAATTGTATTGAATTAACATTATTATAATTTTTCTTTTTATGTTTAGCCAAAAGAAAAATGACAAATTTATAAAAAGAAAAAAAAATTCTAGATAAGAAGTTGAAGTTAAGTCAGAAAAATATTATAAAAAATAAAAATACTAAAAAACGTAAGATAAACAAAACATAGATTATCTTTTGACAAGAAAACTTGTAGACGACGGGCCAAGATGAGAGATCTCTTATATAATAAATTGTTTGATGAGTTTATTTGGCTATATAATGATGATGCACATGATTTATGTCCTATCCTGTACAGAACTTTAACTGTATGTGATATTAGTGTGTGTTTTGTATATATTCACTGTTTGATTATAGTTTCTTTTTATTTTATTGTCTTTTTACTAGTCATATATTTACTTAATGTGATTGTCTGTATGCATTTGAACGTTAATTAATGAGTAAGTTTGTTTAATATACAAAGTACAATATACTTAACGTAAAAAACCTCTATAACATTTACACGTCACTTAATAATAATAATAAAGAAATTATTATAGACAACAACAACAAAAAGAATAATAAAAAACAGGCAACAAAGAACTAAGAGACAAATTGATTTTTGTATTAACAAGACACTCTTCTCTTTCTCTCATTTGTAATCGATTTTGTGAAAATCTAAAATTTATAAACCTATTTAATAATATCACATAAATAAAATAGAAAAAAAAACAAAAAAGCTCTTTTTTCTTAATATTTTGTGTTTATACTGAACTTGGAAATTGGTAATTACATTTTTTTCTTTTAGATTCGTTGTTTCTAAGTGCGAGAAATTATTTTATTAAAAATAGAAAACATAAAATTAGTTTTAAACGGAAAACAATAAAAATTAGATGAAAAATCAACCAGAATGGAAAACAATAAAATAGGAAAAAACTTGCCTGTTCATCATACGCATTATATTCCCTTGCAAAATTGTTTTTAAATCACGTCTTGTATAAACAATTGTACCTTTTTTATTTAATGATTCTTTTAGTTCTATTAAATGAAGATCACGTTTTGTTAATCCCATTATTCAATTTTTTTCAGAATCAATTTCTTATTTTCTCTTTATTTATTTAAAATTAATTAAATTGTTTGAATTTTTTTTTATCACTTTTCTCCCCTTAATTTTATTTGGAATTTGAAAATTTTATCAAAAAAAAATTACATTAAAAAAAAAGTTTCAACAAGATTTTTGTTTTGTTTTTTCTTGAAAATTAAAAGCGGAGAGATTAGAAAAAAAGTTTTAGTGAAAATACAAACAAAATCAATAATTAGAAAACAGTACGTTCTAGAGACGACTTTCTATACACTAATTTAAATGAGCTAAATAAATTTAATTATGTAAAATTAAATTTAGAATTTTAAATGATTTTTTAGTTTTATTGTTACTCTTGTTGTTGTTTTTTAGTTAGTGATGTGTAAATAAAATATATTAATTAGAGGCCAACTTACAATGATTCTCTTTTTTAGTTTATTAGTCTTTTTTTTCTCGTTAATGACATAAGACAATTTTATATTGCCCATTAGTTATAGTAGTTTATACTATATTTGAGTGGTTGTATATAACATCAAAAAGATTATAAGAATAGACTAAGAAATAAGAGAAAGAGAGGAATACGTGCAAAATTGAATGAAATTATAATTATTTATGTCGAGTATTCGCAAATAGATTTTTTTCTTATAATTTCTTTGAGATTTGTGAGAAAGGTATTTGAAGGTGCCAAGTAGGACTTTTTTTTAATTTTTTTTTTCAATTTTCTTCAAATCTTTCTAATTTTGATTTTTCGAAATTAAACGATATAATTTTTTGTGTTTTTATTCAATTATAAAGAGAAAAGTAAAATGAGGGAATTTTACAACACTTACAAATACGTTTATGAACTTGAAAACTTCTTGTTGTACCCAAAATCATGAGAGATCTCTGATTTATGTTTAGTCTAGGACCTAACGTGTCTGTGTGTAATTTATTAATTTAATTTTCTGATGTAGTATTTTCGGTTTTTGAAAAACAATTTCACTAATTATTTTATTTTTTTGACAAAATAAAATGAATAAAACAACAACATGTTTTTTATCAAATTAATTTCTCTTTCTGTTTGTCCTCTCTGTTTTTGTTTAATGACAAAATATTTCTGTTTATAAAAATAAAAATTGTAAAAATGTAAATACAAGAGAATGACAAATCTTTTATTTTTTTTATAAACTTCAGAAAAAATGTTAGCAGTATTATAACTGCACCTTCGTGTCCAGTACACATTAAATTAAATTATCTATCCCATATACAAATAAAAATTAAATTGGTTGCTTTAAAAAACTTTAATATTTACCAAAATTTATACACATAACTTATTCAGTTTGTTTTTGTTTACATTTTTTTTATTTTTTCTCTTTTTCATTAGACTTTTATACGTAAGCGGAACGTTGTCTTCAATCATTATCATTACACAAATACGCGGAAAAAATATAGAGAGGATTCCTCCAACATGCACAAAATCACAAGTAAAAATACATTGCAATATTTATTTTATAAAGATCCAGAAAATCTTGTTTATTTTTTTTCTCATTTTTTTTTATAATTAAACTCTGCTTGTATTTTGGAGAATTTATATTTGATTCATTCTAATTTGTTTTCTTGTCTTAATCCTTCATAAAGAAACACAACTTATTTATTCTTCTTCTTCTTCCTTATAATTTGTTATTATAATTTTTTTTTTTTTTATTTTGGTTTGTGTTTTGTTTCTTTAGCTTTTTTGTTGCTTTTTTTGACTCTCTGTTCAAATCTTCTGCGTAAGTAAACCGGATTTAGATTATAAATTTATCTTGATTATTTTTATTTTACAGCAACAATAAAAGAAAAATCATCTTCTACTTTAGGTGAATATCCGTACTAAATTGTTTTAAGTTTTTAAGATGAAGATGAAGAAGAAGAAAAAAACCATAAAATAAAATAAGAAGATTTATTAAGTTACTTGTGTTACTTAAAAATGTGCAAACGAGAATTAATAATTTTTTATATGCACAATTATTATAAAGAAACAACAAAAACAAAAAAAAAAAGAAAGAACAAAAAGAAGACGAATAATATTATAGTGTCAAATAAAAAAGATAAAAAATTTTATATAAAAAACAACAAAATGGTAAAAAAATAATCTAAAAATAGTCACTGATTTCATATTTTTGTTGCACGTTTTTCTCTCATTTCTTTTTTTTTTTTGTTCAACAGAGTTTGTTCTTTTTTTTTGTATTTCAGATATTTTTTTTTAAATAATAATCAACCTCCGCTCAACATCAGCATCAACGTCATCGTCATCACCTTCCTCTTCATCTTATATGGACAAAAACAAGAAAATATCTTCTTCTTTTGTACAAAACAAAAAAAAAAAACCACAAAATTCAAATGAAATAAAATAGAATATTTTGGAAATGATTTTATTCATTAATTTTCATGTATTTGTTTTTTAATATTTTGCGGTAACGACGCGCATATTGAGCAAAGGAATAGTCTCGCGCGCGAAACGTAATATAAAGAGGGTAAGCCGATAGAAGAATCGAGAAAAGAAACAGATGAAGGGGAACATGGGTTCAATCTTCTTCTTCATTTACAAAAAAAAATTAATATAATATTTTAAACAGGCATGCATTACACAATAAAATTTTTGAATTTTGAGTAGATTACTCGCGTGATGCGGTTCAATCATTTCCTTTTTTTTAGTTCTCTCTTTTCTGTAAAGAAAAAGAAAAACAAAGAGAGAACATTGTGTGAAAAAAATGATTAATTTAGGGTTATTTCAATGTGCGTCAATAATAAATTTTTTTCTTTTAACATTATTGTTGTGATTATTAATTTACATTACAATCATACAGAAACAACAACAAGCCCAAGAACAACATACAAAAATTACAAAGTAAAACTACATAAGAGCAGTATGAACAATTGTGAACATAAATAAATATTAGCTATTAATATTCGTAATTATTAAACAACAACAAAAATAAATACCAAATGACACCATAATTTTTTTTTAAATGATTTTATAATAATTGAGAGATTAAAAAATATTATACAAATATGAATTATGAGAAAAGAAACAAAATGATTTAAATCTTTTTTAAAATGTTTTTTATGTGTGCTGTGATTTCATATTCTACACATGCACACACACACGTACGAATCTTATCAAGTATTTATATACTTATTTACACATTGTTATAGTTTTATCGGTGCTTATTTTTTTTCTTCATGTTTTCTGACGTTTAAAAAATAAATAAATCCTGAATAAAAATTAAATAAAATTAAATCTACAAAGACAGATTTATTTATAAGAATTAGTATTATAAAATAGGTCGATTCCGGTTGTAATAAGAACGCTGAAAAATGGTAAAATGGGAAGATTTGTTCTTTTTCTTTATCGTTTTATTTTATTTTCTTTTAAAGAAAAAAAAAATCATTTGTCATTCCTCAAATTCTTTTCTAGAATGTGAATTGACCTCTTTCATCACCAAAGTCAAAGGACAAAAAAAAGAAGAAAATTGATTGACTAAGGAAGGAAATGTTTGTGTATAATACTTTTTTTGTGCCCCTCCTTTTCTCTGCTTTGGCAAAATCTGTCTTGTTCACAAAAACACATCTAAAAATCCGTCAACAATATTGTGGTTGGTATTTTTAAGCTACTTTAAATAACCAATAAATGTTATACAGATAATTTTGTTTAAAGAAAAACATTTAAATTTAATAAAAAAAAAAATTGATTAAATTAAACTCATACACTTACGCAAACACACATAAACACAGATAAAAACTCAATGTTTTTTTTAATACAGTGGGCAGAGGATTGTTTGTCCTTCCAAATAAAATGAGAAAAAAAAATAAATTAAAAGTAAAATAAAAAAAATAAAAATATGAAAACAAAAAACAACAGAAATAATAACAATATTCGAGGACATTCATTCCCTCCACCAATTCAACAACCACAGAATAAAAAAAGATATAAAAAAATAAAAAATAAAATTCTTTTTAGATTTAAAATCGTGAACTCAATAATTAAAATTAAAAAGCACGGACACGATTTGTTTTTTTACTTCAATTTCTTCCTCTTAATTTAATTTTTTTAGGCCTATACCATTTTTCTTCTTCTTTTGCTTCTTATTATTATTTGTTGTTACTGTTATTGTTGTTGTTGTTGTTATTAGTGTTTTTCGTTTTTTAACAAACATAAAAAATCAAACAAACAAAATAAAGAAGTTTATTTTTAGATTAAAAATGAGATCACTTCACTCAAAAACTAAATATTAAAAAAAAATACTAGTGAAAGAGAGAGGGAGGAGGAGGTGGGAAGCTCGAAAGATTAAATTAAATAAAAAAAATATATTAATCGATTGTTTTTTTTCTTAACGAATGCGTATGTGTATTTGTGTGTGTGTATGAATAATATTTATACTTATGTTTGTGTGGTGTGTAAAATTACTAAATGAAATTTTCCAAGAAGAAATTCTAATAAAAAAAACTATGTTTTTTTTCTTGTTTTTCTTAAAATAAAAATTTCGTTTAAGGAAAAAGAAAAATTAACGAATGGTTTAATTTTTAAATTTTTCTGTAACAATTTTCTAGTAAAAACAGAAAAGAAACAGAAACTGTGTTTTAGCCTTTTAGCACAAGAAAAAAAATAAATAAAAAACAATTTTAAATTAAATAAATATCTTTTAATCAACCTGAACACACAAAAAAAAAGCAATAAATCTTAAGTTTTTTTCCTCTCTCTCTCTCTTTAATTAATTAAGTCAATATTTAAACCAATTTTTATTTGTTTTGTATACTGATAAGAAAAAAATAAAGAAAAACAAATAAAAAAGTGTTAATACCTCCGCGAACATGACTCACAAACATTATCGCTTTGTCAATTGCATAATACAGGATTGTGTTTATTTTTAAAATAAAATAAGAAAATTAAGAAACTTATAAGGTCGAACATGATTAAGTCCGTCCGTACACGTGAACTTTTTTACAAAAATCTTTTAATTGTTTTTTTAAATTTTATTCAAATTTAAATACAAATGAAGGTAACTCTTATCTGAGAATTTTTATTAAATTATTTCTCCTACATTTTCATTTATTCAAAAAAATCTTAATGCAGAATATTTTGCAACATTCTAATGGAGTTTTTCTACAATATTCTACTTAATTCTTCTTTTAGGAAGCTTTCATTATTTTCTTCCATATAATTAATAATTTTCTATGTAAATTTTTGTTCACATAAAAATTATAGGAGAATCTGGTAACAAATTTGAAGTTTTAGTAGTAAAAAACAAAGAAAAAAAAACAAATAATACACAAAAGTCCTAAACAAAAAAAGTGAAGGCACTAAAAAAAAAAAAAAACTCACCCAATGAAATTTTTCACAAAACAGTAAACAGCAAGCAGTCCACTGTCATTTAAAAATAAATCAGGTTTTATAATTGGTAACGTGGTCATTTGAATTTGATTATTGATTATAACAACAGCAGTAACTACTTTTGTTTTCTGACAGTAATTATTAGAATAAAAATTTATTTGTTGTTGTTGTTTTTTTGTAGTTAACGCAGCACACATATTATGGCAGAAAAATAAAAACAAAGATAAAAAAAAGAACTACTAATTACTATTATTTTCGCATTTCAATTTTTTTTTCGCATCTTACAGCATACATAATTTTTCGCGTTTTTCTTTTTTCAGTTTGTTTTTCGTTTGTTTATTCTATTTTGTTGAGGTTTTTTTAGCTGTTGTTGATTTTGTTGTTGTTGTTTTAGTTATATGACTTTGAACTTGCCAAATATAATTCGTAGTTTTTTAACATTTCGATAAATTTTTTTATCCATTTTGTAGTTGGATGATCTTTGTATTATGTTCCTCTTTTACGTCACTTACGTCACTCATACAAATGATTTTTTTTTTTTTTTAAACTTTTTTTTTTATTATTGTTAATGGTTGATTTGATGTTTATTTTGTTTTTATGAAAAAAGTCTTTTTATGTAAATTTAGTTTTTGTTGTTTCTAGAATATTCTTCCTCTTGTTTTTTTGTGCCGTATTTTTGAAACGTTATTTTGTTCCTAATTTTTTCTAGTTCTTTTTTTTTGGAATTAAACGATAAATAATGTTATTTTTGTTGTTGTTTTTTATGGTTTCAATTTTTAGAAGAAAAATATGTTTCGCTTCATATTTTTCATTTAACGACAGACAAATTATACAAGAAAAGCAATAACGAAAGAGGAAGAAGAAGAAGAAAAAAAGAGTAAGAAGAAGGAAGTAACAGAAATAGAGAGGGAGTGGGTGAAAAAACAAGACAAAATTTTTAATTATCTTTAAAGCAAACGTAAAAAACAAAATAAAAAACAAAAACTTAATTAGAAGAAAAAACACAAATCTTTCAAAAAGAAAAAAAAAAAAACAACATAATTGCCTACATCCCAAAAACAAAAATCGAATATTGGTTTTCTACAACTAAAACTAATCAAATTGTCCTTGACAAGTTTTTGTTGTTGTTTATTTGTTTTTTTATAGCGATAATTAAAGAAAAATATAATTATTTCACTAGCAGACCGTTCGGAGTTTCTTTTTTTATCTTTTTTACTTTATTATTATTTCTGTTATTGTGATTTTGTTTTTTTTTTATATTTTTGTTATTGCTTTTGTGATTTTTCTTAAAAACAAAAAAAAAAAATAATTAACGAAAAATATTTTCTTAAGATATAATAAGAAGAAAAAAAATTCGATTAATAGAATTCATACAAAAACAAAAAAAAAACACATTCAAGAGAGTTTCTTCTCAAAGAATCAAGTATGTTCTTCTTATTATTTTTCTAAAATAAAAAATAAATAATAAAGGTTTTCTTTCTTATACACTTTATGCGTTATACATTTGTTTTTTAACCTCATTTGTTTTTATTTTTTTCTTTCAAAATTATAAATTGAAAAAAAATACTTGTAATGTTGTTGTTGTGATTATTAATTTTAAATTAAGTTAAATTAAAAAAAAAACTCAAATCTATTCTTGGTCTCTAATTCACATACATGCATACACACACGTACACACAATTGTACAACCTTGACCTGTTTTATTCGTGCAAAAAAATTATTTCTTTTTAACTTTATACAATTTTTTTTTCATTTCATTTGTCTTGTCTCTCGCCAAAAATTCTTTTTCATTTATTTTCGAAACGAACTTACTTAGAAAAGGAATCAAGATATCTAATTTTTGATTTTGAAAATTATTTAAATGATTTTTCTTTTAAGAAATTTCACAACAACATAAGAAATCAACTCCCTGGGTAAATTTTACACGAAAAAAATGAAGAGATGAAATAAAAAGAAAATACGACGTAGAGAAATAAAAGGGAAAGAGAAAAAGAGTAAACACGTTCTTGTTATTATTTCCTTCTTGTAATTTTTCTCTTCCATTTAACAATTTTCTTTGAACTTCATTGCACGGATTTTTCCTTCTTCTTCTTAATTTTTATTATTTAAAAATTAAAGTAGAAGAAAAAATATGAAAATGAAAATTCGTATAAATTTTCCCTCTCTTTCTATTAATAAATTGCCGAATGAGTGTATTATTATTTTTTTTGCTAAAAATACAAAAATGAAAAATGAAGCACGATAAAAACATCGTGGAGGACGCCATTAATATATGTGATTTTTTTTTTTGCATCACTACTTTTCTCTTCCTCCCCATAACCCTCTTTCTCTCACTCACTCTCACACTCTTACACTAAAATTTAATAATATTTTTTTAGCTCTTCTTTTATTTATTTGAATTTGGGGCAAAGTAATAAAAGGTATAAAAAAGCTGAAGCTGACATTTTTTTCAGTTTCTTTCCCCCATTTTTCTCTTTCTTTGATTGATTTATGGATTTATATTTTATATTTTTAAAGTAAAACAAAAAACAAACAAACAAAATAATAAGGATAAAGAAAAATTAAAATTTCTGTAATGTAAATTAATAAAAACAAAACAAAAAATAAATAAATGACAATGAAAATATGAGATTTTATTTCATTTTATTATTAAAAAAAATTAATTTTATCTCATTTTTTCTGAGATGCACTTTTATGTTTCAAATTTATTTGTTTTTCTTTCTTTATTTTTTTCTTTTACGTTGAATTATTTTTTATGATTTTCATAATAAAATTTTATTATTGCACCCATTTTTTATCGATGTTTTCCTTTTAAAGAAACAACAACAACGAAAAAAAAAAAACAAAAACAAAAAAAAAACACCCATCATAATAAGGAAAATGGACGCGAACAATTTTTTTTTATAGCTTCTTCATCTTAATCTGCTTTTAGTTTTAATAAACACATTTTCTTTATTTAATTATTTTTAATGAAAAATAATATTGATCATCTTTTTACTAAATTAAATTCACAAACAAAAGTTAAAAACATCAACAAATAAAATAGTAACAAGCAACAATAAATATCCAAGGGGAAAATTATCAATTTATTTACACTAAAATACCAACTCACACAAACACACACACATGTGCAAATTTAATACGTACATACGACACCCAATTTTTTTTATAAACAAAATAAAACGCACTCAGAAAGGGCAGAAAAAACTAAACAAAAGAAAACAAAAATAAAATTTGTAAGAAAACAGAAACAAGAATCTCACCAGAAAACTGCACAAAACAAAAGAAAATCTTAATTTTTTTATTTAAAAAATCCTCCTTCTTTTTTTGTATGTTTTTCGCTTGATATACTATTTTTTATTTATTTTTTCAAAGAAAAACTAAATAGTTTTCTTTCACCATTGTTAATATTTGTCCTTCTTATCAACATGAAAAAATAATTAATTAAAGATAAAAATTGAATATTTTTTGATGAAAGAAAAATGGACACACACAAAAAAATTTTTTTTTTATTAAACACACAACTTTAACAAAATATTAGTAAATATTACAAACACATGAATAAACAAATACAATAGTCACTTATTAATTAATTTGTTGTTTTTGTAGTTTATTATTATTTTTTTTAAAGTTATTACTACAATTTTAGTGTTTGTATTCGTGTGCTTTTTATTTTATATCTTTTTTTGTTTTTCCTTACAATTTTGTTTGTTTGTTATTAAGGAGTACGTTTTTAACTCTCAAAAATATACAACAAACATCGTCGTATTTATATCTATACTTTTTTCTTTTTCTATCTTTCTTTTAATGTTTTTACTTATTTTTACTGTTTTATATTTTATTACATTTTTTTTGTGATTGTAGTTGTGTATTTTTGTAGAATATTGATCGAAAATAAGGGCGCATGCGCTTTTAACATAAAATACTCCAGCCATTTATACAATTCTTTCATTTGTTGTTGATTTTAGCAACTCTGGAGAAAATGTTGTTGTTTTAAACTGGACAATAAAAAACCCAGATGGAGGAGAAAGAGAAGAGAGAATTCAAAAGGAAAAAATACAAGCATTTGAGAGAGAATTTTATCAATTTTTCTTGGAAAAATATGGGCAAAAACGAAAATTATAGGAGAGAAAATATGTTTAGTTGGTGGAAAATTCTCATGAAAAAATTATGTGTTTTTTTCTACTTTCCAGATTCTCTCATTAAATAGAGAGAAATTTGAAGAGAAGAAAATATGGTTAATAGAGACAGAAAGAGAGAAACAGACAGAAAGAGAGAAACAGATAGAAAGAGAGAAACAGACAGAAAGAGAGAAACAGAGAGAAAAACACAAGGAAGTAAATTTTACATTTGTTTTGGAGTGAAAAAAAAGAATAAAAATGATGAACAAAGGTTATTTTTATGGTACCATTTTGACAGAATTTTTTCAAATTAAATTAAAATCTAAGATTCCATTATTTTTTTCACTATTATGAAATTTTTGTTGATATTTTTTAATTTATAGCTTTCTTAGAGTTGCTCCTATTTTTAAATTAAAAAAAAAGAAGGAAATTGTATTTACGATTTTTTTTTGTTCTTCATTTTCTCTCACTGTTTTGGTACAGCTGGCCAAATAATCAATACTGTATAACCTTCAGAAGGCATAAAGAGTAGCACATAGAAAATGTATGCGTCAGAGCAAATGCATTTTCCTATTTCTGTTTGAATTTAATAATATAGAAAGAAGAAGAAAACGTTAAATTTTATTCGCTATCGAGAGGAGTGAATTTTTTCTGCATAATTAAAAATGAAAAATTATTTCATCATAATTTTCCATTTAATTTTATTTTCTTATTTTCACCAACAAATAAAATATTTTTATAACATCCGACATTTTATTTTTTTTTTTCAGTTCCTCAGTTTCTCCACCGTATGTTTCCTCTACGTTTAGTGTATTTTTATAAATGTGTATTTTTGATGATTCTTCTGTTTGTGGTGGTCAAATTTATAACGACTGAGTGAGTTATTATTACGGACGGGAGACACCTATTTTTGATCGACCTGATATTCACATCTATTTTTTTATCTACGTCGCAATAAAAAAACAAACATACGAGAAAAGAGGAAGAGAGAAGAAGAGAAAAAGCTAATTTTTCATGAGAAAAAAAAAACGAAAAATGAAAATGAGAATAAAAAAGAAAATTCTATTCTTATTATTTCATTTTTAATTTTACTTTTAAAATAAAAAAAAACAACAATATTTTCTTCCAATAGAAAAAAAAAAATAAAAAATAAAATAATTTTCTTCTTTTATTTTTTATTTTGTTTTCTTTTGTTTTCTCTAGCAATTAAATTTTATTCTTTAGTGAAAAATATTAAACAAAATAAAGAGACGAAAAACTCATCTTCATCATTAAAAGGCCTCCTCATAGAAAGAACACAAGAAGAAGAAGAAAAAGAATAAAAACTAAAAAAGTTGCCTTTAACTCTTCATATTTCTTTTTTTAAACACATAAAAACTGTATTTTTTTTATTTTTAGAAAATTCGAATAATTCTTTTCTTTATTTATTTCTCGTCGAAGATAAACACAAATTATTCTGTAAAATTTGAATTTTTTTTTAAATTTTTCAAAAAAAAATGGAAGACTAAAATTTAAAATCTAAAATACAGAAAAAGTCGATTATGAAGCTTTATTTCGTGTAGAAAGAAACTCAAATAAATTTCCGCCTGTTTAAAATTTTGTTCACGAAAAATAAGAAAATAGGAAAAATTAAAAAATTACCAAACAGCAAAATTATAGCAACAATCAGAATCTGTTTATAGTAACTTCAATGAAATAAAAAATGACTAACTTCTCATTGACTTGTTTATTTTTGTAAAGGAAAAACAAAAAGAAAAATGAATAAAAAAAAATTAACTAAAAGAAAACAAATAAAACATCGACAAAATGTCTAGTAAGAATTATTTTCTGTTGACAAAAAAAAAACAACAAAAGAAGCAAAACCAAATTTCGTAAGTGAGTTGTTTTTCTTTTTTTATTTTCTAAACAATTTATTAATAATCATCGTTTAGGTCAGAATTACATTAAAACAATATCTTATGATGCTCTTCTAACTTATCTAATTTAACTATACTTAAAGACAAAAACATAATTTACCCAGTTAAATAATCTACATATGATGTGTGTGTAGGTATGTGTAACATGTGAATAGTATATTTTTAAACTAAAAAGTAAAATGAGTCATGAAATTTATATTTGCCTGCAAATAACAACATTCAGTCTATAATTATTTAGAAATTCATTTTTTAACTTTTTCTTGTACAAACAAATTTTATTTGTTGTAATTTATGCAATCAAATAATAGTTTTTCTTTAATATAGAAAAAAATTTCGACTTGTTTTTCATCCTTTCTGTATTTTATAATAATTCATCTGTTTTACATTAGAGATTAGTTTTGTAGAATCATTTTCAACACAATCATTAGACTACATAATAATTAGTTTGTTATAATTGAAACAGAAAACAAATATTCATCCGTAATTTTTATTCATATTTTGTTTTGAACATAAAAAAAATAAGGAAAAAAACTTGAAAAGATAAAAAAACAGTGAATATAAAAAAAAAAAACGATCAATGAAATTTTAATGTGTTGATTTTTTGTTTTCTAATTGAAAAAATCTAATCGTTAAAATATTTGTTTTTTTTTTCTAATTCTTCCTGTGTTTTTTAATGTTTAAAAATAGTCTACAAAATTTACAAATTAATTTATCACTTAATAAAAATTTTTATACTCGATAAAAAACGATAAAAGCAAATAAAATATTTGCAAATCGAAAATTTTATTACTCTAAATAGATTTCGTATTTTCTCTTGAAAATGTTAAATCGATAGAATTAAAGTTTATCAAAGGAATAAAGGATCACAATAAATAGCTAAATTCGAAGCAAAGAAAAAAAATTCAAGTTTATAATCATTTTATCTAATTATTGATATACAGCATTTCAATTTTCCTCTAAAAATTGTAAAATTTTATTATAAAAACACGCAACATTTAGCAAAAGATTAATTTTAAAAAACAGGAGAAACAAAGAATCGGTGAAAAATGTATGATCCGGTTTTATTCAGATTTAAATCTCCGTTTATGAATCATCACAGTAACTAAAAAAAATATTTTATGGACTTAAAAAATTACAACAATATTAAACAGAGTCTGGCATATTCAAATAATACAGAGAAAAGAAAATATCAACAGGAAAATCAATAAAGATAAATTTTGTATTTACATCATTTGTAGTTGTAATTAAAATATGTTTGTACAAAAAGTCAAAGAAAAATCACAGAAAATAAAATAACAACGAAGCAAAAGGAAAACAGCTGTTTTTTTAAATTTAAATTTAAGCAACAAACAAACCGACCAACAACAAAAAAGTTGTATACAAAGTATTGTATGTTATTTTATTTTTCTCTTACATTATTCTCTTACAACATTGTGTTATTTTATTAAGAAAAAGTTAAAGAAGTGAATAACCAACAGGAATAAAACATACAAGTTTAAAATAAAATAATTAAGATAAACAAAATGAAATTATCTAAAACAGAAAATAAAAGAAAAATAAGAATGAAAATACGGTTCTATCAAGACAGAGAGAGAATAATAAAGTTAAAATTTAAAAATATTTTTTTTATAAAAATCACAAAAGAGAATTTAAACGAAGGAAAAATCCAATTTTCATTTGCACATAATTTGTTGATTTTTCTCAATTCATCAGAATACTAAGAAAATAAATTAACAAAACAAAATGGACATTAGAGTATTTCCACTAAAGGTATTTATAAAATGAAAGACACAAATTATTGTTGTTTTCTTTCTTTATTATTTTTGGCAAAAAATCAAAATTAATCATACGAAATAATGAAAGAGACTTAGAGAAAGAGAGAATATTATAAAATAAATAAATTATATTAGAAAACAAAAACAACAAACCATTTGCCATCTCATAATTTAAGTAATTGACATTGTAAAACAAAAAAATTAAAGAATTATTTGTGTGGGTGGATTTCGGTGAGAGATTGAGACTTTTTCTTTACGAAAAAAAAACGCGTAGTTTGGCAGGTTTAGTTGATTGCCTGCAGGTACACACAATATCAGCAGACATAGTTGACGAGTTAAATAAAATTCACAAAAATAAATCAAATAAAAATATTTAATAAATGAGAAATACAAAAACAAAAAAATGTATTCACGTGATCGATCAATGTTAGCAGGGCGATTGAAAAATATTGTGTAGATGTGTGTTTTGTTTTTTTGATATCAGTATGAGAAGAAGAAAGAAATATATAAACACAACAAAATAAGAAAACGAGTAAAAAATAAAAAGAAGAAATAAATACTAAATAAAATAACAAAAGATAAAACACAATATATTCTCCGACCAAAGAGCGCACCAAAAAAACAGGTTTTTTTTCTGAAGTCTCTTTTTTCTGTTTTGTTGTTGTTGCCTTTTTTTATGTAAATAATATTTGTTTTTTTATAAAAAAAAAACTAACCTCAATTTGCTGCAAATCGACGGTGTGTTATTTTTTTTTTTTCATTTTGTTTTTATTACACGATTTTTTTTGTTTTTGCGTGAAGTTTGAGAAAAAAAAAAAACAAATCCGATTTACAAAAAAAAAAGAATGAATAAAAGCCTAAATGAATTAAGTAAAAAACAACCAAATAGCGGATTTTTTTTCAATTCATTTAATTTTTTTTTAAATTTGGGCTGGTTAAATAGTGACTGGGTCTGACTATATGGCTGATAACTTGTAGGTTGTTGTTATTTCAGCATCTTTTGTCGCCTTATGTGTGTCTGCGTGTTGTTAAAATGAATGACTTACCCAAAATTTTTTTTTTTTCTGTTTTTTATAAAAATGATTTTTTATAAATAAAAAAACATACCTGAAATAGAAGAGAAAGAGAGAAACATTATTATTTGTAAATTACAATTTAATTAATAAATTTATAATTTTATTTTTGGATTTTTTTCTTCGATTTTTCTGATCTTTTTTTTTAAAGAGAAAAAAATTAAATAAAAAAAATCTAAAATAAAGTAAAAATGGAACAGGAAATTACTTAGTATTTAATAATTAGGGTACCTAAAGTATGTTATTGCTTTAATTTAAATTAATTAAACTTAATAATAAAAAAACAAGACGAAATTTTAACAAAAACAAACATTCAACAAAAAATCTATTTTTTTATAATTAAAAATAATTAAATAAAGTTAAATTAAAATAATAAAAATATTAATTAATAGAATTATTATTAAAGAAATGTTTGTTCTTAAACAACCAACATTGTTGTTGTTTTTTTCTATTTAATAAAAATTAAGAAAAATATGTCATCGATAAATGATCGACATTTTGACCTATTTTTTAATTTTTTTCTTTCTAATTTTAGTAAATGAGGAGAGACAACAAAAATCTGTCATCATCATAATTTTTCACAATAATAATTCAATCTTCAGTTTGGAATTTTTTTTAGAAGTGTTGGAGCGTTTAGTGTGATAAATAAAATATTAATAAACACCCTATTAAATTATATGTGTTAATATGTTTCTATGTATGTCAAGTTGTATATGTATATGTGTGTGTATTTAGGTATTTATTAGAGGAAAAACTTAAAAAATAAACGAAAATTGTAGTAAAAATTAAAGAGACAGTGGCGTATTTTTGAGTTGCGATGACCTTATTTGGACAAAGACCCACACATAAAAATTGTATATGATTCTCTTAGAATCATAACAGGGATTAATTATTTATTTGTTTTGTTTTTTTAACTTTTGTTGCTTTCTTGATTTATATCTTTTACCCCTAAAGATCCATCAATATCATTTTTTATTTGCATTTTTATTTTTCAAAAATTTAAATACAATTTTTTTTCTTTCATAAAAATAAATAAATTTTTCATTAATTAATATTCAAAGCGTCAGGTTTAACCTTATTTTCATAAAAGTATAAAAAACGAATAAAGAAAAGAATTGAATAAAAAACACGTCATAACCTTGGTACTTGTTGTTGTTTCTTTTAATAACTTAACAATTACTGCCAATAATATTGATCCAAAGTGTTCTTATAAATTTTGCAATTTTGGTCGATGACGATACCGCGGTGACGTGGTGACAATTACGTTTAGAAATTAATGATATCATATTTAGTCAGTATTTATTATTTTAATAAAATGCAATTTAAAGAATTTTTGGTTTTAGAAAAAAAAAAATCAGTAAAACAAAAGAAGATAGGACTTTTTTTTACTGGATTTTTGTCATATGTTTAACACAAAGAGACGAGACAGGAAAATGTATTAATAAAATTAACCGACCAAAAAAAATAAAAAAAACCGGCACTGACCTTCAACGCAAGAAAACATTGTGTAAAAATTTACAAAAAAAAAAAGAAAAAAAATTGCGTCAAATAAACCAAATTATTTTAACGTTTATTTTTCTTCGCTTTTTCGATAGTTTTTTCCTTATTTATTTAAGTTTTTTCTTTAAACAAAAAATACCGAAATAATTTTATTAATAATTTTTTTTTCTTGTAAATAATAAATTATACGAAAAATGAGGTTAAAATATTCTTGAGTTTTAATTTCTCTCTTCCTTGTTTTCTGTTAATGATAAAAGTGACAATGACAATCTATCAGCTGGTCATTTATAAATCGTCACATAATTTTTTTTTTGTGTTTTATTTCCTACATTGTTTTATTTGATATATTTTTAAAGAAAGAATGTTGTCTAAAAAATATCCCCAATGCAAAATTTAAATATCAGTTTTATATTCAATTCATGTATTTTTCTTATTCATCTAATGCCGGTCGATTGCTTTTTATAAAAACAGCAACATAAACAAAAAATGTATTGAAATAGAAAGAATTACTAAAGGTCTTTACAGGTTAAAATTGTGTAGATAGTTAAAGACCTTCGACATAATGACCCAAAAAACATTATAACAAATCCTTAATAACAAATTTACGTAAATTTCTTCAAGGTCACTTCCAATAACTTATTGTCGTCGTATTTTGTAATAAAGAAAAACACGCCACTGGAAAATCTAAATAATATTTTCACACTCTCTTATTTGTTTACATTGTTGTTTATAAAGATAAGTTCATTTATCTGGTTCTTCTTTGTATTTTAATATTATTTTATTTATTCCTCTGTTCATCACTTGACAATCTGCCCCTCTCTCACTCTTTCTCACTCTCTGTCGTTTATTTATTTACAAAATATTGTATTTAATAATTTTATTTAAATGAAAGATTTTGTCCCAACATTTTACTATTATTTGAGTTCTGCTCGTTTTTTTTTCATTAGTTTCATCAAAATTTACAAAAAAAAAGTGAAAAATCAAAAAAAATAAAAAAATTCTAAAGTGGAAAAAGAAGAAGAAGATGTAAATATATAAAGTAAATAACTTGTTGTGACGACATATAAAATTAAAGTTGACTTAAGTGATAAGAAATTTAAAAAAAAACGAAAAAAAATGTTTACAGTAAATTTTAAATTTTGTAAACTTTTATTTTTATTTCATTCAAAATTTAACTTCTTCTTTTCCGTCTTATTATCTTCTTGTTTACTTTAATAAAATATTGATAATACTTTCT
Organism: Pedicia rivosa; assembly: GCA_963082725.1. Classification (NCBI taxonomy): domain Eukaryota; kingdom Metazoa; phylum Arthropoda; class Insecta; order Diptera; family Pediciidae; genus Pedicia; species Pedicia rivosa. The sequence goes on along the minus strand of OY720154.1, from coordinate 18,589,767 downwards.
CGTACTATATTTCATAATTTTTTGAATTTATTGAAAAAAAAATGAATAAAATTTTAAGAAAAAATACAAAACAAACGAAAACTCTTTTGGGCAAAATGTCCTTGACGATTAAACATTGTATATCCCATTTTTATTGCAGCTGATAAGAGAGACTGATGAGATTGTGATTGTTACGATGATTTAAGGTATAACAATTTTTCATGATTTGTGATTTTTGATTTGATTGAACAAACACAATCAATTCGTTGTAAATATTTTTTTATAAAAAACACCAATAACAGCAAATCTAACAAAGGATAATTATTAAAGGAAGAAAAGACGTATACACAACTCAGGCAAATATAATAATAATGCGATAGTAGTTATGATTGTGTATTCTTTTATCCTTTCTTTTTGTTTAATTCTCTATTTTGTTGTTTTAAAAAAATTTGGTAGAAAAAAAAAGAAATCGTATAAAAAATTAACGCAAAACAAAAACAAAACAAAAAATAAATAAAGACAAGAAAAATATAGCCAGCCAATCAATAAACAATTCAAATGCAAAAATAATGTAAAGAAAATTTTGAATAATTTTCATCATTTTGATTGTTAACAAAAAAAAAATCCAACAAAAAATTAATTAATTCTCGTAATATTATTAATTAGTTGATATTAAAAAGAAAAACGAAAATTACAACAATAAATTACTAAAAAATACAGAAAATCGCTTCAGTTTTGGAAGTTTTTTTAATAAAAATTTTTGCTTTTAGAAAAGTAAAAAAGAAAAACAAAAGACAAAAAAATGTTTTAAATGCACAATCCAGAGAGGGAAAACTCAATTCCAACCTGGTGTTTTCTCCACCGCCATTTGTTCCTCCACCAATTGTTGCTGATGATGATGGTAAATGTTGTGGTGATGCTCCACGACTAACACGATTACTTCCAGTACCTAATTGTCCACCTCCAGTAGTACTACCTCCATTACCACCACCACCACTACCGCCACCTATTAGGTTATTATCATTTAACGAATTTATTGTTGATGGACTTGAACGCCCACTAGACGATGACATTTGTAAATCATCATTTTTTATTAAGTTTTGTATTGATTTATTTGGTAATTCTAACGAATCATTATTTCTATTTAAACGTTGTTGCTGCTGCTGTTGTTGACCAGAAGAATTGTTTAATGGATTATTTTCTAAAAAAAAATCAGTATTTAATAAACAACAATTGTTGGTTGGTGTAGTTGTCTCAATTGGTTTGTTATTCATTAAATTCTGTATGCAATTGCCCAAAGCGATATTTGTAAAAACATTATGTTTAACTTCTGATAATAATATTTTTTTATTTTGTTCAAGTGAATTTTTACGCTGTTGTTGATGCTCTAGTCCACCAGTAGCATTATTATTATTACTTATGTTATTATTTAAATTATTGTGATGACCAATATGGTGATGATGGTGATGATGATGATGAAGGTGATTACCAGGATGTGGGTTGATATTATTATTATTATTGCTATTCGTATTTTTGGTGTTTGTGTAGTTGTGTTTGTTGGTATTATTGTTATTGATGATACCAGTAGAAGCAGCAGTAGTACTTGTGGTTGTGGTGGTAGTTGTGGTAGCAGTGTTGTTGTTGTTATTTAACTGTCCACCAGAAGCTGACAGTGCCAATGCCAAACCCGTGAAGCTAATCAAAAAGTTTTTTTGGTTTATATATATATATTTTTTTTGTTTTTATTCGTTTTTATACTATTTTTATTTTTTTATTAAACAACAAAAAAAAATGTAAAGAACGAAATATAAATAAAAAAAAATAAAAAATAATGTAAATTATATGAAAACTTAATTTTTAAAGTAAAAATTTCATATTTAAAATTTGTAATTCGTTTCCTTTTATTTACAAGAAATGTCGGGTTTCACAAAACTATTAAATAGTTCAAGTATTGAGAATGAAGATTTATCAAAGGATTTTTTCAATTTAAGTTTACTGATTGTCGATTATTAAATTCCTGTTCTCTGTGGTTTATCAAAATTGTCACCGAAATTGTTTTGTGAAACCCGACCATTCTGAATTTTGGTTATAAAAATTATTATTGTTGTTGTTAATATCCATAATGGATAATTATTTTAGTTTTATACATTTTCGTTGATTCTGTTATTTGTTGTTGTTAATATTTGTTTTTTTGTACATTTATTTACATCAGAGAAATAAAAAACCATAGAACAAAAAAATGAAATTTTAGTTGAATAACCTCGGTCAAGGATTTTCTATATTCTATTATTTTATTTCTCTCTCTTTCTCTCGCACCTCTTCTATTATTCAGTAACTTTTTTTCTTTTTTAGATTATTTTCCATTAAAAGTAAATTTTCTACGTTCAAATAATTATGTATTTATTTCGTTTGGTATTTTTTCTCAGGTTTTGTTCTTTTTTCTTTTTTTCTGTTTTTTTTTTATTCTTGTTCATGGAAAAAATATGTCTGTCAAATTGAAATGGGTCAATCGATTTTATATTAAGGTAAGGTATATTTGTAATAAAAGAAAAGAGTATTTCTAAAATTTATTATTATTTTTGTTTTTTTTTTTTTTTTGGTTTTTAGTATTCGTCATCATCATAAATATACATAAGTCATTTTGTCAAAAAATAATGTAGTTGTAATGGAAATGGTAATGAAAAGAAGACGAAACAAAATGAAAAAAAAAAAAAGAAAAAGGACATTCACCTTACTTTAACTACAAAAAATTATAAAAGAAAAAAGTAATCAATCATTTTATTTCGTTTCATTTTTTTTTATTCCATCAATCCATCTAAATATACACACACATACACACACACTGATAAGATAAACCTGCAAAAATATCTCTCTAGACTATTTGACGTTTAATTTACATTAATTTTTTTTTCTAAAATCACCATTTTTGGGTGTAGTCTTCTGAAGAATTCATTCGTACTCAATTTTATACATTTCAATACTAAATTGTTTGTTTGTTTTAAGAACTGAAAAACAAAATCGTTAAAATTTTTGTTGATTTTTAATAATTTAATTTTTTAACCTAAAAAAATGGACAGAGATTGGTGGATGAAAAATATGAAAAACAAAAAATTTAGTAATTTTCGTGTATCTCCACATACTCTGCCGTATTTTTAAATTAAATAGAATAGAATAAGAGTAAAGTTGTAAAAAAAAAGAAAAGACACAACTACTTAGAATAAAATAATAAAAAAAATTAAAAAATACAAAAAAACTAATTTTTACACAAAAGAATAAATAGAACATAAGTGGAAAATAGAAAAAAACTTAAATAAATCATAAATAATAAACTTTATAAATATTCATAATTTTTTATGACGGGTTTCACAATAATTTTGGCAGAAAAGAAAGGAAGATAGAAAACCTAATATAAGAACAGGAAATACAAAATTACTCAAAATTTACTTCTATTGTCGGCAAGTCTTCTATTTGTCACCTAAAACACGAGTTGGGCAAAATTCTCTGATAGAACAACAAATTCAAAAGTTATTCTAGACTTATCAAAAAATAATCCTAAAATTATTTTAAAAATTAAAATGAAAGGATTAAATGTTGAAAATAATAATAAAAACAGAAAATAATGTCAAATTTAACACAATTTTAATGGAAAAATGACAACACTGACAACATATGGCAAAAAATAAACAAATTACCTACTCACGAATATTTAAGCAGAAATAAACAATTATTATAATTGACCTGTATTTGACTGTAGTTTCTGTAATTTTTAAAATGATGCCAAATGAAATTGTTAATTATATTTTATTTGTTGTAAATAAAAAGTTATGCATTATTGATCCTCATTCTTTGATAAGAAATAGAAATTGGACTTGGAATAGCAACGAGGCGTGTCCACGGAAGAAAAAATATAAACTTTGAATCTTATTATTCTTAAAAATATTAAATCAATCAACACTTATAAGGTTTGGTAAAATTTTTTAGGTGATCCGATTACAAAAGGTAAGCCATGTACAATTAATTATTTATTCTAATATTTTTAAAAAGATATAATTTGCAAGCATAATATATCAACAGAATACATTGAATAATATAAAACATTTTTCCACTGAAAAAAATCATTGGCTATTGTTGTTGTTTTATCGCCATTTTTGTCGTGTTGATGTTGTTTGAAAAATTCGAGGTAAAAAAAATTATTAATAAAAAGAAAATAATTTGTTTGGTCCCTTGGTTAATCTGTCGCTTATTTTAGATTTTTTATTTTTTTTGTATTTCTAATTTTATATTTTTGATTTTCATTTTGTGGCTGATGTTGCTATTTGTTGTTGTTGTATATTAGAAGACTTCGTAGTTTTAAATAGAAAAAAAAATCTGCGTGAAAATTAAGAAGAAATAGAAAGAAAAATGAAAAAATATTTTACGTTCGGTAATTTATTATTCAATAATTTAATTTAGTTTAATGTAAAAATTATGGAGAAGATCAAGAAAAATAAAAACATTATTAACAATTTAAAATTATAAATTAATTTTGTTGCTGTTTAAAAATTGATTTTCTTCTTTATAAAATTTAAAAATGTAAACAAATCTTAAAAAAACAAAAAAAAAATTAATTAAAAATTAAATTGATTTTATTTGGAGGAAATTGAAAAAAAAGGGAAAATTAAAATTAAAAAAAAAAACAAATAAATCGATTCAAATCAATAAAACGAAGAAGAGCAGAATAGAAGGAAAAAAACCGGAAGCTCCACCATTCAAAATAAGAATAATATTGCAACATTAATTAAATAAAAATATTCTTAAGATTGTTGACAACTTTCTCACTCTGAATTAACATAAAAAAATATTCAGTAAAACCAAAAAATTTTTATTCAATTTTAAAAAAAAGACAAGACAACATCTTATTGTCTCTACACCGGATTCAAAATACCCACATTGAAAAAAAAAAAATTACAAGCAGGTTAACCTCATATAACTGCCGTGACATTTATTCGGAAAAAGAAGAGAAGATAAAAATGTAATTTCCTTTCTTTCAAAGAAAAATTTATTAAAACTAAAATTAGTTTAGGACACACAAATTCTATGTGTTTAATTATAATTACTTTTACGTTATCAATTTCTCTTCCTATGAAAAGAAAAATCTAAACATTTTTTGAGAAATTTTTATGGAAAAAATAATCCGAGAGTTTAATAAAACTGCTTCGTAACAAAAATTTCATTTATTATTTCCGATTTATTTGTTTGAATTTATTTTATGCGGAGTTCATGAACTTGAGACGTCATGAGTTCGACTTAGGTATGTACCTAGTTTTTTTTTTTTCGGTTGTTTTTTTTTTTTGGCTAATTAAATTCATTTGAATTCGTATCCTGAAACGCGTTCCTGCCTACACTTAATTAATATGTACAGAGTATGACAATAACAAACTTATGCAAATTAGGTAAAAATCAAAAAAAAAAAACAAAAAAATCAATAAAAGAAAAAAAAACACAATAAACCAAATAAATACATACGCACAATAAATGTAATCCATTTGTAATAAGGAACGACTTTTCTATACGGCAAATGCAAATACATAAAAGAATTTCATATAAAGAATATTTAAAAAATAGAAAGAAAATAATCAAAGTGAAACCACAAGAATTTAAATCTTTATCAATTCTACGAATCTTAAAATTGTCGTTTTCTATTGAAAAATATATATTTTGAGACCATATAAAGAGATTCCTTGATTTAAATCTGAATATTCCACAAAACTAATATTTTCTTTAAAAAAAGAAACAAACAAAACTTTTGCAATTTAACAATATCATTAAATAAGAAAACATTCAAATATTAAATTAAAAGTATCAAGCGAAAATTTTATCATTTTTCTGATTTGGCTCTGATAATAACAAAAAGAAAGAAAATATAGAAACGTGTTTACAAACCAAAAAACACAAAAAAAGAAATGAAAAAAAAATTGTATTGTCGCAGTTACAAAAACAACAAAAAACAGCTGTTTTGTACGGTAAAGTTTGCACTATCCACCACTAGATGTCTACCATATTTAGTTAGAATTAACGCTGACGTCATAGTCAATGGATTTTTCCCGCTTTCTTTCATTTATGTTTATTTTGCAATGAATGTGCAATTGTGTAAGCAAGTACTATTTTATTTTTAGCATTTTTTTAATTTTTTATCAAATATTTTAAGAATATAGAAAATTCTCATTACCAATTAAGGTCAAAACTCAAAACAGTAGCAGATATAAAAAATAAATAAAACAAAAAATACCAAAATGTAAAATTACAAATAAAGGCAAGAATAATTAACATGAACTTGGGAAAATATTTTTTAATTAAATTTAAAAAAACAAACTAAAAATTTCCTCGTATTCGGATTTTGAAAAAAATGTTAACTGCGTCGTCGCTGACTAATAAACTAAAAAAGAAAAACTCTACAAAAAAGAGAAGAAAAATTAGAAGGTTACCAAAGGAAAAATTGTAACCTGACTGTGTGCACCATATTCATAAAACACAACAAGGAGAGAGTCACTGACCTAAATTTTATCACATTTTATTTTTACTGTACGTTCAAAATTTACTCTCTTTCTCTGTCTGGTTTTCTATCCAGTTTTATAACACAATATAAAATGTAGATTCCAGATTCAATAAAAAATTAAAAAGCTTTATGTACACGAATATGTTAAAATAAATACAATAACTATATATTATATCATTTAATCCTTTTAATTTGACCCAGATCTCAAATCACCAAAAAGCTTCCTACTTGTTACAAAATTCTTTATCATGATTTTACCCATCTTTTTCACATTTTCACAGAATTCTTAATTCTGGCCAAAATCGATGGAAATCTAATATAAGATTATCAACACTACCAATCAATTAACTAAAAATAAAATAAACTCACAGTAGAGTAGATTGTTAACAAAAATTTCAATAAAATTTTAGAATTTAAGTAAATACAAACATTTATAAAAAATTACCACCACAATAAAGTTATTTTATTTGTTTAGTTTCAATTATTTATAATTAATTCATATACATTGAACGTCATCTAATTCCATTTATTAAAAAATTCCAAATGAATAAAAATCAATTAAAGAATTAAAATAAAGTGAAATAGTTAAAATGAAGAAAAAGAAAAAAATTTCCTATAATAATAATTTTCTAAACATTTATTTTTTAGAAGGTCAAGTATAAATTTGTTTTGTAACTGAAGAAAATCAAATATGAAATTTTAATCACAGACTGAAAGAAGAAGAAGACGAAGGAATTTTGTCTCTTCTATAAGAATTGAGATAAATTGATTAACCCGTTTTTCTAAAAATAACATTAATTCGTTAATTAAAGAACTCAAACGTCACTTAAAAGTCTCGCACCATCAATATTATTTCCCTAAATTGTTTCAATTAGAAAATAAACAGAACGAGAAATAAAACGTAAAGAAACGCGCTTCAGTGTGGAAAATTATGAAACGAAAAAAAAACACATAAATCCAATGACATTCTCAAATAACAACAACTACAGAAAAATTCTATTCTTAATTAATAAATTATTCGGAGAAACAGATAAAAAAAATTATTAATAAATAAAGTGAAATAAATACGAGTGAAACAAAAGATGAAAAAACAAGAATAAAAAAAACCCTCTAATAAAAAAACATTTAAGTAATATAAACATGAATCATTAATCTAAATAAAATCAAACGGCCACCCCAAAACAAATAGTTCTCAGTCAAAACTTAAAACAGATAATGCACACACACGAACACATAGACGAATGGAAATATTTTTTTCCTTAAAATATATTTTTATGTGTAAATATTTGGTTTTATCTAGATCATTTTTTTCTTTTTTATTCTCATCTTGTTGTATAATCAATACAAACAGAATTAAATTTAGCACAGCTGTAGCTGCAATTATGTTCTTTATATTTTCGCAATATTTATTTATCTACTTCTGTATTCAGTTGGTATTCAATTCCTTTAAAAATATTTTCAAAAGATTGAATTAAAGAAAAAAGTTTAGTCTATTAAGAGAAACCGGCAAAAAAATTATTATTACTTCTGTAAACAGAACCAGAGAGAACACGCGCAGCAGCCTTTTTTTCAATGTCAATAGTATTTTCTGATAAAAAAACGAATATATTTTTCTTTAATTCAATATTTCTTTAATAAAATTTTTTTCTAAATTTATTTTTAACGATTAGAAAAAAAAACAAGAACAGACAAGGGCACTTAATATTTAAGAAAGAAGTAATAATAAAGTAATAAAATTGAATTGGAAAATCAATTATCACATATTGAACTGGAATCGGATGAACGTAACTAAAAATTATTTAATTAAGCCATTTAAAATATAAACAAATGAATAGGAAAATCAGTAGTGATGTTTTCTCCTCTCATACAAATTTTGTTTTTGTATGAAGAGTGGAGAAAAATGACAAATGGTTTGATAGAATTAATACCTACGTGTACCATATAACGAAAACAGAGAATAATGAAAACGGATATAAGTACTCTCAGAAGAAACTCACCGATCAATACAATTGTCATCCTTAAGTTCCTTCCTTTCACATTATTTTCTACACGATTTAAAATATATTTATAAAAATCATTAATCTAATCCTTAAAGAAAATTCAATAAATTAACTAAATACTGAATTGTTTGTTTTTCTTTATTTTAATTTTTAATTTGTTCAAAAATTGACTTTAATTTTTTTTTCTACTAAAATAATACAATTTTACCATCCTCATTTCTACATTTTTCCCCAATCCATTTGCAAAAGGAAACTGCCAACAAAAGAAAAATTCTATACCTATTCCTTAATATTTATTTAAAAAACATATTTTTAAATTTCAACTTTAAAAGTCAAAATAATTGACAAGATAAAAAAAACAAATCAATCATAAGTGAAGTGAAAAGAAAAAATATTGACTGACATTTTCCGGTCAGTTTTCTTCGTCTTCTTTTGTTTAAATAAAAATTGTAAATCTCCCGAAAAAGACACAAAAAGCTAACACACCAGATAAATTTTATTTTATAAAATCCAAATAAAAATTCTACTTTTCTATCATTATCGCTACAAAAATTAAACAAAAAATTTACGTCAATTTTCATAAAATTTTCAATTTACAAAAAAAAATCAAAACAAAAATAGAAAATAATCAGAAACTGATATTTTTCTTTTTTTAAATTTTCTTAAATTTTAAATTTGACCCTGAATATTTCTTCTATCCTTTCTTTCTATTTATTATTCTTTTTGAAACAAATGACCTACGACCAATTTGTATAAAAATACAAAAAGAGAGTCAGTAAATTAATTTGAAGCGACAAAAATAAAATAAACAACAAAAATAATAGATGAAATTTTTTCTTATATTCACTTTTAACTCATTCATTCATTTTTCCGATTATAAATCAAAAAACTGCATTTTGACTATTATTAAGTGTGTTAAATTTTACTCTTTATAATTTTTTCGATCATAAATTTCTAATTTAAAAAATTCTTTTTCTTTAATGAAAAATAAAAAAAAAAATATTTCCGTTTATGTCTTTACTTTTAATTGAATAAAACCCTAAATAAACAGGTAATAATGGACCATCGATTTTTATTCAAGTCAGATTTTTTTTGTGCATAAAAATTTAATAAGTCTGCATTTTAATGTGGACACAGACAGATGACAAGGTTTTACTTTATTTCATGAAAGATAGACAAGAAAACATTCCAAATGAATTTTGTTACACTTCAGATTGACATTTACATTTTTAAGTAAAAAAAAATATTTCATTTCTTTTTTGCACTTTTGCACAAGAGAAAAAGAAAAATAGACAAGAAATGTTAACTAAATACAACAAAAACAAAATATATTTTAGTTTAAAAATAGTTTTCTCACTCTCTTGGTATTTATTTTATTTAATTTCATTTCAGTTTTCGCTTCAAAACAAATAATAAAAAAAAGCAGTAGCAAACACTAAAATAATAATAAACTAAAGGAAAAAAAATTTAAGTGATGACGCAAAAGTTCTGTAATAGATTTTTAATACAATAACAAAAACAACAACAACAAAATGTGCACGTTTTAAAATCATTTCTCAATGTATAAATATCCATTTACTCTTATAGTGGTTTATCTTTCATGTAAGATAAAGTGAGATGGAGATAATAGACACAAGAGTCTAAATTTGTCCGGTTATATTTGGTCAGTTCGATTATTAGTTGACTTTTGTAACCCACGGAATGAATGGGTCACTTCACACTCATACATTTTTGTTTTACAATTATCCATTTCTCTCACTCTCTCTCTCTCACGTAAGAAAAAGATTATTCAGTTTTCTGTTTTTTATTGAAGCAGAATTAAAGAAAAAAATATAAATAAATAAACAAGAGATTTAGAAAAAATAGGACTCTGTACCTAAAGCAACGAACTCAAATAAATTTTTATAAATACGTTTATTATTAATTAGAGTTTCACTGGATCGAGTACCAAGGTCATTTTTAGACTTCGGATCTTCGTATTCTTATCCTTACGTACTAACAAAGAGGGATATGAAGTCCCGAGACCCAAATTGGCCCGGTTCAATGGGATTAAATAAAATAACACAAAAGTATTTCTGTGTAAAAATTCATTACAAAATCAAAGAAACAGATTAACTCATCATTGGCAAATTAATTTAATTGGTATTTCTATATTTTCTAATTAATAGAGTTCCATTGTAATTTAAGACATCAGTCAATTGGACTTTTATAAAAATTGAATCATTAATATTTTATTAATCATCATCATTTAACTTGTGACGTCTATCATCACAAGTGAAATGAGAAAAAAAATGTATTTGTCCTTTCGTTTACTTTACACATAAATAATAATACTGAACCTTGATTGAAACGTTAAAAAGTAATTTGTAAACCTATGTACGCAGCAGAAGAAAAATACATTTTCTGCGTGTGCTTAAAAAAAATTTATAAAAAACCAAACAATCAAACTATTTTTTGAAGATTGAAATAATTCAAATAAGAATGACTGTTTCTCTACTGTACGATATGTTGGGGCGAACATAAACCAAAATCTAATCAATCATTTTATATTATAAACTAAATTAAGTCATTATAATTTTTTTCCATATACATAAAGAAAGAATTTTTTTGGAATTAAAATAAAGAATGAGGACAAGGACGAGTACAAGGATCTAACCATAATCTTTTGATTACACTTTTTTTTTGTATCAATTTCTATTTTTAACTTTTTCTTTTAAAATTACCTGAGTCATTCCGTAAGAAAAGGAAGAACAAGACCTTTAATATAAATATAATTTTTTTAACTGGAAAATCATTGAAAATAAATTCAAAACATTAAAAAATATAATAAATTGCAGAAATCTATGTAGTTATTTGGAGTTTATTTTGATATGTATATTTACCAGTAGTAATTTTATCTTACAATCACAAATGGGTATTGAATTAAAGGTGGGATAACCAATGTCAACTCATTGTGCAATTTATGTGCACTGATAAATTCTGTAACTTACAACATTCAATCTACATAAAACATACGACCAAGTATGCTGTGTGAATCCCTTTAAAAAATTCAATATCCGTAATTTTGCGTAAATTATTTGATCACATTTTTCTCATCATAAAACACACGCAAACAATTTCCGATAATTGAAAAAAAAAAAAACAGTAAAGAATTTTATTTCAAGGCCTCTAGACCGCTAATAATAAGACGACTCATGTTTTTATTTTTTAAAATAGAAAAAAAACGGAAATCATTATTTCTAAAAAAAATAAAGATAAAAATCACAAAACAAAAGAGTGTAGTTGATTTTTATAAATTCTAGATTTAATTGGAGATTTTGTTTACAAAAGAAATAAAGCTTCCCTGTGTTTCAATTGTTCTTCTTGTACACAAAAAAAAGACATTAAATAATTATTAAAAAAATAAATTGTTTATGCCTTTTTCTGTTCCTGTTTACTCCCCATCCCTCATGAATGTTTTAATTATGAAACGTTAAACAAATCATTGCGAAAATACACAATAAAAATACAAATAGTGATTCTCAGCAAGTTTAGGAGTTTAGCGACAAGAAGACACGTGTTATATTGAGTTCGTTTTTTTTGTTAGCACAAAGCAAGTAAAGGAGAGGAAGTTAAATAAAGTTAAAAACATTTTACAAAAACAACTCAATAGTTAAACGTAGCCTTAATCTCATTTAATTTTTGCCTTTTTATCGAAAAACAAATAGAAAAAAATAAATAAATCATTTCATTCATTACTAACGGAGATAAATTTTACTCTACTTTTTCCAATTTTCATCTACATCAATATTATATATAATCAAACACCAATATTTAAATTTTAAATAATAAAATCTACAACAAATTCTACAACCAAAGAAAAAGAAGAAGAAAATGGGAAAACAATAATATTGACAAAAACTGATTCAATTAATCAACAAAGAATATTTGAGAATCGTAAAAATAAAAGAAAAACAAAATCTATTTAAATAACAAAAGACAAGGAAATTTCTCATTCTAGGAAGAGAGAAAGAAACAAAAAAGGGTCATCCAGTTTTAATTTCAAGAAGAAGAGAAAAAAATATGAATGTTGACTTTTTTTCACTGGTTTTCAATTTAAACTTATGATGAGGTTCAATTGAGAATTTTCAAAGTTTAAGTTTTTCAAATTGAATTCAAACAGAATACAATAATAAATTGATAAAAAAAAATTAACAACAAACACAGAATTAAATGTCTTCGTTTTTTCTGTTATTCTATTGAGTTATTTTTAGAAATATAAAAAAAAAAACAAAAATAAATAAAATTCATTTTTAATCAATTTTATTTATGAAATTTAAATTTACGAAAAAAAAAATTCTATTCTGTTTGGTTGAAAGTATTGAACATATTTTTACTTAGTTTTGTGTGAAATTGATTTTTTATGATGCGTTTTTTTCATCTTCTTCTTTTTCTTTAATTTGGATGAATTTCCTTTATATTGATTAAATTGATCCAGAGCAATTTAATTTAAAATTTAAATTTTTATAAATAAAAAAATGAGAGAATTAAATAAATTTATGGGTTTTGTTCAAAAATTGTATCTTGAATGCGTATTTTATGTAACACGCTTTAGATCGATGATCAATAAGAATAACAATTAGAATGAAAGAAGTCAAGTGCGCGTTATTATTTTCTCACTAGAAATTTATATATGAAACCGAGACAATTTATTTCCTCTAACTTAACTCAAATTTACTCAATATTAAAATTAACTTCCCGCAGCGAAAAACAAAAATCTTATCTAGTGGTAAAAAAATTAGAAATTATTATCGCTTTCTTTTTAATCAAAATTTTTGAAATCATAATTTATCACAAAATTTTTCAAAACCAAAAATATTTATAAAAATGTCTGAGAAACAAAAGAAAAATATTTTAGTTTTGTGTATTTTATAAACTCAAACCACGTAATTCTTTAAAAAAAAAACATTTAAATTTGGAAGCAAAAAAATAACAAAACAAAACAGTAAAATTATTTGACATTGCTTCTTAAATAAATTATAACCCTAAAAAGGTTATCATAATTTGTATGTTTGACGAATTTCATTTTATTTTATGAAATTAAATCAAAATCAGTCATAACTGAAAAAATTACACGATTCAAATCGTTAGATAGATTCACGATCCTCTATCTTTTGAATTTTAAAGAATTATTATTTTAAGTTTTAAAATTTTTTTCTATCCAAAATCTTTTGATTAAAAAAAAAACGAAATAATGTGATAAAATATCTATTTTTTTCTTGGCTAGACTTTTTTTTGCGTTGATTAGAAATCTGAGCAATAATTTAAAATAGAAACGACATAAGGTTTTAATAATAAATTTAAAAAAATGAAGAATTATGAAAACTCTAAAATTTTTGGAAAACGGAAATTAAAATGTTCAATTATTCAATCTTGAAAAATACGTATTTGGCCTTAGGATATTTCGTCACGTGCATATTAATGTTATTATTGAAATAATTTTCAGATTGGGTTCAATAAATTTTGTTATCATAATCTTATCGAGGTTCCAAAGAATTTCAATCAAATAATTCTGCATTTATTTATCAATTAATTCAATTTTCTAATTAAAATATGAATCCTTTCTATTCTATTCAATCACTAAAAACTTACAATTCAACTGTTATAATTGTTATACCATTTTCGATTTATTTTCAATTCAACCTAAAAAAACGAAGAAATATTCTATTACGAGAGTTAGTTTTTTTCATCAAAAATAATAAATCGATCAATTCCATGTTGTTTTACTTCAATGTCCTAATTATTTTCTTTAGAGTTTCTTTTATCCTTCAAAAATTTGCTAAAAATAAACAAAAAAAAATTAAAACTAACAAATAATCGAAGAATAGGAATTAGTTTCCACATCAAAACCTGCAACAATAAATGAAAAACAAGTTAATTTGAATTAGCAGAAAATATATAAAAAAACATAAGAAAAAAAGGCAACTGCTAGTCAACAGTGGCTCCATCTCCTTTTTAACTCTATTTCTATTATTTATTACATAAATGAAAAAAACTGACAGAATATATCTTCTCTCTTCTTTCTTATAAAAATAATTTTGCTTTCTCCCTGTCTCACTTTTATCAAAAAATTGTCCACTATCCTTCCTTGTTTAACAAATTTAGAAAGAGAAAGAAAAAAAAACGAACAAACAAAAATTAAATTGGCTTAAATAAACTAAATAGATTCACGTCAATTATTCTTACAAACAAGCGAATAATAATCATAATAATTTTTCTTCTTCTTCCTCCTCCTCTTTCTTCATTCAATCTCTTAATTGAACATAACAAAAAAATTCATCATCTTCATTTTAAATTATTTTTTCTTACACGATAATAATAGTAATAACAATAACAACAACAGCAACTACAGCAAACCAATGATTTGAACAAAAATTAAATATTGAATAACGAGATAAAAAAAAAAAAAATTTATACAGATTTTTTTATTTCAATGCCAAATAATAAAATTTGGTTGAGAAAGACGACTAAATAAAAAAGACAACTGACAACTTCCAACACACAATATTTTTGGGATTTTATATTTAATTAATTTTCTGTGGAGGAAATGAAATTTTTTGAAGAAAAAAAAACTGTCTTACTATTTTTTCAGTTGAATGGCTCGTTTATCCATATTGAATGCGGCGACGACCTCAATTCTGCTTTAATATTTTCTATCTTTCTTTTCTTTTCTTATCGAAGAAAAATTTTTCTTAAAATCACAAATTACTTTTAACAAAAACAAAAGAAGATGAAAACAAAATTATTAACAAAAATAATATTTTTATAATCACTGAGTCTAAAATTTTATTCGATCAAAAAACTAAAAAAAATAACGAAAACAACAACAAAATAATAATCAACACAATGAGGGAGCACGTGGTCAGTAAATACTGTTCCATTTTTTTAATAATAATGTAAAGACAACAATACAACAAAAAAATAAGTTTTACGTGATAGAAAAAAATACTAAGCAAGTGAAGAGTGAAAATAAAATTAAATACAACAAAAAGAAAAAAATAGAGGAGGAAGAGAAGTAAAAAAAAAAGAAAAACGTAAATGGGTCGACAGCGACAATGAGATTGATTATCTCTGACTGACCTACTGTCGCGGGATGTTGTAATACCCACGATGATATATTTGGTTTCTCCAATTATTACAATTATTACAATTATTATTATTTGGTGTATCAAATTGAAATTCGTAAAACGAACGAAATAAAAAAAATTGGTTATTTATTTAATTAATTTTTCTCTTTCATTTCATTCTTATGTTTTGATTTTTTCTTCTTCATATTAGTAAAAAAAATTCGTATTGTATTGTTGATCAAAACAAACAAAACATCATCATTTAATTGCGACGTTTACGTTTAAGACGACGACGGTTATGACGATGACTACACCCAAATTATTAGAATTATTTTCTCTATACAAAAAAAAAACAAACAAGAAAACGTGTTTCAGTTTTTGCTATTCTTTTTTTCTCGTCGTAAAAATTTCTTTATAGAAAAAAAATGGAAAAGAGAAATAAGTAAAAATCTAATAAAAAAAATTAAATAATTACATTCATTCAATCCAAAATATTTTGGCAGCATTTACATTATTTTTTTTAGTTTCGTTTCTTCTCTGTCGTTTTAATTTAATTTTTTTCTGTTTTGCTTTTCTTGTATTTGAGAAAAAGAAGATAGAAAGGAAGAAGAAGAAAGAAAGAAAAAAAACGTTGTCAGATTTAAGATTTAAACAATCAATGAATGTTGTTACTTTTCCTCTTCTTTTTTTTTTTCGTTTGTTTTTTCATTTCCTTCGGTATGGTCGGTCAAATTTAGAATTTTTTGTATTTCTGCAGTTTCAAAAGAGTCAAAAGAAGAAAAATAAACGAGAAGAAAAAAAAGTTAAGAATAAAAGAAAAAAAAATAATCAAAAACCAACATGGCAAAAAGTAAAATAAAAAAAGAAACTTTCTTCTTTCGCAAATAAATCGGCTAAACACATGCGCAATTCTTCTACTCTTCTTATGTGCCTTTGTTATAATTTCTGTTTCTTTTTTTTTCCACACTCAATATTTTTGCTTTTTTTTTGAATTTCTAAACTCAATAATTTTTGTATTATTTTTTTTTTTTGCTCTCTTCTCTCCGCCTTTCATCGTTTGGATTTTTTTTGATATGTACAAAATTCCTTAATTCGTCATTTTATTAACAGTTTTTTTGTTTTGTTTTAAGATTTTTTGGTCACTTACCTAAAAATAAAATAAGAAGAACATTTTGGTGGAATATTAGTTAAGTTTTCATTAAATAAATAAATTTTTGATTTGATTTAACTTGTATGTATTGTTAAGACTTAAGAGAATTCCCATTCTCATTTTGAATTGAAATAATTTTTGGAGAAATAAAATTGATTGAATCTAACACGGTAGAAAATTATTGGTGCATATTACACAAAAGTGCAATAACCTTTTTCTTAATAATTGAAAATAATTGAAAATGATTTGGAATTGGAATGTTGCACAATTCAACATTTAAATTCTTTGTTTTTCTTGAAAAAAAAATGTTGGAACAAAAACTATTTTTAATTAAATTTTTTCAATGAAAAATCCAAAGTAAAATGTTAAATTGGGATAATTGAAACTAAAATCAAATCAAATTGGAATTTGTAAAATAAATGTTACCTTTCACTATCTTCAGTCGGTTGTCCATCTTCATTGATGGCTGCAGTCAATGTTTGTTGTTGTAACTGGGCTAGTTGACCTTGATTTATAAAGTTCAAACCTCCAGTAATCGTTGTATCATCGTTTTTAGTCGTTATTTGATTTGAATCCATAACATTACCACTACCACTACCACCACCACTACCGTTACCACCAGATGCAATATTTAGATCAACATCTGAATTTACATTTGTTGAATCTATTGGTCCAATTATGGTACTTGCATTACTTGTAGTACTACTTTGTGATGATAATGTTGGTACAAATTCAGCACCACCTACATTAGAATTTTGTTGTTCCTGATTTGTATTATTTAATTGTTGTTGTTGTGCATCAATATTATGTGTTGACTGTTGTTGTGAACTTATCTCTTGAATTGATTGTTGAGCAATAAGTGTATGATTCTGATTTGTTTGCCTAGAATAATTTATTGCATCAGTATCAACTGAATCGATTCCTTGAATTGGTTGTTGTTGTTGCTGCTGTGACTGCTGTTGAGTCTGCGATTGGGATTGTTGATCTTGTTGTAGTGAATGTTGTTGTTGAATTTGATTGTATGAATTATCATGTACATTTATATTAACCATACTCATTGCTTGTTGATGTTGTGTATTACCAACATTTTGATTTGTATGATTTTGTGATGGAAGACCATTTGAATTTTGTAGTCCTATACCATGAATAATATTAGCTGGTAATGTAGCACCTTGAACATGATGTTGCTGCTGTTGTTGATTTGAACCTTGCTGTGTTGTATAATACTGCTGTGTTTGTTGTTGTTGTGGTTGCGATGACTGTGGTTGAATATTATTTTCTAATATTGGCACTTGGTTTTGTGCCTGTGATGTTGGAACTGTTTGAGTTTGATTATTATTTGCTGTTGTTTGTACAACAGGTTCAGATATAATTTGTTGTAAATGTGATTGTGGCATTGTTTGTGGTGTTACATTATTAATATTATTATTATTATTATTACTATTATTATTATTATTAGTATTATTATTAACAATTGGAACATTAATCATACTTTGTGTATGATTGGTATTTGAATCAATTTGATTTTGTATTGTTTGATGTAAACTTTGACCTGGAGAAACATTTGGTAATGAACCTATTGTTGAACCAATATCAGTATTTAAAGTTGTTCCAGTTGTAGTTGTACCTGTTGTGGTTGATGAGTTTGTTGTATCATCAATATTATTCTCATTTAAAACTACACCACTATCATTTGTTAAACCACCACCACCATCAACTTCTTTAATATTATTTTGATTTTGTGTTGGTTGCTGTTGTTGTAATGTTGTATGATCTAAATAATCCATACACATCCATCTGCCACGCTTAAAAGGTTCAGTACTTTCTATTTTAACAACTTTAAATCTTTCATTTCTATGACTTAAATCTTTAAAATCATCATGTTTATTTGAATTGCCAACAATATTAACAATATTGCCAGCATCTGTAACACTAACATGCATATCAATTGAGCCACTGGATGATTCTGGTGGGGCAACAATAGCTAAACCATATTGTGAACTAGTTGGTATCACTGGTGCTGTACCAATTGGATTATTAGAAAAAAATACATCTTCTTTTGAAAATGTGTCTTCTGAAAAACTCGGTGTTTCATTTTCTACGTCAACTGTACTACGACTATTGTCATCAGTATGAGATTCATCTAAATCATCATTTGAATCATCACCATTGTCTGCACTCATTCTTGTACCAACTGTCACTGATGTTATCTGAAATGAGGAAGTCTTAGGTTTTCTAGTTATGCTATTTGTCAGTGTTGCATTTGAAAGAGACGTAGAAGGTGGATGATTTATTAAATTTTTATCAGATGAATTTACATTATCACCACCTATACGTAGACTTTCACTTGTTGTCCTATGAATCACATTTACATGTTTATTGTTTGATTTTATATCCATTTTATTATTAGATAAAAACTTTTGTTGTGGAGGTGTTGAAGTATTGCTGTCAGCCATATTGTAATCCCAAAAAAAATATATATGTATGTATATATATATAAAAAAAAAATCTAAATGCGATTTTTTACTAAAACGTTACTCCCTTTTGTTTAATGATTAGAAACTTCTTAAACACATTTGTTTTAAATTTAAACTCAAAATATATATATCCACATAATTAGAAAACACTAAATTATATTTTTTTCACTGTTTTTTAACACTTTAAAGGTGATTTGTCACCTAAAACGCAATCATAAACACACACACATATCCTGTGCTGAAAATCTGAAAATACGACGGCCATATTTATTTTAAAAGCGTAGTGAAGTAATGTCAGATTGTATCAACTATAAAAATTTAGTGCTGCCACACGTACATTATTTTTATGGTTTCGATTCTTGCAGTTTTTCTATATATTTTTTGAATTTTTTAAATAAAATTTAAAAATAATATTATAAAAGTTGAAAATTGTTTTCAGAAACAATAATTATTAAGAAAAATAAAAAAAAAATTCTGAGACACTGTGATGAGAATAATCCTCCAGTTGTTTATTTTTTCATTAATTTTGTTTTTTATAAACTGAGACAGAACATGTGTAAAAATAGCAAAATATTTTTGAAAAAAAAACAAAAAAAAAACACACAAATGCAGAAAAAAATATATAAATTTCTAAATGCAATAAAACAAAAAAAAGAAAAATCTTGAACAAATAAAATTATTATATATTTTTATAATTGAGTAGAATAAAGAAAGACGATGTGCTTTAATTTCAAATAATTATTATTAGATATATTTATTTATCTTTTTCTTCCCCAATTTACGTTTTAATTTTATTATTAGATAGGTTTCTTTTTTTTTCTCTAAAATAAAAAAATAAATATATCACAATTAATATCATATAAAAAACACAAGCGTCACAGCGAAAAAAGTAGAGTATTATAAATTAATAAGTCTATTTTTATCATTATTTTAACCTAACACACACAATATTTATAATTGTATATTAATCATAATTTTAATTTATAAAAAAAATTTAATTTAATTTAATTGTTTAAATAATAAATAATGTTAACCAAAATATCATGAATTTATTACAAAATAAACAATCAAAAAAATTAAAAAAAAAACGAAAAACGATCTGAAAAATATTTTATTAAACTTTTGTTTTGTTTTTTTTTCTCATCAAGTTAATACTTTTTTTATATTATTTTCTTAAATGCACGTGCTGAAGATTTTTTATCTTTTTCATTTTCTAAAAAAAAAGAATTTATAATAATTTTGTGTTTTAGAGGCAGAGCAGAAAATATTAAACATTATAAACATTAAACAAAATGTATATTAATGGCATTTTAATTTGCGTCGTCGTCGTTTTTGTTTCTTTCATGCTTTACATTTGATTATATTCCTGGGATATATTTTGTTAATGCAATTAAAAAAAAAATAATAATAATAATAAAAATATAAAGATTGAATTTAGCGAGTTGAGTTCATCTTACCGTTTAATTTAAAAAATGAAAAAAAAAATATTATAGAAAATTTCAGATTAAACTTTGACGAAGATCTTTGTCATAAATTATGTGAAAACCCTAAAAAAATTCGATTAAAAGCTAGCAAATACAGACTAACTACAAAATTGAAGATGGTAAATAATTATAAAACATTTTGTATTTAAATAAAGAAATTTGTCAAAGAATTTTTAATAAGTGAAGATACAAAAATGAGTACCAAATGAAATTTTCTTAATACTTCATTGAATAGAATAAAATTTAACTTGTAAAATAGTGTATTCCATTCTTATCAGTTATGATAATCATGATATACGCAAATGATGTACATTACTTTATATATCTTCATAAATTCAAGTGTAGAGCTTTAGAGTTTTTAGTGTCTTCAAAGACACCAAGTCGGATATTTGGTTCCACATAAAATATTCTTTTATTTTTTATTTAGGATCAAATATTTTATTTTTGTTCCTGGTTTTTTAATTTTTCTTCTTACAGTTTTTATTTTTTTCTATTTTTAATTAATTTGTGCTTTAAGTTCTGATTTTAAATTTTTGTCCAAGTTAAAAAAATAATAAAAATCCTTAAAATTTCAATTCTGCTATTTGATCCACGATCAATTTGTTTTGTGTTTTCATCGTTAACTTTTAAAAACAAAAATAAAAGTTTTCGTATGAATTTTTTTTTAAATTTTTGTAAAAAAAATTAACTTAATAATTTTTGTGTGTTTTTTTTTCTTTATTTTTGGTTGTTGTTGTTGTGTGAATATTCTAACCACTTTAAATAAAAATTTTTATTGATAAATTGCTTTAATAATAACGATCATAATTTCAAGTGAATTTTTAAAAAGATTATATTCTTCTTCTTATTTTCCAACATTTATTTCTCTTCTCATTTTTTTTTTATTTATATTCTTCTTCTTATTTATATAATATATAATATATAATATAATAATAATAACATTAATTGAATATTATTATTTTTTTTATTATGTTTAGGTATTTCAATCTTCATTTTCTTTTTTCTCTCCATTCTCCTTCTTCCTCATTCTACTTCTTTAAACTATTTTTTTTTTGCTTTTAATAATTATTTATAAAAATCTTTTTTTTTAAAGAATATTATAATTTCTATAAATGAACAATTTTTAAAATAAAAGTGTTTTGTGAGTAAAAAGTAAAAAATAATCGAGAAATTCAAAAATATTTAATTTCAAATAAAACTAAAAGGAAAAGAAAAGTTAAAAAAAAAATTTAAAAAATTAATTATCAGATAGAACAAGAACACAAGAATAAAATACAAAATGGGTGAAGAAGTAACAACGGAAACCAATGAAAAAATTGAGATGACAAAATTTGGTAAATTTTGTCATCGTCGTGGAATCAATTCAAATTTAATAATGTTAAAAATAACATTATTTGTTATGTACGGAGGTAGGTACTTAATTATAATTATTTATTATTATTAAGAAATTGAAGACACACTTTGTCAATTTAAATTTATTATCATTTTATTTTAAAAAATTTAAATTTCGTCGTCTGTGAATTTGGACGCCATATTTGTTTTTTATGCGTTAGTAATCTTCTTTTATTATCTCTTCTTGTACGTTTTTATTGTTTCTTTCTTTTTTTCTTTATTCTCTTTGCGCAAATAAAATAAAGAAATAATTAATAATAATTTACAATTGTTGAATTTAAAAGAAGTACCCAAACTGGACATTCTTAAATCATAAATAATAATAATTTATCCTTCAGAAACATTTAAATAGAAAAAAAAATATAATTTTCATCGTTATTTACATTTTGAATAATAATGATGATGAAGATGTTTTATAATGATGATGATGATTAACTAGCCCCGTCCTATATATAATTTATACATAAATATTCTTTTTCATATTTATAACAACTAAAAAATCTTTTAAGATTTGATCAAATAAAATGTTCCATATTTACAAATACAGTAAAGATTGAATTGAAAAGAAAAGAACAAACAAAAAATTGAGTAAAGTTTGCGCGTCGTAATCGTAATCCTCTCGTCACACTTTATTTATGCATTTTTATTATTATTATTATTATTAATAATAATAACATACTTAATAGATGTACTATCTCTTCTATTTTACTGTTCTAAGAAACTAATAAATAAATGAAATACGCGATAAACTATATTTTATATCATGGGTGTGTCGCACGGTGTGTCGGTTTAGTTTCATTATTATACATATTCAGTTAGAAAAAAAAATAGAATGAAATAACGACAAAACAACGATGCAATTTTTGATGATAGAAAAATTAGTGCACTCTATAAATTACATAGAGATAGGTAACTTCTATAATACATCTTTAATATAAACGTTTATCATTTTCTTCTTTTTATAAATTTATAAAGAATGACAGAAATATACTAAAACTATTTTTATTTTGTCGTTCTATTTGACTTCGTTTTATAAATAATAATAATAAAATATTTTTCTCTATTGATTATTCAAATCTTTTCTTTTCATACCAGCAACGTCATCACTATTGCCTTACTTAACAATTCATATGCAAAGCATTGGATTAACTGTAGAAGAAATTGCAATTATATATTTAGCATTACCGTTCACAACCTTTTTAAGTCCACCAATAACAGGTGACGTATGTTTTTATTTTATTATATTTTTGTTGCTTGATTTTTTTGTTTGCTGGAAAAAAAATGAATTAATTAAAAAACAAAAAAAATTAATTTATAAACTTTTTGTCGGACAGACTTCACTTGTATATTCTTGATTTTAGTTTTTGTGTGTCATGGAACATGATTAAAATAAAGTCTTTTATAAAAAAATTACAAATTAATTTCAATTTATTGTTAATTTGTAATTTCCGTAATTTTATTTAAAAAAAAAAAACAAAACAAAAAACAAACATAAAACAATTTTTTTATTCCTCTTCTATCAAAAGATTTCCATATTTTTACATATTTTTTTATTCTATAATATTTTCTTTCTTTTATAATTTAATTATTCAATTAATTATGCAATGAAGAAAAATTAAGTTTAAGAAAATTTTTATAAATCAAGTTCAATATCATATTGCCTACACACACAGGGTATTATTGTTCTGAAACAGATTTATATTAAAAAATACAGGATAACTGTAATTAATTCTTTTATCAATAATAACAACGGAAAAAACAACAAAAATCTCAGCACACAAAATTTTCTTGTTTTCATTATTTTATTTTATTTCATTTCATTTTTCGTTTTTTGCTTCACTCTAATTTTGTATTAATTTTAATTTTTAATTAATTGTGTTTTTTTCTTGTGTTAATTTTTTTTACAACAATGCGAAGGTTTTCTTGTTGATAAATTTGGTAAATATAAGCCTGTTGTTGTAATGAGTTTATTATTGAACGCAGTCTTTCATCATTCATTATTATTCATACCACAACAGGAAATTCCTGGTCAAATGCCATCCGCTTACGTTATGAGACATCCACAAACTGGAAATGTTGAGGTAATTTTAGATTTTTTTCAACATCGAATATTCATGAAACAAAATATTAAAGATTACATTGATTTAAATGTTGGAATTAAATTTAGTTCATTATTTTGTTTTGATCGCATTTTTTTTAATCATTTCTAATAAATTATACTAAAGGTATGGTGGTCACCATGTCCAAGTCGTGAATGTCCTGAAGAAGAAGAAATTGATATTGTTGTTGATCAATGTTTAGATCATTGCCTTTTACTTGAACAAAATCCTAAAATTGAAATTGTTCCACCACCTACAAATGCACCTATATTGCCACCACCAGAAGTTGGAAAAGTTGAAGATGATTTAAACTTTCATGTTAGCAAAAGGAAACACAAAGAAAATAATAGTAACGGTTACAAACCATTAAGTAATTACATTTTGTTTATTTTTTGACAAATCAATTTGAGTGATAACATGAATTTTGGATTGAGTCATATCTTAAGTTATATGTTATAATGATCCGGCAACTATAACCGAATTTCTTAAACTGTTTTCATGAAAAATTATAATATTTTACTTTTCAATCTAAAATTCTAGTTTTCATTACCAGTAAAAATCTCCAAAAAAATTTGTATAAAATACAATTAAATTTTAGATCCTTTTCCGCCTTTAAATTCAACAAAACCCACTGTCATTTTAACAACCTTACCTCCAACAACAACAACTGAACCATCAACAACAGAACCACTAACAACAGAACCACCAACAACAACAACAACAGAAATATTTATAAATGAAAGTGAAAATACAACCGATGAAAATTTAGATAGTTGGGTATTAGCAAATAGTAAAGATTCAGCATTTTTCCTACTTGATATGCATCCAGATTTGGGTGATCCAATTGAGCAATTAGGAATGGAAGTTGAACAAGACGATAATGAAACAGTTACAGATTTTAAACAGCGTTTTGGAGTAAAATTATTATGGGATTCTGGTAAAAAAAGGAATTTTAATCATTCAAAGAAAGTGTTATAATTTTTAATTTCCTTTAGGTGTAAATGTAACAGCATTGGAGGATGAAGATTTAAGATGTGGTGGGCTTGTTATTATTTCAAATATGTCAAAGACATATAATTTACGTTTGAGTGAATGGGCTGCTGATTGTATGGTACAAAAGTGTCGTTTCCGTCGTGGTGGTCCCGATATTTGTCCACCTGATTATAAAGAAAGTGATGACAGAGTATTTTGGATATACTTTTTATTAAGGTTGGTACCTAAACTATGAAATCTACAAAGGCAAAATTATTAAATTCATAAGAAATAAAAATATTGTTAAAAAATTAATCGACCATTTTCTCTTAAATTTAACCACATTAAAATCTAGTTCGTGTATTTTCTAAAAATTTTCAAGATGTTTTTTTTTTCAAACAACGAATCAAAATTCAAAATTATGATTTAATGTAATAAAACTTCGTCCATTTTGATATTTTTTATCTATTTTTTTTTTATTTTATGTTTTTATATTATATACCCAGAACCAACGATTAATTCTACTAAAATAAAGTTTTATTATTTTATTATATAAAATAAAGATAAGAATAAATTTTGTAAGTTGAAAAAAAAAAGAATTTGTATTTTAAGTAGAAAACAGAAGCAGAATGGAAAGTGTAACATTTTGAACAAAAAAAAAATATTTCATTTTATTCATTTTGTATTAAGAAATTATTAATCTTGACAGATTCTCTACTATTTTCAACCTTCACATAATATTCTTATCATTTGCCATGAAAATATTAAATCTTTGAAGGTACAAAAAAAATGTATTATTCAAAAATTAAGTAAAATGAATTTTGTAAAATTTTAATAAAAAAACAAAGAGAATGATCAAGTACAGGATGAATTTACTAAGAAATTAAATCACAATTCTGTTTGAATTATAAAGAGTTTAATTTAAATTTTTGTACTCTTTTCTTTTCGCACGTATAAAAAATGTTCCACAGAAAAGCAAAGAAACTATTCAATTTATTTCTTTAATATTTCTTAAGATAAAAAGATCATCTGTTTCTATTGAAACAGATTTGATATTTCAAATTTAAAATTCGCATAATTTACGAAAGAGAAAAAAACAAAAATTATAGATGAATTATTTTCAACAAACCAAATTTTATATTCTTCAATTGTTTTTAATATTTATTTAATCATTTTATTTAATAAATTTTTATTTAAATTTTTTTCTTAGATTTTTAGCAACAACAATGTTATCAGCTGGTGTTACAATAATGGATCCAATTGCATTAACAATGATTGAAAAATATGGTGGTGATTTTGGTAGAGAACGTTTATTTTCAAGTATCGGCATGGCAATTTTTTCACCAATAACAGGGGTATTAATTGATTATACATCACGTGGACTTGGTTATACAGATTATTCAGCAGCATTTTATACATATGATATATTATTAATCATTTCAACTATAACAGTTATATTAATGCCGTTAGGTGAAAAATTACCAGCTGATAATGTTTTTAGAGATTTATTTAATTTATTAAAAATGCCACATGTTATTGTATTTATTGGTTTTCTATTTATATTGGGAAACTTTTGGGGTTTCATTGAAAGTTTCTTATTTTTATATTTGAAAGAACTTGGTGCACCAAATTATTTGCTTGGTAAATTTAAATTCATTTTTAAAGTTTCACGAATATTTATGTAATTCTGTCGGAAATCTCTTTTGTTGAATTTTGTGACTGAAAATAATTCTACTAGGAAAAACATAAAGTCACAGTCTCACTTCCTAAATATATCGTGAAACTTGACATAAGATTCTTAAGTATGAACTAAAAATATTTTTATTAAATTACAGGAATAACAATAACGGTTGGAACTGTCAGTAGTATACCATTTTTATATGGTGCCGAGAAGATAACAAGAATTTTTGGACACGTGAATTTAATAATTGTCGCATTTTTCTCACATGCATGTCGTTTAGTTGGATATTCCTTTATCGAGTATGAAAAGAAAAAAAATAATTTTTATTCAAATATTATTCTTATATTTTAAGAAAAAATTAATTAATTTTTAATTAAAATAAAAAAAAAACTATTTTCAACACAAAAAACTAGGAGCGCCTGGTGGTGTTTCCCATTTGAAGCAATGGAAGCATTATCATGTCATTTAATGTGGGTTGCCGCTGCAACATATTGTTCAATATTAGCGCCTAGAAATTTATTGGCAACATTAATTGGTGTTTTGGGAATGGCTCATTTTAGTTTAGGCCGTGGCAGTGGTTCATTTGCTGGTGGATTATTAATAGCACAAATGGGTACTAGAGAAGCATTCAGATATATGGGCTTATTAGCTGTATTTGGTGGCATTGGTTATGGATTATTACATTTACTTTGGTTAAGGAAATTTGATCATCAAGTAAGTTTCTTTCAAATCTAGAAAATGCAATTCTCTTGTTAATCGGCATATAATTTAGATTTATTCTTATCGAATTGTTTAAACATTGAGTACCTACTTGATAATCATTAATCACATTAAAAATTCTGACAATCAAGCTCAGAAAATAAAAAGATCGAAATGTAACGTAATCTTTCTTTATTTTTTTGAAATTTAAAAATTTAAATTAAATATTGACATTGACCTATTTCTAACTGAAGACGAAGAAGACTTCAAAAACAAATTTGATTGAATTTAAGATAAACAATTTACAAAAAGAAAAAAAAAGCCTTATTAAAATCTGAAATGTAAAAAACTGTGATAAAAAAAAGAGAATTTAAAAAAAAATTGGTCCCGCGTTTTGTATTAACAAACCCAATAAAAATGCTCAAAACATTTTAACCAAAAATTTAATTTTGAATAAAATTTCAAACCCACAAAAATAAATATATTTTCTAGTTTGAAAAAGAGGAACAGGAAGCAATTGAAAATGGCGAAACTGATAAGTTAACAGAACCGAAAACGAAAGATCAAGGCACAACAATGTCACAAGAACGTCTTAGTTTAATGATAAAATATAATCAAATCGGAAGTTTAACATCACTGCCAAGAGGATCAAAGGTAAAAAAACTCTTTTATTTAATTAATTAAAAAAATATTTGTTTGATTACATTTATTTTCCATTCCTTTAAATTTTTTATTTGTACATGAAAAAAAAGAAAAAAATATATAGGAAAAATGGTGTTTGTTTTTATCTTTGCTATTCTTTTGTTTTATTTTTGTTTTTTTTTTGCGTAAATAAAATTATAATTTGCGTTTATTCGCATTTTATTTTTTATTATATTTAAATGACATTTATTTATTACGTGTGTGTTGTGTCTTAATCACAGTCATCATCTACTAATTTCATGATCTTTTCTTCTCTAAATAATTAATCAGACTGATGATGATGTTAAAGGATTAATTATAATTTATAATCAGTACTTTACTTTTTCTTGTTTTTTTTCTTCTTCTTATTTAATAAATAAAGATTTGTTTTTCTAGAAAAAAAAGAAAAATTGTTGCAAACAAATACAACAACGGCAAAATAAATATAAAATAATTTCTGTTGATTTTATTGTTTCATTCAAAATTTGTTTAGATTTTAGTTTATGGTAAATAAATGAAATAATAAAATGATTTCTTCCCGTTTAAGGTGGACATAAATGATTCATTATCAAGACGTCGAAGTAGTTACCAAATTGAATATGTAAAAAATACAAAAGGAGGTGGAAGTGCATCCAAGGTAAATAATTCCAAAGTTTATATGAAAATTTAACAAGAAAATTTAATTCAATTCTCTATTTTTTTGTTTGTTGTACATTAGGTTGATTTATTAAAGTCAGCACTTGAGATCAATCATAAAAGTTCTAATTCTGTGATGAGTAAAATTGATAAAATATCAAATCAATCATTGGACAAAGCAAGAGCTGATAGTGCACCAAAATTGAATCATACAAAAAATATTTCTTATCCAGCATTAAGTGTTGTTGTGGATGAGGTAATTTTTCTTTCTTTTTATTTTGATATAATTATATAATTATATTATATCTCCGAAAGATATAAAAATATACCGAGATTAAATTTTAAGGATACAAAATTTTCTTTAACAAATGAAATAATTGATTTATTCAGATAACTAAAACGGCAATGTAAGATTTAATTGGAGGGATAATTACAGCATAAAGATCCCAACTATTCGATTGAAGTTAATTGGTTTATTTACGAATTTAAGGTTGAAATTATTTAAATGAAGAAATGAAGAGAGAAAATTTACCCAATTTCTTATCTTAGAGACAAGTTATCACCAGACAAAGATTATTCAAACGACTTTTCACAGAGAAAAAACTACATTTCCAAGCTCGATTGAATTTAGAATAGTCGAGACTATACCCATTTTTTTGGATTACTGAAATCCATTCAAATAAAACACAGAAACAGCATAACGATAACTTTTATAGGTCATGGTTTCTCTTATTATTCCTTCAGTTTTATTTATTTTGTTTCTGTTCCACTTTCTTTAGTCTGACAACAAAATTTATAGTAAGATATTTTCTCTGATTTTATCACAACAACAGCAAAAAAATCAAACCCTCAGAAAATACTAGTTTACAATTTTCCTCACAATAAATTTTATGGTTATCGTTTTTCTTCCTACCCAAAAAATAAATGAAAAAAATCACATTTTTCAAAGAAAAATGAAAAAAAAATATTGAAAATGTTAAAGAAAACTTTACTCATTCAAATGAATCATTTTTATTTTGTTGTTGTAGTTGCTGTTGTTGTGTTGATTAGAAAAAATAAAATCAATAAATTTCAATATTTTGTTTGGTAAAGAAAGTAGACGACGACTTTTGAACAGATTAAAAGAAACGAATTCATTCAATCAAAAAAAAAAAAAGCGAACAAAAATAAAAGAAAAAAGGTCAAATTTTGCCAACAAACAAATTTTCATTTATTTTAGAATTTTTTCTACAAAAAAGATCAAAGTTCAACACGTTAATTAACTTTACTTTTCTTTCTTTTCTTATTCTTCTTTTTCATTATTTTTTTTTCCAGTAATTATTTAACTTTATTTATTTTTAATTGGCAAGAGATATCAAAAAAAAAGAAAAAAAATATAGAAACACTAGGTTAGGAGGAAGGGGAAAGCTGTAGCTTATTTTATTTAAAAATTATCTTCTGTTAGAAAAGGAATTTAAACCATTAAAGTAAAGGGAATTCAATCCATTTTCCGATCAAATTAAAAATATGACAAAAAAAGGTGTCATTGTCCTGAAAACAAATTTGGAATTTTAGTTTTGTTTTAAACAAGAACTGAAAGAAAAATCTTTTACATTTAATTATTAAAGAAAAAACTAAGTAATATCAATGAAAAACAAACTTCAAGAAAAATAACAAAATTTGACATTCTACATGTGAAAGTTTAAGACATCCTTGGGACAACGAAAATCTCTAACATCCTTAATAAATAAAAAGTCATAACAAATTACTGTTATTTCCTTTCTTATAAATATTTTGTCGTCTAGCAAGAAAAGCTCGTTTTCCAACAACAAATAACAGTCACCAGAACCATAATAATGAATTCATCTGTCGTTTTTATAAGAATTATTAAGTAGTACAACAAAAAATTTATAAAGTTTGACCCAATTTTTTTCTTTTTTTGATGAATATAATTATTATTCACATAATTGTGCGGCTGTGTGATCAAATAATTCTCAAAGGTCAACACGGTCAAAAAATCAAAAGTAAAAATAAACATTTCTCATCCCACAAAATTTCAAAATGAAAAAGAATAAAATGAATTTTTGGTCAATAATAAAAACTTTAACTGTGACGACTTTTATTTTGACGAAATTTAGACAAATTTTTTTCTTCTAATCGAAAGGAGAAAAAAAAAACCTAAAATGCATTTAGAAAACAAAAAACTAGACAAAGTGAACAATTGAAAAGGAAAAATGTTTGAAAAATAACTAACAGAAAAATTCTATTCTTTTGTCGTCTGAATAGAAAATTTCCCTTTTTCCGTTTTATAGAAAAATAATACACCAACTTGATAAAAATCAATAAAATCGTAAAATTTTCCACTCCAATACAAGAAAATGATAATAAAGAAAGAAAAAAAAAGCTCTCAGTTCAAAATAAATCTCAAAAAATACACACACACACTCAAAGACAATTAATAAAACTTTAAGAGGGGTGTGTGCATGCATACAATTTATAATAAATTATTTTATGTTAGCCCAATAGTTAAATTTTTTTTTCTCTAATACAAAATTCAGGGACCTGAACTATCATTATCAATTGCTAAGAAAAAACAATTCAAAAGTGGAACATATTTAGCATCAATACCTGCAATTGAAATTTGTGATAATTTTAATTTACTTGATGCGGTAAAAATAAAAAATAAACCAACATTTTACTTATTATTTTGCATCGTTCTATGGCAGAATTGTACTAAAAGGCTTTTTTAAACTAACTTTTTTTTTATTTATAAGCAAATTTACCCTTTTCTTTAACACTAATGGCATCATACATGCTTTATTTGAATTATATTTAGGGCTTCTACATTTATGTTAATTGCTTTCAATGAACAGACACAAGAACTTTACGATTAAAAACACAAAATTTCCATGGCTCACTCCTTTAGAAAAGAATATAAGCATGTTTTCCTTAAAGAACTTTTTTATTGTTGTAATTTTTGCAATAAAATAAAATCAACAAATATTATAGACTTATTTAGAAATACGGTCTTGGTCTAACATTTTTTGTTACAAAAATGCAAAAAAAAAATCACTCGTACCGCATGAAAAATCTATTTTCTCTCATTTTCTTGCAATTTAGATTTGAATTTTCTATAAAAAAAAACACTGCAAAAGAAATATAAACGTAAATCCTCTTTCTTTCTTTCAAACAAAAACTTCATAACATTATTGATCGATTTTTTCTTTATCTTTCTTTAAAAAATATAAAATAATAATGTTTTTTCATTCACTTTTCATCTCCTTCCCCCTTCCACATTTTTACTCTTTCTTCCGTATTTTCTGTAATCTGTTCTGTATTTATTTTTTTATATCTTTTTCTTTTTTTTTATATTTTTAGGAACCCGAACGTAGAGATTCAATACCCGAAGAGGAAGAAACAAATAACGAAACAAAAAATAATTCAATATTATTATTGAATAAAAATACTTATAAAAATAATAATATCAATAATTTATCAACAAATTTAAATTCTTCAAACCGTAATGAGGATACATGATTAAGAAAAAAACCAAAAAAGATAAAACACAAAAAAAAAAATACTCTAAATAATTATCTAAAAAAAATTACAAAAAAACGTAAAATTATTCAATCGTTTAAAAAAAATAATATTCTTTTTTGTTTTTAAATAAAATTTATTACCGTAACTATATTTGAATATTTTTTTTAGTTAATTAATTATTTTCTATAAGGTAATACAATTTGGTACATTTTAGTTCTCATAATCGGCGAATCACAAATGGTCAAACTCGTATACAATTCTTTAAAATGCTCTGATCATTAGAATTTGGACATACTAGAAGTTTAATTATAATTTAGTGATCAAATGTTCACTGTGAACTTTATTTTAAGAATTGATGATTGAAACAGAATGATAGAGTTTGGAAGAAAAAATTGTGTTTCCTTGTGTGCCAAAATGTATCCGAAACAAAATAATTTATTAATTACAATTATAACCGATGCTGTATAATAATAAATAACATAAAAGTAATAAACAAATAAAAGAATATTC
This sequence comes from Pedicia rivosa, assembly GCA_963082725.1. Lineage (NCBI taxonomy): Eukaryota > Metazoa > Arthropoda > Insecta > Diptera > Pediciidae > Pedicia > Pedicia rivosa. The sequence goes on along the minus strand of OY720154.1, from coordinate 18,556,847 downwards.
ATAAAATTAAATAAAAACTAAAAATAAAAAACTAAAAAAAAAATATAAAAAAAAGTAAGGGACATAGTTTTCAAAATTCTAAATTACAAAACAATCCAAAATGATAAGTTCAGATTAAACGAAATCTATTATTTAGTTCAAGATAGTTCAAGTTAGCTCAATATCAGTTTTGAATGAGGATGAATTCAGAGGATTAAATCAATATATACGCATAAAAAAATTCGTACTAGAATCGAATAAAATTGGTTTTTATATTTCATTGGTTGAAATATTTTTGTACCGTTTTTTTGCCGATCCTTTCCTATAATTAATTTATTGAATGAAATAAAATAGGAAGAAACTTCGTCAGTTCAAAATTAATGGATGTCAAATGAAATATTCAATTAAAAACAAATCAGAATAAAATGTAATCAGACAGAATTTTTACATACAAATAAAAGCCAATTTTTTGTATTCATCATTTAAGAAGTTTTTAGTCTATAATTAATTAATTTGTTAATATTTTTGATTGTTGAAAATTATGAACCCCAAAATAAACAATCAAAAAAAATTATATAAAATTCAAATTAATAATCAATTAAATGCATTCAAAGTTAAGCATAATTAAGTTAATAATTCTATTATATTTTCCCCCTCCCTCGCCCCCCATATTCATTGTTTTTCTTTTTAAATTTTTAATTTTAAAATTAGAGAAAAAAAAATAAATAAAAAAAAACTAAAATTTCAAAACAAAATAACAAAAAAAAAATAAATTAATTAATAAATGTAGTTATGTATTTATTTAATAATAAATAAAAGGACAAACTCAATGTATTTTTTTAATGTATTTTTGTAAAAGAAAAATTAACGAGACACAAGTGAAAATAAATCAAACAAAAAAAGAAAAACAAAATTTGGAAAATTTATTTTTGTTTCATCTTTTTTTTTTAAATCAAAATTAATTTCATTTTCTCATTAAAAATGAAAAACTCTTCCGAACTTTTTTTTATGAGAAACAAAAACAAAAAAGGATAAAAAATGAACAAAATAATTTTAATTTTTTTTTTTCATTAAACAAAAATTCAATTCAAATTAAAAAATTTCGTTTTCATTTAATTTAAAACAACACAAATGGAAATTTTCAGACAAAAAATTCAGAATAAATAAAAAGTAAAAATAGAAGAGAAATGAACAAAAACAAATTTAATTAAATTACACTCCAAAACCAAAAAGAGAAGAAAAAAAATTGCAAAATATTAAATAAAAACAAAATGTTTGTCATATTAAAATTCCAAATAAAAGTCGGGTGATTGTGTCAAGTTGAAATGAGTTGACCTTGTAATTAACAAGTCAAAATTATTGTAAAAACTTCTGAAATAAAATCTTTCTAAACAATTTTGAAAATAAAAACATAATAGGCACAGAAAGGAACGGACAAACCCAATTTCTACATGAAAATTATAAAATAATTATCAAAAACTCTCCCAATTTTATTAAATAACTAATTTTTTCATTTGTTCTTCTTCCTTCATTGTTTTCTTTATTGTTGTTGTTAATTTATGTATAAATAAATAATAAAAAAAATGTTATATTGTTTCCTTAACTAACGTTCCGTATAAAATCCAGAACTATTACTATGACTATGACGAGGAGAAAACGGGAGAAATTTATATGCAGAAGGAAAAAAAACAAAATAAATATAAAATTAAAATTTGTTTTGAAACCCCGCGAAATTCTGATGAACAACAATAATTACATATTGGTAATCTGTTTTTCATGAAAAAAAAGAGAAATTTAATTGAAACTAATTAATTAAATTGTTTCAAGATCATTGTTACATTTTCTTTTTTTGCTATTCATATGAAACATAAAACACTATTTATAAATAATTATTGACGCTGATTCGGATTATTTAAATTAGTCTGAACCAAATTAACTGATCTTAAATCTTTTAATTTACTTTCAGCTAATAAATTAAAAATGTGTACTCATACTAAATTGTCAGTTTTTTTAAAAACAGATTTCGGATAAATGGATGAATTAGTGTTTACATAAATAGTGTTGATCCTTTTAAGAAGGTTAGAAAGGAACTTGTAATGTATACAAAAAAATAATAATATTATAAATTTTGTGATAATACTTTTCAGTTTTTATTTTTAACTTTATTTTAATGGTATTCTTTTTTTTTATCATACACAACAAACACAACACGTATTTGTCTAACATTCATCTTTGGTGATAACAATTACAATTTTTTTTTAATTCATTTTTTCATATTTTTTTAAACTAAAGTGATTTTTGTTGTAAATAAATTTCTTTGTTTTTAAATAAAAATAAGGATTAGTCAAATATAAATATAAAAACAAGAGTGAATAATAATTATAGTAATAATAATAACAAAAATCAAACAACAACAGCAGAAGCTTCTGAACGACTCATTGGAAGATCAGGACAATTTCTCCAAATATTAGCGGATGGATCATAACATTCGACGGAACTTATTGTTATTTGTGCACGATAAAAATTTACTTCACAAGTCTAAAAGTATTTTTAAAAATATTAAATTATTGTATAATTGTACGAAATTTATTTTTTTACCTGATCACCACCTGCAACAAATAAGAAGCCATCAGCTGATGCAACAGCAGGACTAGCACGACTAACAGACATTGGTGCAACAATAGACCATTTATCATCATCAAAACTATATTTTTCAACTGTACGTAATACTTCTTGATGACTACTATTACCACCAACCACATATAAATGCCGATCTAATATCGCAACACCCATTTGACATCTAGCTGTTTGCATACGTGCTAGTGGTGTCCATTCACCTGTTATTGGATTATAGCTAAAAAAGAAGGAAATTAATTGATTTAAATGAACAATCAAAGGTGGATGACGTTAGATATTTAACAACATGGTAGACAATTTACATTAAGTTTTTTATTCCAAATTGCATAATTTGTCACAAGCTCAAAACTCATAATCAGATTAAACATATTTGATTTCACGTACAACAATTTTTATTAAAAAATGAAACTCAATCGTCACACAGAAGTTGCAATCGATTAAAAGCCACCTTATCATTCCAATAAAACTCACCTGACTAAATCTGGAAGATGTCTACTGGACGTTGTACATCCTCCAACTATATAAATCAATCCCTCAAAACTTACAACACCCATACTAAATCTGGGTTCTGGTAAATGACCAACCATACGCCAAGAGTCTTTCACAGGATCATAACATTCCATAGAACCTCCAATGTCTTCACCGATCCAACCGCCAATTGCCCACAATGTACCACCAAGTGCACATAAACCAAATTCGCAACGTGGTACAATCATTGGCGCTACTGGACTCCATGTATCATTTTGTGTATCGTAAACTTCACCATTTGCTAATATTTGACTACCTCGTTCTCCACCAACAACAAATATTTTACCCCCTAATGTTGCGACACCAGGTAAAATTCTACCAATATCCATTGGAGCTGTATCCATCCATTCTCTACAAAAAAAAATCATATAAACATAAAAAACCCACTTTATAAATTTACACTTTTTGCTGGTTTAATCGGAAAACTCGATTCAATTAATTGAATTCGATTGAACTAAACAACATCAAAATAAACAAGAAATTACAAAAAAAAACTTACCTTCGAAAAATATCAAATCTAGCAACAGTTTCAAAAATACAATCAGCTGGATTCCATCCACTAGATGTTTCTTTTCTTGAACCACCAATAACATAAATACTTTTTTTAGCACAAACACGTGGGCATGCCCGTAATGGTACAAGTTGTCCACGTTTTGATATTAAATCAGTTTTTATTGAACGTAATGCAATTTTTAATGACATGTCACGACAATCGTTAACAGCTGTATCAATTAAATGTATTGGTACTAATGCTAAACGGACATGTGATAATACATCAAACACATGTTGACGTCTTTGTGGTATATCATGTTTTATCCAACGTAAAGCTGCATTAAATACTTGTGATTCACTATCAACACGTAATGATTCTGATGTTAATAAATTTGATAATAAATTAAGTGGTATATCCAATAATTCATCTTCCATTGATACTTGTGGAAAATGTGTATAAATAAATGTTGATGAACTTTCAGCTAATTGTGCACAATGATGTGCTTCAGCAAAACGTAATATACCTAAAGCATTTGTTTGGTGTAATTCACGACATAAAAATTCACAACAACCTTCAACAACTTCTGGTAATTGTAACATATCAGCAGCAGCTAAAAGTTCTTGGACATTTATCTAAAAAATAAAAAACAAAAAATTAGTTAAAGAAACAATTTTTAAAATAATTCAATAAGTATATGGCAAAAGTATATAAATTGTAAGAAAAATTCTTTATCGATGGATGGGTCAAGCGGTTTATTAAATTCAAAACAAATTTCAATTTTAAAGAACCTTAACTGGATCTTAATTCATAGAATGGCTTAAGAGTTTTTAACTCATAGAATAATAGAACAGATCCTTTAAAAGTGATCACCTATCTTTTTTAATTCAACAATTTTTTTATAACCAGACCAATTTGATTTATTTAAATTTATCTTTGACTTTTTTCTAGATTAACTAATGATTTTTATTGATCCATTTTATATTGACAAGGATAAAATTTATAAAAGTTTCTACAATTAATTTAATAATCCTAGTGAGGTTCTGTTTTCTTTTATTATATAGTGTAGCATTTACCTGAGTTATTTCCATATGTCCAGTGTAAATAAAATCAATTAAAATTTTAAATATTTCATGTGTTATTGAATGTAATGTCACAGATTTTTGTGTTCTTTCACTTAAACCTAAATCTGGTCTAAACATAGCTTCAAAATAAACACTGCTCGCACTGAGAACTGCTCTATGTGCATGAAATAATTTATTACCAGCAATTATGTCAACATCACAAAAATTTTTATCTTCACGTAATTTATTTAAATTTATTAATAATTTTTGTGCATAATTTTTACTTATATAAAATCTACATTCAGATTGTTGTTGTTGCAGTTGCTGTTGTTGTATTCCAGTTGTTGTTGTTGTATTTTGATTTGTTTTACAAACAATTTCATTTTCATGTAAATCTAGTGTTTTTAATGGTGGCATTTTTTCTTCTCGTTTCTTATTCTTTTTTTCCTTCGTCTATTATTCTTCTTATTAATTTAAATTAATTGATTTTTTTGTTTCAATGTGCAAATTTGTATTGGTTAAAATTTTATTGAAAGGAAAATTAAAGAAGAAAATGAAGATCTAGAGATTTTTCTTTCTTTTCCTTATTTTTGCTTACAAAATTAGTATATTTTTGAAATAATATTTTTTGTGTTTTCAGTCGAATTTTCAATTCACAAATCAGTGCATGACGTTTGAATAACTTTTATTTCTTCTGTTATTTGATTAATTAATTTCTTTTCAACCAAAATAATGAAATTAACACAAAAAAAAACTCTCGTAAAAATTTTCTCGTATGTTTATCACATTTAAAAAATCAACATTTATTACATATCGTAATATTTTTTCTTTCGTAATTTCACTTTTATTAACCTTTTATTTTAACACAAACATACACAAAAACACGACCAGAATCACTTAAAGCCAACAAAAAAGAAGCAAATTAAACTTAAAACACTAAAAAATTATTTTGATATAAGTATATTTTGTTTTTTCTTCGTGTTGTTGTTTTTTGTTTTTAATTAATTAATTAAAAAATTAAGAATAAAAAACAATTGCACAGTAAATCCAAAGAGAGAGAGGAGTATTTTTTTTTTATTTTAATTTGAAAGAAAAGAAAAAAAAATTGTTGGATGGATGGAAGTAACGCCCAATATTCGACTACAGCTGATCTGTCAAAAACCTAAATTCTTCGTCAATTTGACTTTTTTTGTCGCCACAATGAAAAAAAAAATGCAGCAAATTTAACATGGGATGGAATGCAAACGCATTCACACACTCTCAGTACTATGTGATTTTCTTATAAATAACTTTTGTTTTGTTAAAAAAAAAAAGATTAATTTCTTTTGATTATTTAAAAAAATGTTTTATTTTATAAAAGCTTATTATTCTTTTGCCAATTTGTGTTGCCATATTTAATTTTCAATTTTGTTTCTTTGAATAAAAGATAATAATGGAAATGTTACATACGATTTTTGACAATTGAAATTCTATGTTTTTTTTCTAGCTGCCTGAAAAATATCAAATCACGACGATTTTTTTTGCATTAAAAATCAACTGTAGAAATTAATTCATTTCGTACGATTGTCATTCCAACAGATAATTCATCAATATTGTCATTTTCCAGAACTGAATATTTTCTCTGAAAAGAAAATTTTAAAGTAAAAATTTTAATAATGTTTTTGTTAGTTAATTCGTCGTCAACCCAATAAATATGATCTATAATTCTTTTTCTTGTGTCGTAGTTAGTCAATTGTTGTTATCTTTAAGTTAATCAAACAAATAAACAAAATATGCAATTTTTTAGGTCAGTTTATTTTCCACAAAAAAAAAGTGGAGGCGCCATTTGTGCTGCACTTTTGAATGACGTTTGAGATAATAGAGAAATTTTCAAATTATAATCTTTTAACTAATTAAAATAATGAGCAGACTAATTCTACTTTTTATAATTAAAGTTTCATAAATGTTTTTACCTTTAATAAGTTTATTTCTGTTTCTTTCCGCATTAAAAATGTGCTATTCAGTTTTTCGGCAACATAATTTTTAATATGATATATAGTTTCAGGACTTTTTGATTCCAATAATAAAATTTTAGTTTTTTTATCAATTGAAATTTTAATTGGAAAAATATTTAAGAAATTAATCGAAATACTTTCTAGATCTTCATTTGCCTCGCCAGAATTGGTATTTGGAAATTCTAATTTACTAATTATTTCATTAAAATTAACCTTTTTTATTAACTGAAATTTATATTTAAATTGTTTTGGAATTTCTTCTTTAACATCCACATTTTTTTTACTTAATTCTAAAATTGAATCCTCTAATGATAATCTTTTGTCCATAAATTCAAATTCTTGAATTGATAAAAGATTTTTAAAACCATTTTTCTTTATTCTTATTGGAATTTCACAATAAATATAATCATCAAATGAATTTATTACAAAACATAAATGAATTTTTATTTGTGGCATAAGTGCATTATCCAATTCAATTTGTTCCATTCTTATTTTTTTTTTATTAAAACTATGGAATTTTAAAATTTTTTTCTGAGTATTATATGAATTTTCAATTGTTGTAACAATTTTCCATAAATTACTTTCATGAAATAATTTTTTAAATTCTTCAGAAATATTAAAGTTTATTTTATAATGAAGAAAATTTTCATTATTTGTTCTTGTTAAAACATTTTGTATATCTAAATTAATTGAACAATTTTGTTCATACAATTTTTTATTGTTAAAAATTGAAAACATTTCAATTTGTTTTTTTTCTTTATTAACTTGTTCTATATAATTATTATATTTTTCAGTTTCCAATGTAAGATCATTTAAAAATATATCAGATTGCATTAGAAAATTTTGATCAACTTCAATATATCCTTGATCATTATTGATTGTAAATTCTGATTTAATTTTGACAGAATAAAATAATAAATTTTCAGATAAACAAATTAATAAATTTAGTGGTTTACTATATGTTAATGCAACAATACCTTTTAATAAATATTCTTCAGTAATTGTTTTTAAAAGATCCTCGTCATTTTCAAATTTAAAAAATAATTGTATCAAGTTAAAACCATTTGAATAAACAAAAATATTTTCATTTATAAATTCATAACAATAAATTTTATATTCTAATGGAAAACCAGTTTTCTGTATTAAATTTTGATTTGTTTTCTTTAAATAAATTACATCAATTATACCAGAATCCAATAATAAAAATAATAAATTTTCATTTTTTGAATAAAGAATTGCTTTAATTTTTGATGTTGTGACTAATAATATTGTTACAGAATAATCATTTACATTATTCTGATTATATTTAAGCCAACATAAATTTCTATCAATACTAAATAAAATAAATTCATTTAATTTCTCATTTATTTCTGTACCAATTAATATTTCAATAAGATTCTTTAATGATTTATTAAAATCAATTATTTTTATTGAATAAATTTCATCATTTCTTGTACCAGTGAGAGCTGATTTTTCCCAACTTAAATCAAATCTTTTTGTATTTAAATTAAAATTTAAATTCATTTCTTTTTGTTCTGAGTGGATTTCTAGTAAAACAGAATTTTGTTCATTGTGTCTTATCACAACAATACCAAAATTACTTGCACTTTCCATACATTTTATGCCATTTAAATTTTTAATTTTTTTTGTACGTTTATTTGATATAAAATACATTCCAATACCTTTTTTTGTATAATAAATAGTATTGTATGATGTGATTATAATATTTGAAATAATTCCAATATCAATTAATGGAATCTCATGCATTTGAAAATTTGAATATTTTTCTTCAATTATTTTCTTCGGTTGTTTTAAAACAATATTTATAATTTGATTGTGTGTCCATACAATTATAACACTTTTATTGGTATCACCAATGATAAGCATACCAAATGGATATTTAAACGTTTCAGGAAGTTTCAATGAATTCAAAGGTATCACTTGTTGTTCGGACATTCTACTTTATGTTGTTATCCTATGGGAAATATTTAAATTTAAATGAACATGTTGAATAAAATAAAGGTATCATAATTGAGGATTGTTTGTTGGCTGTAAAAAATATATAATGTGATCAAATTCAATCAAATTTAATTACGAATCCATATTTCCGATCAAATATTTAGAACAAATAATTCAACGAAAAAATAAAATTAATTAAATACACCAACTACTCTGAATCGACTAATAATAATAATAAATATGATAAGGATCACAGACGATTAATAATTATAAAGATTTAAATTTTTCAAGTTCAATTGTTGTAGATGGGTTGGGGGGTAAAGTGTCCAAATTTGTTTTGATTAACTTCATTACGTTTCCTCGCCATACGTAACAAGCCAATTCGATATTATCTTATTATAATTATTTATTTATTTATTTTTGATTAAAATCATAATAAACATAATCATATTAAATATATGACGTCATTTTGAAATGACAAAAAGGGGTATAAGGATTAAAGATAATTATATTACTTAATTAAAATGTGAAAACGTGACAAAATAACCAAAAAATCGGATTGTTTTTTATTTACATTTAGAAAATATTAATTGAATAAAAAAAAGAGTGACAGATAGGATAGGGGAAAATAAATAATAATAATTAAATTGAAAAAGAAAAGGTAATAAAAAATGTTGCCACCCAAACAATAAATAATATAATCAAATTAAAACCATTTGATGAGATTTCATTATCAATTCCATAAAACACTTCAACCGTAATTAAATCAATAATTCAAAACCAAATTTTTTTCATAAACGAAAGGGCTTTCTATTTTATTAGATTTTATAAAGTGATGGTGAAAGGTTGTTATTGTTATTGTTCTTCTCGTTTTTTTTTTATAATTTCTAGTTGATTATTATGAATGAATATCATTTCGGAAATCAATTGTATAATTATGTGATTGAACAAGTGTGTCTAAAATAATGGAACTGTTTTAATATTTTGTTATTTGAAATATTTCATTTTTTCAGACAGAATTTTTAATGCAAATCAAAGATGCTGAACAGTTAAAAGTGAATAATGAAGAAATTAGAAGACCCTCATATCTTTGGTTATCATCAAAAAAACGTAAAGTAATTAAATTAACAGAATATCAAATATGTGGAATTTATAATCTAATCTCAAAGGTATATGTTGTATTTATTTCATAAATTATTCATTCATTTTTTTGTTTATATTTCGGCAGCTAACTGATGATGAAATTACTTCTGGTTTATTAAAAATTCAAGATGATGTTATGAAAACAAAAAACTTAACATCTAATCAAGTATATTGTATTGTAATTAGTACATTTAATCTAAAACAAATTACTTCAATGTTAGTGAATTCAACTTTAATTAGGCGGAATAATTTTTTCTCAAGCTTTCGTCGAAATCGGGTAATTTTATTTTTAATATAAAACAAAATACAATTTAACCAAAATATAAATTCTATTTTTTCAGATTTATCCAATAATGAGATCGTTATTTTTTAAGAATCAAATATGTTAATTTAATCTTAAAAACAAATCATTCAAATCAAAAAAGAAAGAGTAATTTAAAAATTGCAAAACAAGCATCAAAATATCAAGTTTGTTTTGCATACTTGTTGCATACATATCGTTACATCTTTGAGGCTTGATTAAATCTTAATTTATAATTTCAGATAATAAATAATGTAAATTACTTACGTTTTATTCTTGTTTTTAATTTTTTTTTTAATATTCAATAAGTAAACACTCAAAACACAAAAAATAAAACTAAACCGCAATATTTTGACTCATGACGTGAGGTGAAAAACTGTCAAAATATTCACCTAAATAGTCTACTTCTGGCAATACATCAATTTTTTCAGTTCAATGAAATGAACATTGATTGTAGTCCACGCAAGAAGAATGTTATGCCTGTTTGTTTGGCATACCAATTTAATGTCGTATTTTATTTAACCAGAAATTAAAAACTAAAAATATACCTATATATCATTTCCAAAATTCTACATTGTTTAGTTTTTTGCTCAATAATTGTTATTGTTTATTTTAGTTTGTGAAAATAAATAATAGTGAATGATGAAGTGTAGTAAAAATACTTTACCTAAAAAGGTAATGAATTCCGCCACGAGAAAAAAAATTCTTCATTCTAACTTCATACAATTTTTTACACGCATATTTTTTCTAGGTTATGGAACATGGTCTCTTTTTAAAACGCATTAAAAAGACTCTATACTATGGTTCTTCGGCAATAACAAAATGTCAAACAATCAGTCGTCCTTTAGCGGATTATGCCTCACAAATATTTAGTGAAAGTCATAAAAACCATTCCCTGAATCGTTTAACTTTTGTCACAGCTGGAAGCTGTAATGTAACACCCTGCTCTCTTATACTTGCTATTATCTATTTAGATCGTCTTAAAGATACTGATCCTGATTATTCAAGACGTATTACGCCAACTGAATTATTTTTAGTGTCCATGGTAAAAAATTAGAACATAAGAGAAATTTTTAATCAGATTTTTAACCACAATTTTTAATTTTAGATTGTTTCAACAAAATTTTATTGCGGTTACGATGAAGATATTTACTTAAGTGAATGGGCTGAATATGGAAATATGTCGGTTGAAGTATTAAAAAAATTAGAGCTAGAATTCCTTAGCGCTTTGGTAAAATAAATGAATGATTTAATTGATTTATTGAAATTGAAATTTGAGTTTTTTAATTGCAGGATTGGAATGCTTATGTTTCAAACGAACAGTTTTTTGAAAAATTAGAATCAGTTGAATTATCATTGGCAAAACAGGAAGGTTTACTTCGTGGCTGGTTAACGTATACAGAATTAATACGATTATTACCTTCATTGGAAATAGCAAAACAAATATTTTATTACAATACAGTAATGTTATGTAGTTATGCTGCTGGTTTTATCACAATAGCAAGCGCATTTTTCTTAGTTTCGCATATACCAGGAAATGCCCTCTATAATAATAGTAATAATAATAAAACACATCAATTAGACAAAAGTACAAATACAACATGCTGTGTCGATAACAAAATGAATATAGATTCTAAAACTATTTTTGATATGGAAAATAATATAAATTCAACAATTAATATTGAATTAGAAGAAGACTGTAATATAATTGATAATATGAATTTATCAAGTTTAACCATTTTTAGTGATCAAAATAATAGTTTTATTGATGACATAATTTTATCGGAATCAATATATGAAAATTATTGGAAAAATCAATATGATCTGCAATATAATTGTTGTAATATAAATAATTGGTTACCAAATGCTTATGAAGATGACAAACGTAATGATTTTAAATTGAACAATATTTTATCTTTATTTTTATATAAATTTTTATAACATTTGTGCTATAATTTTATTGTTTTCATACAAATTTTGATATTGATAAAATTATGTCTTCCAATAGAAAACTTTGAAAAAAAAAAAGAAGAAAATCCAGTGTATTATATTTATGTATAAAAATATAAACAAAAAAATGTAACCTGAACTAAACTTTGTGAATAAAAAAAACTTATTTAAAAAAAACATAAACATTAATAATATTTATAAAGTTGAAAGACGTAATTATTATTTTGATTGTCCTTGAATTATGTATTTAGGTTACTTATGTGAATAATATTAGAAGAAGAATGAGAAATTTTTTTGAGTGAAAATATAAAATGTAAGAAATTCTAACAATCAATCAAAATTTAAAAATTGGAAATTAGTTTTTTTTGGTTAACGATCAAATTGTAGATATACTGAAAGCATTTATAACTAATTTCTTTTAAAGTTTTTTAATATTTAATGAATGAATAAGCAAAATTTGTAAAAATTAATCATACATATATTTTATTGAAATATTATTACTCCCACCAAAAACTTACAGAGAAACTATTTGACAAGGATCTTACATAATGCCACCATTTAGGTGGAATATAAAGCATCATTCCATTTTCTAAGATTATTTCATAAAATTTCACATTTTTTGTTAGAGGAAAGTTTATAAAATCTAAATTTTCAGCGTCAACTTGTGATGTATTATTTAAAAGAAAATTATCATGAGGATAGATATTTACTGTATCATCTGGCCTAGCAAGAATAACTTTTTTCTGTCCCAAAACCTGACACAATAAATTATGTTTAATATCGTAATGTAGTGGAGATATTGTTCCTTCTGGACCAAACCATGATTTTATATCTGGTTCTTCTTTACTATTTTCATCTTCAGTTAAAACACAATAGTCTGGTATTGATATATCACCTCTTAACTCAGGAACTTGATCAAATAAATTATGTTGGGCTAAATACTTAATTCGTTTCGTTTGACGATTTGTAGCCATTTGCTCTTTAATGAAGTTCTTGAATGTCATTAATCCTTGAGACCAATCATTTTGTGTATAATTTTTTCCAATCTCAACTGGAATTGTTCTTTCACCAGCTGCTTTAAGCAGATAATCAACATCTTTCCAATTTTTTATTGCAGGCCAATGATTAAGGCAGTTTGAGAGTAAAACAGGAAATTTTGGTTTAAAGAAATTGTCACTGTAAAAATATAAATTCATTCAATTTCATTTTTTTCACAAATTAAATTTTACACACCGAAAATGTTCAATAGACGGTTGATCCACGAGAGGAACACTTGACATTTTATTTGGACACTGAATCCGATTTGTCTCAAATGCAATAAATTCTCCTTTAACATTAGAATCCTCCTCTGAAATATTATCTTCAGAAAGAGTTAATTAATTTTTATAGCAAAACTGATAAAACATACAAAGTTCAACATTTAGATAAGATCCAGCATCTGTTAAGAGATCGCTAACTCTGGGATGCACAGCAGTATTCTCTAAACTTGCTCCAAGTAAAAGACCGTAATCAATAAAACTCAAGGATTTTTTTATATTATTGGCTGTAGGTAACTCTTTTAGCAAAAATAAGGCCTTAAAACAAAAAACCTATAAAGATACAGGAATTCTAAAGATTTCAAAATTACCTGTAAATAGGATAGCAATGTATAAATTTGTCTGGATTCTATTTCAACTAGGCTCCAGTGTCCTGTATTTAATACTTCCCATTGTTTTGTATATAAGGAACTGCACATATATTTTGTATTTTCAGAAATGCAACCACTTTCTATAGAATCGTAACAATCTTTTAAAATTTTTAAAACATATCGTCTTTGCTTTTCCTGGAATAAATTAACAATATAGTTCCAGCCCGGAAGACTAACTTTCAATTTTTGATACACATCCATTATTCAACACAATTATCAATTAATCATCACATTTAATTTTTTTTAATTTATTAAATTTTTATGAATTTATAATTCTAAAATTTTGGAGTAAATCATCAGCCAAAATAAATTCAATTTGAAATTCTTTTATTTTTGCCTGTCAAAAATCAGCTGGGAAATGGAATGTCAATTTTTTACCGCGTTCACATTTTTCAGCAATTTTTTTTGTTGCTGAATAAACTTTTAATTTTGAATGTGAAAATTGTTTATTCTTAAGAAAATGTTTTTCATTCAAATTTTTGTTCAACACAAAAATGCAGAAAAGAAATTTCCATTTACCGTTCAATTTTGAATTTTTAAAAAAAGTACTTCGAAACAAATTGATTTTCTTTGTGTTACTATTAAGGAAATTGAAAATATTTAAACTAAATCAATCTTACCTATCTTTATCTAGAAATAAAACGAAAAGAAAGCAAATGTTTTGAATATTGCAAAATCTCTAAAAATAAATTACAATAAAAATGCGAGTTTAAATTTTAATAAAAACAACATAATAAAAATGAAAAACTATTAGATTTCTATTTATAGTCCAATAAATACTATATGGAACTTTTAATTAATTTATTGATGATGTCAGTTCAATTAAAAGAGATGAAAATATTTTTTTAACAAAAAAAAAAAACAAAAAACTTCATTTTATTTTTGTACAATTTTAAATTTTTTCATTTTTAAGGGTAGATATAGATTATATTCTATATGTAGTATTTGGTTTTGTTTTTTTTTTCATTTCCAATAAAATTTCCAAAATATTTTCTACAGATTTAATAAAGCTCTTTTAATTAATTTTTATTTCTTCTTTCTATAAGTTTTCATAAGCATTTAAGTATTTTTTTTTCTGGAAGTTTTCTACTTTGTTTTTCCTTTTTTCTGAATTTTATTTCTTCCTTCAATAATTATTATCATTTAATATTCTTATCTAATAGCTAAATATAATTTTTTTTTTCAATTTAATTGAATTTAATTTTTAAATATATTTAAAAAGGGTATGTTCGAATTAAGTGCAAAAAAAACATCGTGAATTATTTATATAAATTTTCTGTTTTCTTAATTTTAATCGTCTACTGACTCTTCTCAAAACAAATTGCTTTATAATACTTAACAGCTACCAAGTAAAATAAATGAAAACTTAGTTAGTAATTTAAGAAATTCAAAATAGTAAATAAATGAAATTTATATTTCAAGCGATGATTTAATTTTTAATGAAATTTATAACAAGAAAAACAAAATTGAATTAAATCATATTTATATTTTTATTCTTTCAAAAACAAATAATTTTTTCTTAAAACTGAGTTTTTTCGAAATACCCTTGAACTTTTATTCTAATGAAAGATTAAAAATCAGAAGAAGAAAAGAAAAATAAATAACAACAAATATAACAAAAGAAAATATAATGTGAAAAAAGGGATTTATCATTCTACAATTTTTCTACAAAACCACCAAGTAAATTTTTATGTAACTTTTCTTTTCGTATTGATTCATGTGAAAGTAGTATAGTATCTAGAAAGGTGTTTTTTTATTCATTCTCTTTTTATTTCTAGAGAATGAAAATAGAATCAATGTACTACACAAAAAATAGTTCTATCTATATTTTTCATTTGTAGTAAACGTCATAAGAATTTATATTTTATTATTTTTGTATTTTTCCTCCTTTTCCTCTACGAAAATTCAATAAATTATTTACAATGATGAAATTATTAGAATCCGTTAATACAACTTTTCATTTATTAATAATTAATTAATTTATCAAATTTACACCAAAGAACTAAAAATCGATTTTCTTTTATTGTTTTGTTTCTTTTTTAAAGCTACGATTTTTTATTATAAAACTAACAATTTTCATTGAACCGAAAATTCCATCGATTTAAAATTTGTAAGCTTATCAAATAAAACTCTTAAAGCTCCTACAACTTATGCACGACAAAAGCAGTCACAAATTTTAGCAAAATAATGAGATGAAATTTTGGCTTCTTATGATGAAAATTGAGAATTTTTTCGTTGGTACGGTTCGATTTTTCCATAATTTCATCTTGTATTAAATCGTTATTTTTCTTATTAAAAACCTTTTTGATAAAACGTTATAAGGTTAGAGTATAATTATTATAACTAAATTTAAATATGGCCTTCTACAATTTTTTTTATAAACTCTTTTAATATTTTTTTTCTTTCACTAAATATAATCTACTATTTATTCCTTTATATAATCTCTTCTTCTATATAAGATTTTTACTTTTATTTATAAATACAATTTTATATTAAATATTATTTAATAATATTTGTTTCAATAGAAAGTTTTTGATGGTCATTTAAAATTAAAAACAGATATCATAAGAAATATGCTCACAGTTTTGAACCTTACATCAAATAGTGCCCAGTAAACTTTTTTTTATATATATATAATTTCATTATTTATTATTTAAATCTAAAAAAAACAATTGAAATTTTCCTTTTATAGTTTTTCCTTCAATCGAGAACAAGTATTTTTTTATAGGAATTATTAGTTCCTTTTTTTAAATTTCTAATTTTTCAATTCCTGTATATTTTTCTTTTTCGGTCTTCTATTTATAAATTTTCATTCTTTTGTGTATTTTTTAATAACTAGTATAAAGCTTAAAAAGTAACACAAATTTATTAACTATTTTTCTTTTTTTTTGGCTTCAATACATAATTTTTTTAAAGCGGGAATGGAGTTTATCTTTCTTGTATGTGTGTTGAGTGGAATTATATTAACTGAAGGTTTAAAAATTTATGTGTTTGGAAGGATATAATATATTTGTGGATTTGAATTTAAAAGGAAAAAAAACAACGAAATAATATTATTTTTAGATGTCATAAAAATATGTATAAAACAATGTAGCAAAGAAGGAAGAAAATGGAATTTTTATAGATGATAAAAAAAATTCCAAATGGGAATAAGAAAAATTCTCTTTTATTTATTTTTTTTTCTCTTTGCTTACCTAAATTTTTGGTAATAAAAATTCCAATTTTGTTATTTAATTTTGTGTAACATCGTAATCCACATAAGACAAGTGGATAATTATGTATATTTATATAAATATATTAATTCACTGGGGGGAGGGCATTTGGTTTTTTTTAAGTATAAGTATTTTATATTAAGGAAAGAGGAAGGGATGTTTTTATGTTATTATTTATATTTATTTCAAAAATTGTTTGATAAATATTATTAATCTCATTTAATTAATTTTAGTAGGCTACAAAATTTTATTTGGATTTTATATCATCATTTTAAAAAGGGGATTAAAACATATTTGCTTTATGTTTTTTTTTGTTTATGCCTTTAAAATTTCTTTTAGCACGTTCATTTTTTTTTTCTTGTGTTGTAAAGAAAAATACGTTATTGAGGAATTCAAACAGCGTATAGAATAAAACAATCTTTTCAAAAGTAAAAATAAATTGAATTAATCAAAATATTCGACTTTTATTTATTTTCCCTTTTCTTTTCTTTTCTTTTCTTCTGTTTCATTTCGATTTTTGTGTTGTTTCTATCATGTATTTTGTTTTTTTATTTTAAGTTTTAAGATCACATTTTTCTTCATTTACAAATAATTTCGGAATCCTCACAAACTCTCTTTCATACTTTTATATTTTCAACTATAATTTCATTATTGTAGACTGCAGAGAAATATTTTTTCATTTTATTTAATAAATAAGAAACTAAAAATAAAACAGAGAAAAATATTAAGTTGTGTGAAAATACATTCAAAAGTTAAATAAAATAAAATAAAAACATAATTTATTGTTATATTGCTCGGCAACAGAATTAAAAAAAAACAAAAGAAGAAAATAAAGACTAAAAATTAATAAATAAATAAACAATATAATTTACAACAACAATAATTACTACTTATAAAAAATGATTTTGTCTGTTATAAAACAACAGACTTAAAATAAGTTTAATGTAATATTTTTTTTTATCAATATACAAGTTTTATTTTTCTCCTTCTTTTTTTTACCTCTTTTTTGTAATTTTTTTTTTTCGTAAATCGTTAATCGTTATCGCAAAATGTATATTTGTTTTTGAAGAAATTGACGTTTATCATCATTGGTTTGTGTTAAATACATGAAATTTTTTTATCAATTATTTTAGATTATTAATTCTTAAATTAAAAAACCAAAAAAAAAAACATTTGCACATTAAAAAAATTAAAAGTAAAATTTTTTTTAAATAATAAAGAAATTAAAAGAATTTTTTTTAATAATTTTATTTAAACAATTGGTTTCTTTTCTAATTCCTTTTTTTTATCTGATTCTTTATCCTTCATAAACATTAACGGACACATTCCAACTAAACATCCAATTGTAATACCAATAACACGACCCTGTAATTAGAATTTTAAATTAAAGTATTAAATAAAAAATTATAAAACAAATAAAAGAAAAGAGAACAACAGAGGCGTTTAATCAATATGCAAATTTACTCCTTCAATGATTACACTTTGTAGAACGCTCAATTCTCTTTCAATTGAAAAGATTTAATAAAGAATAAAAATTTACCACTCCAATGAATGCACATACACACTTACAATATTTAAACCCTTAGCTTTAAAGTAAAATAAATAAAAATAGAAAAGAGAATCACAAAAAAACTTACAAAATTTGCTGTACGTCGACTTGATTTCATTTCCAATTGGATTGGTGTTAGTTTTGGCGGTTTAACACCAACAGATTCTGCTAATCTTTCAACATAATATGCTGAACCAATACCTAATACATCACTTATTGTATTACCAAGTGCAGCAGCTGCCATTGTTGATATACACATGTATAAACCAAGTGTATGCTCAATATAATCTCCCTAGATTTTAAGAAAGAAAAATTAAAAAAAAAGAAAAAAAACGACAATTCAAAAAATCTAATTTAATTGTTTGTTTTGTTGTTTGAAAAAAAATTCCCAACTTTAACTTAAAGCCGTATCAGACATGTCACGATATCGCACTAATTTTTAGAATTTTATGATCATAATTTTTCTATATAGGACAATACATGAGAAAAAACGAGAGAGTTATATGAGATATCCATCCTTTTTCTTTTGTACAAAATAAAACAATACCAAATTTTATTATGCTAAATTATGGCTCTATTATGATGGTAAAAATTTTTATGGTGCTAATTGGTTCAATTGAAGATTTCAATAATTTATTTAATAATGACAAATACAAAAAATAATAATAAAAATAATTATTTTATAATTGTTACATTGGAGGATATATGTTTTTCATATTTAATCAATTTTTTTTAAGAGAAAATAATTAAATTTAAATTTTTTTTCAATAAATAAACTATAAATTCTTTTATAGTTCATAACTAAAAATGCAACACTGTAGAAACAGTTCTCAAAATAAACAATATCAGAAATGTCAAAATGTCAAAACAACTTTGTATTTGTCAAAATAATAAATATGCATTTAAAGCAATTAAAAGTGAGTGATAATCATTGAAAACAATACCGAAAGTGAATAAAAAAATTAAAAACAATTTATAAGTGAGTGAATATTGAAAACAATTTATAAGTGAGTGAACATTGAAAACAATTTAAAAGTGAGTGAACATTGAAAACAATTTAAAAGTGAGTGAACATTGAAAACAATTTAAAAGTGAGTGAACATTGAAAACAATTAGAAAATAAAATGAATATAAGAAAAGTGGCAAAAATATATGCGATAATGCTGATTATGCACAGTCGTCAGATTAAAAAAAAAAGAAGGAGAGTCCAAAGTCGGAACTGGATCTTGACAAGACAAAATTTTGGTATGCAATTTAATATAATAAAAACTTTGGAGAAGGAAGATGTGGGGCAGTTCAAAAATTTCTTCAGAATGTCTCCAAAAATTTTTGAATATTTATTAAGTCTTGTAGGACCAATAATATGTAAACAAGACACACCAATGCGAAAGTCTATACCACCAGAACATCGATTAATGATAACACTGCGTTATTTAGCTACAGGTAACAAAATATATATTACAATTGTAGTTTATAATATAATGTGTATCTATTTTTTAGGAGAAACTCAAACATCACTCCAGTACCAGTTTATTGTACGTCAAAATACAATATCTGGGATTATTGCAGAAGTATGTGACACCTTGTATGTAGTACTCAAAGATGAGCATTTAAAGTTTCCCAGTAGCTCTGATGATTGGAGAGCCATTGCATTAGATTTCTGGAAAACATGGAATTTTCCTAATTGTTATTATATTTATTTGTTTACTGTATATTAAATTTCTAATAAAATTTTTTTTTAGGTATTGGTGCGCTCGATGGGAAACATATACAAATCTGCCCCCCATCAACAGCAGGCTCTTTGTATTTCAACTATAAGCATACGCATAGCATTGTATTAATGGCTGTTGTTGATGCAAATTATAAGTTTATTTATGTCGACCTGGGTGGAAATGGTAGAATCAGTGACGGTGGTATTTTTAACAGGACAATCTTTAAAAAAGCTTTGGACAACAAAACAATTAAAATTCCACCACCAGAAAATTTACCTAATTCTAATACTGTGTTCCCATATTGTTTAATTGGAGATGATGCTTTTCCACTCTCCAATTACTTGATGAAGCCCTTTTCAAAAAAAAATTTAACAGTTGAAGAAAATAATTTCAACTATCGATTATCAAGGGCACGTCGTGTTGTGGAAAATGCTTTCGGAATATTATCTAATAGGTTCAGAATTCTTCTCAAACCTAT
The DNA here is from genome assembly GCA_963082725.1 of Pedicia rivosa. Classification (NCBI taxonomy): domain Eukaryota; kingdom Metazoa; phylum Arthropoda; class Insecta; order Diptera; family Pediciidae; genus Pedicia; species Pedicia rivosa. Next base: position 18,536,164 of record OY720154.1, on the reverse strand, counting down.
AAATTTATATCCCGAAAAGGCAATTGATGTAACCATGGCATGCATTGCACTGCATAATTTTTTACGGAGTTCGGTAATGAGTGAACATGGAAATGAAACGGAATATTGTACATCAACATCTACAGCTATATCACAAATTCAAATTCAAGGGAGAGATAATAATAATGGAAAAATATTACGAAATGAATTAAAAGATTATTTAATTTTAAATAAATTATGAATATATTTAATTCAAAAATAAATGTTTTTTAAATCACATTTTGGTTATTATTTACTTATTATTTAGTTATTATTACAAAACATTAAGGAAGTAACACCTAAAATAAATTTTTGTCTTGTGTCTTCCTTCATTTTTTTCATTTCTTTTGCAATGAACATACAAAATTCAGCATTGTCATTCTCAAAAAATTCTGTAAACATTTTTGGATTCTCAGGTGGTGTTATTACTGGAACAGTGACAGTCGGTTCATTCAAAGATTGTATTAAACTGGCAGCAGCTTCCTCCATAACAGTAGGAGTATTAAATTTTTAGTTTATAATTTGTTTTAATTCAAAGGTATTGTTACTTACTATATTTGCAACACAATCATCAATATTGAATTCAGATGTGCTAACACTCGAATTCGAAGCAGAATCGGAATCAAAATTGAAACTCGATTTTGTGTTTGTAGATGTTGTAGTGGGCTCCAAAAAATTCAGTCTTTCAAAATGTTCCCATTTTGGTTGAAATGTTTCCACATCCTCAGCTCCTGCTCCACTTTTACCAATATCTCTCTGCTTGTTCCTTAAATTGCTATAGTATGCCTTCATACGGTTTAATTTATTTCGTATACAATCTGCAAAGTAAATTTGTTAATTTTTTATTTATTAGATTAGGTTAATATGTACCTACCAGAATCTATATTCGGAATTTCTGGAAATTGTGTTTTAAGCTCCTCTAATATTTTTTGGTACGCTGCATTCTTCTTGTTCCTGTTTTTGTAGCCAGGTTCAACAATATTCCATAAAGTGGAATTTTCTTCATATTTTTTTATTAAAAATTTTTCCATTCTACTGGAAAATTGAAAAGTTCTAAAAAATTTAAAAATTTACATAACAAAAATAATAATTATCAATACTTTCATATAAATACTTACTTATTATGATTTTTGGAACTCATTTTATTTAATAATTTTTTCAGTCACTGAATTTTTGAAGTTCTTCTTCTTCTTCACTTTTTGTGTTTGACAGCGTACTGTCAAACTGGGGTTTTGTTGGTTTTTTAACTGAATACAACTTCATTTATATAACCATCTAATATTTTATTTTATCTTATAACTTTTTGTATTATTGTTTAACGTTTTTTTTTTCTTTTTTATTTTAAAATGTTTATTTATTTATATATATATATATTTTTTTTTTATTGTTATTATTATTATTATTTTTTTTTTTCATTTTATATTTTAACATTAATATCTTTTAAATATGTTATGATTTTTTCTAAATTTTTAATGTCTCTTGTCTCTAATATTTCACTTATTGATGCAAAATTATTTAAATTATATTTTGTTCTTTCCGTTATATATTTTTCACACTTAATTATTATATGATTTGAGTCTTCTGTCACTTTACACTTATCACATTTATCATCTTCTTCTAATTTATAAATTTTTAACCATTTTTTCGTTAGGTCATGTCCTGTCATAATTCTATTGATAGTTTTTATTTCATTGTTTTTTAACTTGGTCTTGTAATACCAAGGCTTGTCCTCGAATTTACTAATAAATTTATTACATAATTTTCCTTTTTCTTCCAACATTTTGTCATACCATTTTTTCCATTCTACTTTTACCTCTGCCCGGAATTTATTTATTTTGTCATTTATTAGTTCTTTATTCTGTATTTTGTTATTTTCATTTGTTGTACCTAAATTAGCTAGTTTGTCGGCGATTTCGTTTCCTTTCACACCTACATGTGCAGGGATCCAACAAATACTTATTTTATTTTTTATTCCTGTTTTTATTATATGATTTACCATTTCATTACTTATCAGTTCCTTTTTTAATTGTTTTTTGATGTAATAACAACTTGATAGAGAATCTGTTAATTTTTGAAGTTAACTTTGCTAAAACACTTTGATTTTATTTTCCCTCTTTAATTTTTGACGCATGAAGTTTGTTTACTCTTTTGGACAATGTTGCCGATATAAATATTTATTATAGATAGCTATTTTTTAAACCATAAAAGATATTGCTCTCTAATGGCATTTGTCTCGTTCTAATTTCAATTAATAATTGGTAAATTAGTACGATACCGTCACATGTCTGATACGGCTTTTAGCTTTAAAATGAGAAAAACAAACACAAAATTTTGTTTTCTATAGAAAAAAATGTTCTATTTATCCCAAGAGACGTGTTAAGCGCTAAATCAATTTAAGGAAAATCACTTTAGTACAAGAGAAATATTTATTCTTTATCTCGTAATTTTTTCAATGAGAAGAGAAAAATCTTGGAATGAATTAAAGAGATTTTATCGAGATTACCAATGGGAATATGATTGTACCCGAACGTTAATTATTATTTTTCTTGCAAACAAAAAAAAGCTGACACGAAATATAACAAAACAAACGAATAAAAAATCATTGGAAATAATTATTTCCGTTAAATTACCACAATCAAATTAGAATCTAATTATATCCAGTAACTTAAGTGTAATTAAGGGATGTTATTAAAGCAGGTAATGGGTGGAGGGTGTAAATTAAATTATATTTATGTTTCGTCTTTAGAAAAAAAAAATATATATATATATATATATAAATAATTGGAAATTAGATTTTTTTTCCGCACGAATAAAAAGAGACTTAAAGTAAAATTTCATAAATATTTCTTTTTTTAGCCTCATAAAAATATATGTTATGAAACGAATGATTTTTGCGAATTGTGGATATTTTTCCAATTGATTTAAAATTCAAATTAAAAATTAATATATGTATTAATATTTTTTAGTCTTATTATCGAAATTGCACAACCATTCTCAAATAACAAAATTTTCTTTAAATTTAAAAATAAAAAATACAAAAACTTACAGCGATAATCATCGTAAAATTATCCAAAAACCCAAATCCAATAAATGGTAAAGCATTTGATATTCCCACTAAAAATTTAGAATAGAAATTAAATTAATTATAACAAAAGAAAGAAAACAGTAATTTTTCTTATTTTTTTTTCAATATAAAAACAATAACAAACATTACAAAATGAATAAAGTAAATGATTATTGGATATAAGAAAGGTATTTTTCTTCACGAATAAAACTGTAATGCCTCCCATGAGAGGTGGGATTTTATGGGTCTCGTTAGAAGCAAAAGTTATGAACTTTTTTCCATTTGTTTTCTTTCTTTTTTTCTTTGTCTCCCTCATGACAACTAGTTCAACTCAAATTAGTAGAAATTTGTATTCGTCTACATTTTTTTTGTTTCCCAAAAATTTTGATAAAAATCTAAAAGTTCTTTTATTCCTATTTTATGGGAAAAGTTGATGAATTTCTTTGAGAAAGTTTTATTATTTTTTAAAAAAATTGGAAAAAATGAGTAATTTCTGTTAATTTCTTTGGAAACAAAAAAAAAAGATTCGGGACGAGGGGAGAAACTAAATTCTAAGTCAAAATTATAAATATTTCCTCTTTGAGGGAATAAAACATTTTCTTTCGAGATATTACATTATTTAAAACGAGAAAAAGAAATAAAGTTTTGGTTGGTTGGATGAAACTTTTTTCATGCAAAAAAAAGGGTTCATAGCAAAGTAATATTAATTATATTTTATAGAACTTTTTAAACAGAGAAGAAAAAAAAGTCATTATCTTTTCAGTAGATGGAATATATTTGTCAAAACAAAAAAAAAACAGTTAAAAACAATTTTCCAAATTAACGTTCTTTTGGGTTGTTTTTGTAGGTAAAACGTGTAGGTAAATTTCTGAAATAATTTTTAATAATTTCTGTAATTATTTTTTATGTAATAATTTTTATACAAAAAACAAAGGATAAAAAATCAAAAAAATTATTCGTATCAATCTACATTACCATCATCAGTATCCATTTGAAACACATTTATAAAAATATCCATCAAAATAAATGAAAATTGTTCTTTTATTTTTTTTTTTTTTCACGTGAATACATTTTTATCAGTCTTTGGGTGTTTTTTTGTTGCTAAATGAAATTGTTTGAAAATTCAAATAAATTAGAATGGATGTAAAAAAAAAAGAAAAGTAAGAAAAAGTTGGTTTAATTCATGTTTAATTTATATTGAAGACAAAATAAAGTATTCAAAGAGAAATTTACTTATGTGTTTAGAGAAAGATTGATATGCGTACGTAGGAAGATATAAATCAAGGCCTTAGGGAATCCTATATATACTCTTTTATATCCAGTTCTGATAATAAAAAAAAAAAACGAAAAGAAAAAAATAGAATCGGTTTCTTTTATTTATTGTGAAAATAAACAAAGGGTAACTATGGAAATACATTTGACCTTTTGTTCAAAATTTAAAATTTCAAGCAATTCATTACTGTTGTTGTTGTTGTTATATTGAAAAAGTAAGGAAAATAGAAAATAATAGATAAGACGAATTTAGAACTTACACTTCCATAGATCATTTGATGTTGGTTCTGGTGTTGTTTCAGCTGTAAAATAATTTTATTAAAAAAAGAAGAAAGATAGAAAAGGGAAAAGTCAAAAATAAGAATAGATTTTTAGTAGCAATTTTGTTTGTAGTTGAAATAGTAAGACAGTGTTTTAGGTAGTAAAATTATGATTAAATACAACTTATAATTTATCATGCATCCAGATATATACAATAATTAGTGTTTAGTTTTAAGGAAGCATGCATTCTGTTTTTAGAACAAAGCAAAAATTATAAAATGATTAAAAAAAACTTAAAACAAAAATAACAAACTTATAAAATAAAAAATGCTAATTTTTTTTAATGTTTAGAAATTAAGAAAAAAAAACTTTTTAGCCATGTTTTCTTATATTTTCTTTTATTATGATTTTTTTTCTTTTTTGTATGAATTTTTCTAGAAAAAACAAAAATTCTAAAATTAACTTTTTTATGTATTTTTTATTGCTGCTAAATAAAATAATATAAATTCTTCTGTTTGTTTTAAATTTACAAAAAAAAAAAAATAATTTGTACAAAGAGAATAACAAAAAAAAAATTTGTTTGGTTTAAATTTGGTGTGGTACAAAAAAAAACTCACGAAAGAAAATTTTTAATTAAATAAAAAAAAATATATAATTTTTTTTTGGTTCACAAGTAAAATACAATGGAAAAATTAAAAAAAAAATATAAAAGAAAATTCAATTAGAATTTTTTTAAACTTATTTAATTAACTTGAATAACTTAGATAATCAACAGAGACATCACAACAATAAACGGAAAAAATGAAAAATACGAAAAGAAAAAAAGATAAAATAAAAATAAAATCAAATTAAAAAAAACGGGAGAAGAAACAATACAAAATAAAACAAAGGAAATAATTTATTAACGTAGAAATTCAACAAGTCACGTAAAAGTGTAGCAAATGATTTTTATGATTGAATTTTCTGCCTATTTTTGTTTCTGTTTTTCTGATTGTACGTGCCCTTTAAAAAAGGGAAGAAAAATTGACCAAAACAAGGAAACTTTTGAAAGAGAAAAAAAAAAAAAGAATGGAATGGTATTCAACATTTTTGTTTTTCCACAGTTGTGTTGGAAAGAAATGGAAACAAGTAAAAAAATACAACAATAAAAATTAATTGGATGAATGAATGTATTTATTTTGTCACAAATAAAAACAAAATACCGAGAGACACCAACAGAAAGAGAGAGAGAGAGAGAATATATGTTTAATGTAGTTGTAGTCCCATACATCCATTTGGCGAATGGAAAAAAAATCCATTTAAGGACAATGTAAAAACGAAATAATAATAATAATAAAAACTTTTTGTTGTTGTTGGTGAGAGCTAATTAAATTACACAGCAAATAAATAGAATATAAAATTTTTTATTTAAAAAAAAACGAAGAAAGAACCCTGTTTTGTTCATTTTGTGAAATTCTGTTTTATGTTGATTTTTGTTTAGTTTTAGTTAGTGTGTGTGTGTATATGTTTTTTAACATGATTTAAATATTTTGATCAGAATGAAAAAAAAAGTGTAAATTAAGAAAAACAAATTACACAACAGATGAGATGAGAAACAATAATTATTGTGGGTGTTTTTTTTTAAGTAATGTATAATAATAAATCTGTGACATCATCGCACGACATGAACTCGATAATTAGGTTGAAAAGAAAATTACTTTTTTGCTTAAATTTTCAATTAGGATTTTTCTTTTTTCTTCACAAATAATTTGTTTGTTCAAAAAGAACAAGTTTTACACTTGAAATAATTTTGAATAAAAAAAGGAACACAAAAAAGAAAAATAGATTTCATGTTAAGATTTCAAATTTTATATTTATCTTTTATTTTTATTTTCTTTGCTGTCGCTTCCGTAAAATTGTATGACATGATTTAAATTTAAAATGATGATTTTCATACAAAAGGTAAATCACTTATAAAAATTCATATCAGGATATTTTCACATAATTGAAATATTTCAAGTATAATTGTATGAGTTTCTATATCAAATAAATTAACGAAATAAATTTTTTGGTTATTTTTGAACAAAAAGTGACTTGCCTTTTGTCTATTTTAACAAAACATTTAAAGCTGACTCTTAAATTTATTTCTTTTGTTTTTCTCTTTAACTTTAATTTTCTACAAACATAACGTATGTTTATCAATTAGGAAAATCGTATCAATTAATTATAACAAAAATGGTAAAAGCCATTTAAAATCCATCTGGATATTTGAGGTTGTTTTTAGTATAACTTAGTTTGATTTTTGTTATTTAGTTTTCTGTCCTATTACCCAAACCCAAAAATTAATTACTTTCATTTAGAAAATTAATTAACGTTTTAGTCAAAACCATAAACCAAAGGAAAACACAATTATTATTTGCCCATTATAAAATGTTTTTATTTTGGATACAAGAAAACCCGTAAAATTGTTGTGGGTTATCATCTAAAATAAAACACTTTTAAAAGTCTTAATAAAAATAAAACGAGTCAAGAAAGAAGATGTTACAAATAAGTAAATATAAACATACTAAAAAGCCTAAACAGTAAATTATTCTAAGATTGTATATCTACCTTTATCACCTCAATTTAAATAAGGGAAACATACATCACACACACATAATATATAATATATATATATAAAGGCATGTATAAAAAGATAAAGATAAACCAATACAACCCAAAACAAACACTATTATATTAAATTATTGACTAAATTAAATATAAATACAAAATAAAAGTTTTGTCTCACAAAATTCATTATTAAAATTATATAAATATTATTTTTTTTTTAAATAAATAAATCACAAATCCACAGACATATAGTAATGTATGTGTTTGTGTGATTAAATTCTATCTATTATTTTTTGTACTGGTTTTCTATGATTCTATATATTTTTTTATTTTATTGTTAATATTCTTTAATAAGTTTTTCGAAAAAAAGTACCCTTAATTAACCCACAATAAAATAACTGGATAAATTAAAAGAAAGAAAAAAAAATAAAACGTTGTTTATTTAATCGTACCAAACTTTTTTTTCAGCCAATCATCTGGGACAGCACAATATTGCCCTGAAGCATCCACGTCACCAAGGGCTGGTAGAAGTAGTTTTGCTGGACGACCAAAACGGCTACGCCATACTGAGGCGGCTAACTGTCCTTTTGATTGTATTTCTCTTTATTAATAGTTTTTTTTTGTTTTTGATTTTTTTTGGCGTGATTTGATTTGATTTTTTATACTGCATTTTTTTTTAAATATTAAATAATGAAAATAAATGTTTTTAATTTTTTATGTTATTTTTTGGTGGGTTTTTCTTAAATTAATTGATTAAATAAAAACAAAAAATAATATATGTAAGTAGTTAAATAAAAAGTAGAAACGAAAAAATGAAACAAAAAAAACAAGAAAGAACAATTTTTTTTGCTTTTAATCGATTGATTGATTTTGTTATATAAATTTTTTTTTTAATAATCTATTTTGTTTTTCTTTTTAATCAACATGGCTTTTTTAATTTAAAAATGATAATTAAAAAATGTTTTAATAAAAAAAAAGACAGAGAGAGAGAGAGTGAGTGAGAAAGATAGAAAGAGGGAAGGATTTAAAAATAGAGATTGATTTTTATAAAATCGAATAATTTACTTTTTTTTTTTATTTCATGTAATTTTTTTCTTTAAAGTGAAATATTCAAATTTTGAATAAAAAACAGGAAAAGAGATTGTTTATTTAGTACTAGTAAAGAAGATTGTTTTTTTTTGGTAGATGATAAAAATTGAATAATGTAGAAAAAGATATCGTGCAAAAGAGAGGATATAAAAAAATACTAAAAGATGATTAATGTTTCGTATACAATATTTATATTTTTTAAAATGCTTCGTTAGAAAAAAAAATAAAAAACTATTTTATTTTGTGTTATTTAAAAAAATATAATATAATTAAAATTTTCACACCTTCAAATTGGCCCTTAACTTTTTGTGATTCCCATAATGACATAGCTTTTGTAATTGATAATCTTTGATCATCATTCATATCGCATACAAATTCATATGCTTCCTTTTCTGTCATTGCTGATTTAAGTCCAGCTGTATACCATTTATTTAATGTATTTACATTTTTGCTTGTATAAAATGATCTTGTATTTGTTATGTTATTATTATTATTACTATATTTAATATATTCATGTTTTGTTGAAATATAGCTTAAGTTTTTCACCAAAAAATTAATTTTTCTGATATAACGTGGTGTCGAAAATATGACACCTCTCGAGTGCATAATGTTTATTTATATAATTTATCACTATTTTAAAATACAATTTAATAGAAATAATTCCTTTTATGTAAAGAAACACAATATTTTAATATAAACAAAACTTTCAGAACCAGCTACCAAAACCAAATGAAAAATGACGTAAGAATAAATAAAAAAATTTGCACACTGAACTGATTTTTGTTTTCATTGAACTGTAAAACAATAATAATAATGTTATCCCAGTAAGAAAACCGTAATTCAAATAAATAAACTGATCCAACTTCATTCTGATAAAGAAAACATCAAGAAATTTTGTCCAGTAATTCAAATTGTGTGTAAATATTAATCAGAATATCTTAATTTATTATTATTATTAAATTAAAATTTTATTCTGTGGTACACAATTTATTCACATTATTATTATTACACAGCGTTATCAATAAATTATAAGTGCAATAAGATCTATGTTCTTTCTAAAATGAAGCTACTTCAAACGACGAAATTTACACCAAACGGTAGGTAGCTCAAAATTTAATTGGGCTTATCTTTGGTAACCTACCAGGGAGGTGAAATTTTGGGAGTTCCACAGCACCTTTATGAAATATGTATTTAAGATTATTATGTCAGGCTCATTATTTTGGGTGCTACGCCCTATTTTAACTTTTCCACCTAAAGCATCATAAGAACCACTTTTTAATACAATTTTTTTTATAAAACTATAAAAACAATCACTCACAATCACTATGATGTTTTCTTTAATATATCCTTCACTTTATTTTCAGGTTTTTTGTACTAAATAATTGTTTTTATAGATTTATAAAAAAAATTGTATTAAAAAGTGGTGTTTCAGGTGGAAAAGTTAAAATGATGCGTAGCACCCAAAATAATGAGCCTGACATAATAATCTTGAAAACATATTCCAGGAAGGTGCTGTGGAACCCCAAAAAAAATTTCATCTGCCTGGACCAATCGGTTCCAAACTTGTTCCTTTAATTGGACATTAAAATATAATCTTTATTAAAAAATTCACTTTTAAAAATTCCAAAATAAAAAGGTAAAAAGGTAAAAAAGGTAATAAATAGTTAAACCAGTTTATTATTAAAAGTCCATAGTTCAATAGGCATTCAATAAATGAAACAAAAAGGTGTGGTTTTAATTTTATAACTCTACTCATTATATATGTGTATGGTGCCAATTTTTTAAAACCCAACGTAACTATCACCCAAAGGGAATAAAACCCAAGGAGATTAAAACCCAACTTAACTATCACCCAAGGATAATAGGTCTGTTCGTTTGCTTGATCAGGTCACATACTCAGGGTAGGTTAGAGGTTAGATTAGGTTAGGTTGAGTTAGATCAGGTGACGTCACAGATCACTTTAGGTTAACTTTGAGCCAACTTTTGTTCGTTTGCTGGGATCTGATCAAAATATTATAACCTCAATAAATTTTATTTATAAAAATATATGTAATTTATTTTATCATTTTTGTCTTTTAAACTTGTCTTATAACTTAATAATAAATTATTTAAAAAAAAAAATTTAATAAAATTATAATATTTTATTGTCATTTTGACAAGTAACCTACTTGACCATCTATTTTGAAAGGTTAGAAAATCATTGCTCCGAATAGATCGGATCAAGTCAAAAAAAGCAAACGAACATAGAGTAAAGTTGACCTAACCTTACATAAAGCAAACGAACACAGGTGAAATCATCCAATTTGATCGGAGTGACTCGTATCAAGCAAACGAACAGACCTAATATCACCTAATTCGAGAATATCACCTAAGGAGAAGAAAACCCAATGAAACTATCACCCAAGGATAATATCACCCAAAATAAAAATAACGGTATTTCGTATATTATACATATAATAAAAAATTTCAATCGAATTTTATTTATGAAAACATTTACATACCGCGTTATTAATAAATTATATTAATTTTTCCTAGCATAAATATTTTTACAAATGGTCACTGAACGCGAATTCACACAAAACTGAACAAAAAATCAGGGAATCAGGCTGCGAGCAATTAATTGGACGCCGGTAAATTAATTTAATCTGTGTTTCGTTTGCTTGTATTTTGTAATAAATATAAAAATAAATAGAGTTCTTTAATATCTACATATCTCAATCGTGAAATCCAAGTAAATTAATGTTGTTTAATTTATAATTTTCTTATTTGGAAAAATTGCATCAGTTTTAACAGCTGACATGTGAAAATGTTTGATATTTTTTTCAGTTAGTTTTTTATATACTTAAGTGTTTGAAAAAATAGTATCCATACGTTTACTTCTAAATAAATACTAAAGAGCAAAGGAAACCGATAAATGTAAGTAAAAATGACCAGTTACGTAAAATATTTACATATAAGTAAGCACTATGTTTCAATCATTGACTCAAACAAAATCATTTTTCTTTCCGATGAGGTTATTAAATATTTTTATCTTTTATTGCTTACTTTATGTTTTCATGGATATAAATAATACAAAAGTTGGATCGTAAATATTAAGTGGTATTATAAAATAAAAGAATGTATTCTCGTAAGAATAACTAAAAAATGGTTGACAAAAAAAATTGCATGTTACAAGACTTCATCAACCACTTTTTGTCTTTAATATTTATTTATTTAATTGTTACATGTTATTAGATTATAATTAAAATAAGGTTAGGTAGGTACATAAGAATAAAATATGCTAATTAATATTAATTATCAAATATTTTTTGTGTTCAGAAATATTTTCGTTTAAGTGCAGTCAGTTGATTTCTGACCTGGCAAATTAAATAGTTCTTGATTTATTGTTCTTAATAATGGATGTTTTCCACAACCACATCTTCCACGAAAATCGTCAAGATCTAAAGCCCATATCATGCCACCACCAAGTTTTAAAGATTTTAAGAATCTAGTTTTTCTTCGAATATCTTCAACATCATCATAAGACACCCATTGATTATTATTGTATGCATATGGTACGATACGGCCTTTATCATCTCGAACTACTTTCCATCCGCCTTTATTTACTTTTTCACAGATTTCATAATAAGATAAAAATCCTCCAGCTCTTGTAAACTGTCCAGCTTCTCCAGGACCATAAGTTTTTTCATTCAATCCACGTTTTGATGAATCAGCTAATGAAAATGATTGACCATAGAGTGGCATACCCATAATTAGCTTTTTAGCTGGTGCTCCCTTTTCCATCCAATAATTTAATGAGAAATTTGCATTGAAATAATCATATGTATCGCCTGGATAATAATAAAGTGGCGCAACATGCCCCGTTTGTTTATCCCAATGACCGTGGAAATCGTATGTCATTACAGCTATCCAATCAAAATATTTGGCTAAGGTTGGTACATCATAACCAGCATCAATAACCATTTTACTTGGGGACACAGCTGCTGATAAAAGCCATCCTTTTGGTTTATATTCAGCTGATAATTCTTTGACTAAATTGGCGAAGCCTTCTTTCTCATCTGTATGTCCTTGTTTGCAATCAACTTGCCAACAAACTGGATATTCCCAATCTAAATCAAGATCTTGGAATCCGTATTTACTTATAAATTCCATTGATTGACGAACAAATCTTGCTCTTGCACTAGCACTTCGAACAAGTCTACTGTATTTATCTCCAAGTGAATCATTCCATCCTCCAAGAGCTAATGTTACTTTAACACCCTTTGCTTTTAACTCAGTTACTCTTTCATAGAATCTATTATCAACATCAGCTCATGTGTTTGAATTGTTAAAGTATCACGATTTAATACAGCAAATCCATAAACAATATGTGTACACAATGTTTCATCAATATCGTCTGGACTATATTTTCCTTCACCTTGACGATACCAAGCCCAATTCGTAAAATAACATACCACTTTATATTCTCCTGATGGTAATGGATCTGAGACAATAACTGGTTTTATTGGTTTGGGTTTTATTGTTGGCTTTGATGTTGGTTTTTGGGTTGGTTTCTTTGTTGGTTTTTTTGTAGGTCTTGTTGTTCGTACAGTAGTTGTTGTTCTTGGTTTCTTTGTTGTTGAAGATGGTTCTTCATCTAATTCATGTGAATCTTCTTGTTTACAATTTGTATTTAATGGCCAATCACAATGATCATTATTCCAATATAATCCATCAGGACAACTAATAAATATACAGGAACAAAATTTCTTCTTATTATTAAAATACAAAATAACATTTAAATGAATTTACCTTTGAACTTGATATTGACCATATTGACACAAGAAATATTTATTGCAATCAGAAGCATGTGGAACAAACATTCTTCCATTACATGTTGGATCATGTGATATTCCATGTGTTGGTTTTGAACTTGTTTTTTGTGTCATTGCTGGCCGATATGTTGTTGCTTTTGATGTTGTTGATGGTTTTCTTGTTGTTCTTCGAGTAGTTGAATGTTTGGTTGTTGATCTTTCTGTTGTTGGTTGTTTTGTTGTTGGTCTTTGAGTAGTTGGTTTTTGCGGTTTTGGTTTTGGTTTATCTTTTGGAGGAGCTTTAGTTGAATAAAATAGATGGCACTCATTATTATTCTATATACTTAATTCTAAATATAATAACTTACGTGTTGATTTCGTTTCCAATTGACAATTTGGATGTTCTCCTGGATAATTTCTTAAAACTCGGTTTATTGTCTTTAAAAGTGGATATTGTTCACAATTACAAACATTACGGAAGTCATCTAAATCAAGTGCCCATATCATAGCACCACCTAATTCCATTGCTTTAACATATTCACTTTTGTGTTTAATTGTACCAGCATCATCAAATGAAACCCACTGATCACGTAAATATGCATACGGTCCCATTCTACCTCTTCCATCTCTTATAACTTTCCAATTTTTCTCACGAATATTTTCACAAATCTAAAAGAAAATTTTGATAAATAAATTTCAATTTAATCAACTTGAAATAAATTTACCTCATAGTAAGCTAAAAATCCTCTAGCCCTCGTAGCTTCTCCGGCTTCACCTCCACCGTAAGTTGGTGAGTTTAATTGATTTTTAAGATTATCTGCTAGTGAAAATGATTGACCATACATTGGCATACCCATAATGATTTTTTTTCTATCAGCTCCTTTTTCCAACCAATAATTAATTGAAAAATTTGCATTAAATGTCATATCAACATCATCTGGGTGTTCATACATTGGTGCAACATGTCCAGTTTGTTTATCCCATTGTCCATGGAAATCATATGTCATTACAGCAATCCAATCAAAATGTTCAGATAAAACAGGAACATCATAACCTGCATCAATAACTTTTTTATTTGGTGATACAGCTGATGATAAAAGCCATCCTCTTGGCCTAAACTCTGTTGATAATTCTTTTACAAGATTTGAAAATCCTTCTTTTTCGTCTGGGAATCCTTGTTTACAATCCACTTGCCAGCAAACTGGATATTCCCAATCTAAGTCAAGACCGTCAAAATTATATTTTTCTAAGAATTCAACAATATGACGAACAAAGCTTGCTCTAGCCGCTACACTACGTACAAGACGACTATATTTATCACCAGCAGAATCATTCCACCCACCAATAGCCAATGACACTTTAATTCCCTTAGCTTGTAAAGCGACAACTCGTTCATAGAACCTGTTATCAATATCAGCCCAAGAATCATGAGGTTTAATCGTTAAAGTATCACGATTTAATACCGCAAATCCGTAAACAACATGTGAACATAATTCTGGGTCTATATCCTCTGGTACATACTTTCCTCCACTTTGACGATACCAAGCCCAATTTGTAAAATAACAAACGACTTTAAATTCTTCAATTTCCTCCTCAGCTTCACCTTCTTCTACACTTTCACCACCACTTTCTTCAATTTCTTCAATAATATTTTCTTCTTCGTTTGATTCTTTTTCTGCTTCTGGTTCTTCATCGATGGCTGGTTCTTCTTCGATGGCTGGTTCTTCTTCAATTGCTGGTTCTTCTTCAATGGCTGGTTCTTCTTCTATCGCTGGTTCTTCCTCAATGAATGGCTCTTCTTCTATTGAAGGTTCTTCTTCTATTGCTGGTTCTTCTTCGATTGCTGATTCTTCTTCTATTGCTGGCTCTTCCTCTATTGCTGGTTCTTCCTCATTTTCTAATACATCTTCTTCAACTAAATTTTCTTCAATTACATCTTCGGGCTCATCATCATCTTCCATCATTTTTTCTTCCTCTGTAGTTGCTAATTAACAAATTGAATAATTAATTTCGAAAATAATTCGTATTAAAAATAATTATTCTTACGTCTCATATCGCTAGGATTGGTCCAGGGAGGTGAAATTTTGGGAGTTCCACAGCACCTTTATGAAATATGTATTTAAGATTATTATGTCAGGCTCATTATTTTGGGTGCTACGCCCTATTTTAACTTTTCCACCTAAAGCATCATAAGAACCACTTTTTAATACAATTTTTTTTATAAAACTATAAAAACAATCACTCACAATCACTATGATGTTTTCTTTAATATATCCTTCACTTTATTTTCAGGTTTTTTGTACTAAATAATTGTTTTTATAGATTTATAAAAAAAATTGTATTAAAAAGTGGTGTTTCAGGTGGAAAAGTTAAAATGATGCGTAGCACCCAAAATAATGAGCCTGACATAATAATCTTGAAAACATATTCCAGGAAGGTGCTGTGAAACCCCAAAAAAAATTTCATCTGCCTGGACCAATCGGTTCCAAACTTGTTCCTTTAATTGGACATTAAAATATAATCTTTATTAAAAAATTCACTTTTAAAAATTCCAAAATAAAAAGGTAAAAAGGTAAAAAAGGTAATAAATAGTTAAACCAGTTTATTATTAAAAGTCCATAGTTCAATAGGCATTCAATAAATGAAACAAAAAGGTGTGGTTTTAATTTTATAACTCTACTCATTATATATGTGTATGGTGCCAATTTTTTAAAACCCAACGTAACTATCACCCAAAGGGAATAAAACCCAAGGAGATTAAAACCCAACTTAACTATCACCCAAGGATAATAGGTCTGTTCGTTTGCTTGATCAGGTCACATACTCAGGGTAGGTTAGAGGTTAGATTAGGTTAGGTTGAGTTAGATCAGGTGACGTCACAGATCACTTTAGGTTAACTTTGAGCCAACTTTTGTTCGTTTGCTGGGATCTGATCAAAATATTATAACCTCAATAAATTTTATTTATAAAAATATATGTAATTTATTTTATCATTTTTGTCTTTTAAACTTGTCTTATAACTTAATAATAAATTATTTAAAAAAAAAAATTTAATAAAATTATAATATTTTATTGTCATTTTGACAAGTAACCTACTTGACCATCTATTTTGAAAGGTTAGAAAATCATTGCTCCGAATAGATCGGATCAAGTCAAAAAAAGCAAACGAACATAGAGTAAAGTTGACCTAACCTTACATAAAGCAAACGAACACAGGTGAAATCATCCAATTTGATCGGAGTGACTCGTATCAAGCAAACGAACAGACCTAATATCACCTAATTCGAGAATATCACCTAAGGAGAAGAAAACCCAATGAAACTATCACCCAAGGATAATATCACCCAAAATAAAAATAACGGTATTTCGTATATTATACATATAATAAAAAATTTCAATCGAATTTTATTTATGAAAACATTTACATACCGCGTTATTAATAAATTATATTAATTTTTCCTAGCATAAATATTTTTACAAATGGTCACTGAACGCGAATTCACACAAAACTGAACAAAAAATCAGGGAATCAGGCTGCGAGCAATTAATTGGACGCCGGTAAATTAATTTAATCTGTGTTTCGTTTGCTTGTATTTTGTAATAAATATAAAAATAAATAGAGTTCTTTAATATCTACATATCTCAATCGTGAAATCCAAGTAAATTAATGTTGTTTAATTTATAATTTTCTTATTTGGAAAAATTGCATCAGTTTTAACAGCTGACATGTGAAAATGTTTGATATTTTTTTCAGTTAGTTTTTTATATACTTAAGTGTTTGAAAAAATAGTATCCATACGTTTACTTCTAAATAAATACTAAAGAGCAAAGGAAACCGATAAATGTAAGTAAAAATGACCAGTTACGTAAAATATTTACATATAAGTAAGCACTATGTTTCAATCATTGACTCAAACAAAATCATTTTTCTTTCCGATGAGGTTATTAAATATTTTTATCTTTTATTGCTTACTTTATGTTTTCATGGATATAAATAATACAAAAGTTGGATCGTAAATATTAAGTGGTATTATAAAATAAAAGAATGTATTCTCGTAAGAATAACTAAAAAATGGTTGACAAAAAAAATTGCATGTTACAAGACTTCATCAACCACTTTTTGTCTTTAATATTTATTTATTTAATTGTTACATGTTATTAGATTATAATTAAAATAAGGTTAGGTAGGTACATAAGAATAAAATATGCTAATTAATATTAATTATCAAATATTTTTTGTGTTCAGAAATATTTTCGTTTAAGTGCAGTCAGTTGATTTCTGACCTGGCAAATTAAATAGTTCTTGATTTATTGTTCTTAATAATGGATGTTTTCCACAACCACATCTTCCACGAAAATCGTCAAGATCTAAAGCCCATATCATGCCACCACCAAGTTTTAAAGATTTTAAGAATCTAGTTTTTCTTCGAATATCTTCAACATCATCATAAGACACCCATTGATTATTATTGTATGCATATGGTACGATACGGCCTTTATCATCTCGAACTACTTTCCATCCGCCTTTATTTACTTTTTCACAGATTTCATAATAAGATAAAAATCCTCCAGCTCTTGTAAACTGTCCAGCTTCTCCAGGACCATAAGTTTTTTCATTCAATCCACGTTTTGATGATTCAGCTAATGAAAATGATTGACCATAGAGTGGCATACCCATAATTAGCTTTTTAGCTGGTGCTCCCTTTTCCATCCAATAATTTAATGAGAAATTTGCATTGAAATAATCATATGTATCGCCTGGATAATAATAAAGTGGCGCAACATGCCCCGTTTGTTTATCCCAATGACCGTGGAAATCGTATGTCATTACAGCTATCCAATCAAAATATTTGGCTAAGGTTGGTACATCATAACCAGCATCAATAACCATTTTACTTGGGGACACAGCTGCTGATAAAAGCCATCCTTTTGGTTTATATTCAGCTGATAATTCTTTGACTAAATTGGCGAAGCCTTCTTTCTCATCTGTATGTCCTTGTTTGCAATCAACTTGCCAACAAACTGGATATTCCCAATCTAAATCAAGACCTTGGAATCCGTATTTACTTATAAATTCCATTGATTGACGAACAAATCTTGCTCTTGCACTAGCACTTCGAACAAGTCTACTGTATTTATCTCCAAGTGAATCATTCCATCCTCCAAGAGCTAATGTTACTTTAACACCCTTTGCTTTTAACTCAGTTACTCTTTCATAGAATCTATTATCAACATCAGCTCATGAATCATGTGTTTGAATTGTTAAAGTATCACGATTTAATACAGCAAATCCATAAACAATATGTGTACACAATGTTTCATCAATATCGTCTGGACTATATTTTCCTTCACCTTGACGATACCAAGCCCAATTCGTAAAATAACATACCACTTTATATTCTCCTGATGGTAATGGATCTGAGACAATAACTGGTTTTATTGGTTTGGGTTTTATTGTTGGCTTTGATGTTGGTTTTTGGGTTGGTTTCTTTGTTGGTTTTTTTGTAGGTCTTGTTGTTCGTACAGTAGTTGTTGTTCTTGGTTTCTTTGTTGTTGAAGATGGTTCTTCATCTAATTCATGTGAATCTTCTTGTTTACAATTTGTATTTAATGGCCAATCACAATGATCATTATTCCAATATAATCCATCAGGACAACTAATAAATATACAGGAACAAAATTTCTTCTTATTATTAAAATACAAAATAACATTTAAATGAATTTACCTTTGAACTTGATATTGACCATATTGACACAAGAAATATTTATTGCAATCAGAAGCATGTGGAACAAACATTCTTCCATTACATGTTGGATCATGTGATATTCCATGTGTTGGTTTTGAACTTGTTTTTTGTGTCATTGCTGGCCGATATGTTGTTGCTTTTGATGTTGTTGATGGTTTTCTTGTTGTTCTTCGAGTAGTTGAATGTTTGGTTGTTGATCTTTCTGTTGTTGGTTGTTTTGTTGTTGGTCTTTGAGTAGTTGGTTTTTGCGGTTTTGGTTTTGGTTTATCTTTTGGAGGAGCTTTAGTTGAATAAAATAGATGGCACTCATTATTATTCTATATACTTAATTCTAAATATAATAACTTACGTGTTGATTTCGTTTCCAATTGACAATTTGGATGTTCTCCTGGATAATTTCTTAAAACTCGGTTTATTGTCTTTAAAAGTGGATATTGTTCACAATTACAAACATTACGGAAGTCATCTAAATCAAGTGCCCATATCATAGCACCACCTAATTCCATTGCTTTAACATATTCACTTTTGTGTTTAATTGTACCAGCATCATCAAATGAAACCCACTGATCACGTAAATATGCATACGGTCCCATTCTACCTCTTCCATCTCTTATAACTTTCCAATTTTTCTCACGAATATTTTCACAAATCTAAAAGAAAATTTTGATAAATAAATTTCAATTTAATCAACTTGAAATAAATTTACCTCATAGTAAGCTAAAAATCCTCTAGCCCTCGTAGCTTCTCCGGCTTCACCTCCACCGTAAGTTGGTGAGTTTAATTGATTTTTAAGATTATCTGCTAGTGAAAATGATTGACCATACATTGGCATACCCATAATGATTTTTTTTCTATCAGCTCCTTTTTCCAACCAATAATTAATTGAAAAATTTGCATTAAATGTCATATCAACATCATCTGGGTGTTCATACATTGGTGCAACATGTCCAGTTTGTTTATCCCATTGTCCATGGAAATCATATGTCATTACAG
The DNA here is from genome assembly GCA_963082725.1 of Pedicia rivosa. Lineage (NCBI taxonomy): Eukaryota > Metazoa > Arthropoda > Insecta > Diptera > Pediciidae > Pedicia > Pedicia rivosa. The sequence continues at coordinate 18,516,338 of OY720154.1, read as the reverse complement.
CAATCCAATCAAAATGTTCAGATAAAACAGGAACATCATAACCTGCATCAATAACTTTTTTATTTGGTGATACAGCTGATGATAAAAGCCATCCTCTTGGCCTAAACTCTGTTGATAATTCTTTTACAAGATTTGAAAATCCTTCTTTTTCGTCTGGGAATCCTTGTTTACAATCCACTTGCCAGCAAACTGGATATTCCCAATCTAAGTCAAGACCGTCAAAATTATATTTTTCTAAGAATTCAACAATATGACGAACAAATCTTGCTCTAGCCGCTACACTACGTACAAGACGACTATATTTATCACCAGCAGAATCATTCCACCCACCAATAGCCAATGACACTTTAATTCCCTTAGCTTGTAAAGCGACAACTCGTTCATAGAACCTGTTATCAATATCAGCCCAAGAATCATGAGGTTTAATCGTTAAAGTATCACGATTTAATACCGCAAATCCGTAAACAACATGTGAACATAATTCTGGGTCTATATCCTCTGGTACATACTTTCCTCCACTTTGACGATACCAAGCCCAATTTGTAAAATAACAAACGACTTTAAATTCTTCAATTTCCTCCTCAGCTTCACCTTCTTCTACACTTTCACCACCACTTTCTTCAATTTCTTCAATAATATTTTCTTCTTCGTTTGATTCTTTTTCTGCTTCTGGTTCTTCATCGATGGCTGGTTCTTCTTCGATGGCTGGTTCTTCTTCAATTGCTGGTTCTTCTTCAATGGCTGGTTCTTCTTCTATCGCTGGTTCTTCCTCAATGAATGGCTCTTCTTCTATTGAAGGTTCTTCTTCTATTGCTGGTTCTTCTTCGATTGCTGATTCTTCTTCTATTGCTGGCTCTTCCTCTATTGCTGGTTCTTCCTCATTTTCTAATACATCTTCTTCAACTAAATTTTCTTCAATTACATCTTCGGGCTCATCATCATCTTCCATCATTTTTTCTTCCTCTGTAGTTGCTAATTAACAAATTGAATAATTAATTTCGAAAATAATTCGTATTAAAAATAATTATTCTTACGTCTCATATCGCTAGGATTGGTCCAGGGAGGTGAAATTTTGGGAGTTCCACAGCACCTTTATGAAATATGTATTTAAGATTATTATGTCAGGCTCATTATTTTGGGTGCTACGCCCTATTTTAACTTTTCCACCTAAAGCATCATAAGAACCACTTTTTAATACAATTTTTTTTATAAAACTATAAAAACAATCACTCACAATCACTATGATGTTTTCTTTAATATATCCTTCACTTTATTTTCAGGTTTTTTGTACTAAATAATTGTTTTTATAGATTTATAAAAAAAATTGTATTAAAAAGTGGTGTTTCAGGTGGAAAAGTTAAAATGATGCGTAGCACCCAAAATAATGAGCCTGACATAATAATCTTGAAAACATATTCCAGGAAGGTGCTGTGAAACCCCAAAAAAAATTTCATCTGCCTGGACCAATCGGTTCCAAACTTGTTCCTTTAATTGGACATTAAAATATAATCTTTATTAAAAAATTCACTTTTAAAAATTCCAAAATAAAAAGGTAAAAAGGTAAAAAAGGTAATAAATAGTTAAACCAGTTTATTATTAAAAGTCCATAGTTCAATAGGCATTCAATAAATGAAACAAAAAGGTGTGGTTTTAATTTTATAACTCTACTCATTATATATGTGTATGGTGCCAATTTTTTAAAACCCAACGTAACTATCACCCAAAGGGAATAAAACCCAAGGAGATTAAAACCCAACTTAACTATCACCCAAGGATAATAGGTCTGTTCGTTTGCTTGATCAGGTCACATACTCAGGGTAGGTTAGAGGTTAGATTAGGTTAGGTTGAGTTAGATCAGGTGACGTCACAGATCACTTTAGGTTAACTTTGAGCCAACTTTTGTTCGTTTGCTGGGATCTGATCAAAATATTATAACCTCAATAAATTTTATTTATAAAAATATATGTAATTTATTTTATCATTTTTGTCTTTTAAACTTGTCTTATAACTTAATAATAAATTATTTAAAAAAAAAAATTTAATAAAATTATAATATTTTATTGTCATTTTGACAAGTAACCTACTTGACCATCTATTTTGAAAGGTTAGAAAATCATTGCTCCGAATAGATCGGATCAAGTCAAAAAAAGCAAACGAACATAGAGTAAAGTTGACCTAACCTTACATAAAGCAAACGAACACAGGTTAAATCATCCAATTTGATCGGAGTGACTCGTATCAAGCAAACGAACAGACCTAATATCACCTAATTCGAGAATATCACCTAAGGAGAAGAAAACCCAATGAAACTATCACCCAAGGATAATATCACCCAAAATAAAAATAACGGTATTTCGTATATTATACATATAATAAAAAATTTCAATCGAATTTTATTTATGAAAACATTTACATAACGCGTTATTAATAAATTATATTAATTTTTCCTAGCATAAATATTTTTACAAATGGTCACTGAACGCGAATTCACACAAAACTGAACAAAAAATCAGGGAATCAGGCTGCGAGCAATTAATTGGACGCCGGTAAATTAATTTAATCTGTGTTTCGTTTGCTTGTATTTTGTAATAAATATAAAAATAAATAGAGTTCTTTAATATCTACATATCTCAATCGTGAAATCCAAGTAAATTAATGTTGTTTAATTTATAATTTTCTTATTTGGAAAAATTGCATCAGTTTTAACAGCTGACATGTGAAAATGTTTGATATTTTTTTCAGTTAGTTTTTTATATACTTAAGTGTTTGAAAAAATAGTATCCATACGTTTGCTTCTACATAAATACTAAAGAGCAAAGGAAACCGATAAATGTAAGTAAAAATGACCAGTTACGTAAAATATTTACATATAAGTAAGCACTATGTTTCAATCATTGACTCAAACAAAATCATTTTTCTTTCCGATGAGGTTATTAAATATTTTTATCTTTTATTGCTTACTTTATGTTTTCATGGATATAAATAATACAAAAGTTGGATCGTAAATATTAAGTGGTATTATAAAATAAAAGAATGTATTCTCGTAAGAATAACTAAAAAATGGTTGACAAAAAAAATTGCATGTTACAAGACTTCATCAACCACTTTTTGTCTTTAATATTTATTTATTTAATTGTTACATGTTATTAGATTATAATTAAAATAAGGTTAGGTAGGTACATAAGAATAAAATATGCTAATTAATATTAATTATCAAATATTTTTTGTGTTCAGAAATATTTTCGTTTAAGTGCAGTCAGTTGATTTCTGACCTGGCAAATTAAATAGTTCTTGATTTATTGTTCTTAATAATGGATGTTTTCCACAACCACATCTTCCACGAAAATCGTCAAGATCTAAAGCCCATATCATGCCACCACCAAGTTTTAAAGATTTTAAGAATCTAGTTTTTCTTCGAATATCTTCAACATCATCATAAGACACCCATTGATTATTATTGTATGCATATGGTCCGATACGGCCTTTATCATCTCGAACTACTTTCCATCCGCCTTTATTTACTTTTTCACAGATTTCATAATAAGATAAAAATCCTCCAGCTCTTGTAAACTGTCCAGCTTCTCCAGGACCATAAGTTTTTTCATTCAATCCACGTTTTGATGAATCAGCTAATGAAAATGATTGACCATAGAGTGGCATACCCATAATTAGCTTTTTAGCTGGTGCTCCCTTTTCCATCCAATAATTTAATGAGAAATTTGCATTGAAATAATCATATGTATCGCCTGGATAATAATAAAGTGGCGCAACATGCCCCGTTTGTTTATCCCAATGACCGTGGAAATCGTATGTCATTACAGCTATCCAATCAAAATATTTGGCTAAGGTTGGTACATCATAACCAGCATCAATAACCATTTTACTTGGGGACACAGCTGCTGATAAAAGCCATCCTTTTGGTTTATATTCAGCTGATAATTCTTTGACTAAATTGGCGAAGCCTTCTTTCTCATCTGTATGTCCTTGTTTGCAATCAACTTGCCAACAAACTGGATATTCCCAATCTAAATCAAGACCTTGGAATCCGTATTTACTTATAAATTCCATTGATTGACGAACAAATCTTGCTCTTGCACTAGCACTTCGAACAAGTCTACTGTATTTATCTCCAAGTGAATCATTCCATCCTCCAAGAGCTAATGTTACTTTAACACCCTTTGCTTTTAACTCAGTTACTCTTTCATAGAATCTATTATCAACATCAGCCCATGAATCATGTGTTTGAATTGTTAAAGTATCACGATTTAATACAGCAAATCCATAAACAATATGTGTACACAATGTTTCATCAATATCGTCTGGACTATATTTTCCTTCACCTTGACGATACCAAGCCCAATTCGTAAAATAACATACCACTTTATATTCTCCTGATGGTAATGGATCTGAGACAATAACTGGTTTTATTGGTTTGGGTTTTATTGTTGGCTTTGATGTTGGTTTTTGGGTTGGTTTCTTTGTTGGTTTTTTTGTAGGTCTTGTTGTTCGTACAGTAGTTGTTGTTCTTGGTTTCTTTGTTGTTGAAGATGGTTCTTCATCTAATTCATGTGAATCTTCTTGTTTACAATTTGTATTTAATGGCCAATCACAATGATCATTATTCCAATATAATCCATCAGGACAACTAATAAATATACAGGAACAAAATTTCTTCTTATTATTAAAATACAAAATAACATTTAAATGAATTTACCTTTGAACTTGATATTGACCATATTGACACAAGAAATATTTATTGCAATCAGAATCATGTGGAACAAACATTCTTCCATTACATGTTGGATCATGTGATATTCCATGTGTTGGTTTTGAACTTGTTTTTTGTGTCATTGCTGGCCGATATGTTGTTGCTTTTGATGTTGTTGATGGTTTTCTTGTTGTTCTTCGAGTAGTTGAATGTTTGGTTGTTGATCTTTCTGTTGTTGGTTGTTTTGTTGTTGGTCTTTGAGTAGTTGGTTTTTGCGGTTTTGGTTTTGGTTTATCTTTTGGAGGAGCTTTAGTTGAATAAAATAGATGGCACTCATTATTATTCTATATACTTAATTCTAAATATAATAACTTACGTGTTGATTTCGTTTCCAATTGACAATTTGGATGTTCTCCTGGATAATTTCTTAAAACTCGGTTTATTGTCTTTAAAAGTGGATATTGTTCACAATTACAAACATTACGGAAGTCATCTAAATCAAGTGCCCATATCATAGCACCACCTAATTCCATTGCTTTAACATATTCACTTTTGTGTTTAATTGTACCAGCATCATCAAATGAAACCCACTGATCACGTAAATATGCATACGGTCCCATTCTACCTCTTCCATCTCTTATAACTTTCCAATTTTTCTCACGAATATTTTCACAAATCTAAAAGAAAATTTTGATAAATAAATTTCAATTTAATCAACTTGAAATAAATTTACCTCATAGTAAGCTAAAAATCCTCTAGCCCTCGTAGCTTCTCCGGCTTCACCTCCACCGTAAGTTGGTGAGTTTAATTGATTTTTAAGATTATCTGCTAGTGAAAATGATTGACCATACATTGGCATACCCATAATGATTTTTTTTCTATCAGCTCCTTTTTCCAACCAATAATTAATTGAAAAATTTGCATTAAATGTCATATCAACATCATCTGGGTGTTCATACATTGGTGCAACATGTCCAGTTTGTTTATCCCATTGTCCATGGAAATCATATGTCATTACAGCAATCCAATCAAAATGTTCAGATAAAACAGGAACATCATAACCTGCATCAATAACTTTTTTACTTGGTGATACAGCTGATGATAAAAGCCATCCTCTTGGCCTAAACTCTGTTGATAATTCTTTTACAAGATTTGAAAATCCTTCTTTTTCGTCTGGGAATCCTTGTTTACAATCCACTTGCCAGCAAACTGGATATTCCCAATCTAAGTCAAGACCGTCAAAATTATATTTTTCTAAGAATTCAACAATATGACGAACAAATCTTGCTCTAGCCGCTACACTACGTACAAGACGACTATATTTATCACCAGCAGAATCATTCCACCCACCAATAGCCAATGACACTTTAATTCCCTTAGCTTGTAAAGCGACAACTCGTTCATAGAACCTGTTATCAATATCAGCCCAAGAATCATGAGGTTTAATCGTTAAAGTATCACGATTTAATACCGCAAATCCGTAAACAACATGTGAACATAATTCTGGGTCTATATCCTCTGGTACATACTTTCCTCCACTTTGACGATACCAAGCCCAATTTGTAAAATAACAAACGACTTTAAATTCTTCAATTTCCTCCTCAGCTTCACCTTCTTCTACACTTTCACCACCACTTTCTTCAATTTCTTCAATAATATTTTCTTCTTCGTTTGATTCTTTTTCTGCTTCTGGTTCTTCATCGATGGCTGGTTCTTCTTCGATGGCTGGTTCTTCTTCAATTGCTGGTTCTTCTTCAATGGCTGGTTCTTCTTCTATCGCTGGTTCTTCCTCAATGAATGGCTCTTCTTCTATTGAAGGTTCTTCTTCTATTGCTGGTTCTTCTTCGATTGCTGATTCTTCTTCTATTGCTGGCTCTTCCTCTATTGCTGGTTCTTCCTCATTTTCTAATACATCTTCTTCAACTAAATTTTCTTCAATTACATCTTCGGGCTCATCATCATCTTCCATCATTTTTTCTTCCTCTGTAGTTGCTAATTAACAAATTGAATAATTAATTTCGAAAATAATTCGTATTAAAAATAATTATTCTTACGTCTCATATCGCTAGGTTTGGGCGGATCACGTAAAACATCACGTATTTCTTTCAAAAGTGGGTGTTTTCCTTGACCACAACGGTTATTGAAATCATCTAAATCTAAAGCCCAAACCATTCCACCACCAAGCCCTAATTCACGTACTAATTGTGATTTCTTTCTCAACATTTTTTTATCATCATAAGACACCCATTGATTTCCTTTATATGCATATGGGCCCATTCTTCCTAAATCATCAATAACGATATTCCATTCTTTATTTTGAAGTCTATCACAAATCTAAAGAAAAAATATTTTTTGTAATTTTGATTTTTTTACAGTATGAATTTACCTCATAATAAGCTAAAAATCCTGCCGCTTTTGTAAATTCACCAGCTTGCCCCGGCCCAGGTGCTTGTGAATTTAGTCCATTTTTCTTAACATCAGATAAAGTAAATGATTGACCATATAGTGGCATACCCATTACAAGTTTTCTTGCTGGTGCACCTTTTTCCATCCAATAATGTAATGAGAAATTCTGAAATATTAAAAAAAAGCATATATACTTAATTGCAAATGAAAAACAAATTAAATAATAATTACGGAATTAAAGTAATCAATTTCATCATCTGGATGATAGTATAAAGGTGCTAGATGCCCTGTCTTTTTATCCCATTGTCCATGGAAATCGTATGTCATTACAGCAATCCAATCAAAATATTTTGCTAAAGTAGGTACATCGTAACCAGCATCAATTACCATTTTACTTGGTGATACAGCTGCTGATAAAAGCCAGCCTCTTGGTTTAAATTCTTCTGATAATTCTTTCACTAAACTTGCAAATCCTTCTTTTTCATCTGGGAATCCTTTTTTACAATCAACTTGCCAACAAACTGGATATTCCCAATCTAAATCCAGACCCTCAAAGCCGAATTTTTCAATAAAACCAGTTGCATGTTTAATGAATTTAGCTCTGGATGCAGCACTTCGTACAAGGCGACTATATTTATCACCTTGTGAATCGTTCCAACCTCCAAGTGCTAATGTTACTTTAACACCTTTTTCTTTCATTTTAACAACACGCTCATAAAATTTATTATCAATATCTGCCCATGAGTCATGTGTTCTTATTGTTAATTCTGAATAATCAAGTACTGCAAAGCCATATACAATATGTGTACAAAGGTCTGTATCAATATTTTCAGGGACATATTTTCCAGCACCCTTCCTATACCATGCCCAATTTGTATAATAACAAACAACTTTAAAGTGCCCAGATAAAGGTTCTAATGGTTCAGTATTTATCACGACTGCTTCTGTTGTTGTTGTTACACGTGCAGTTGTTGTTGTAATTAGTTGTGGTTCAATTTCATTTTCTTCATCTTCATAATCATCATCTAACAAATCAATTTCATCTTCACTTTCATCACATTTTGCATCTTTTGGCCAATCACAACTTTGTGCTTGTTGATTCCAATGTAATGATGGTGGACACTTTTCAATTTTTAATTGATTCCAAATGCATCTTAAAAATTGTCCACAATTACCTGGATATGGTATAAATTCATTACCGTGACATGGATCATCAACTGATGCTTTAGACATAACTAAACGTAAATATTTATTTGTTGAAACACAACGTACTTTATCAGCATAATCACAAATTTTTTGTTCTTGATCCCATTGCTGTTGCGGGCCACATTGTTGTTCCAGAAGTTTTCCATTAACACATAAGTAGAAATATTCACATTTTGGATGTACATAATACTCACCCGTTGCACATTTTGATACTGGACGTGGACGCTTGGTTGTTGTTGTTGTACTTTGAGGTGTTGTAGTTTTTCGTGTTGTTGTTCTTCGTGTTGTAGTTCTTTTTGATGTTGTTGAACGTTGTGTTGTAGTTGTTTTAGGTGTTGTTGTTGTACGCTTAGTTGTAGTTGTTTTAGGAGTTGTTGTTGTACGTTTAGTTGTAGTTCTTGGTGTTGTTGTTCTACGTGTTGTACGTCTGGTTGTTGTCACAATAGGCTTTGATGTTGTTCGGTCATCAGATAATGTTTCAGAACATTTAGCTGCTGAGGGCCAATCACATGATAATCTTTCAGAATTCCAATGTAATCCGGCTGTACAATGTTGTAATCTTAATTCACCCTGAACACAACGATAAAATGAAGTACAACTCTTTGGATTGGCTCTGTATTCACCAGGTTCACAAGTCATATCATCCTGAAAAACAGATGGCATCATAATAGCTGGAACTGGAATTGTAGTTCCTTGTGTTGTAGATGGTGCGCGTGTTGTAGTTCTTCTTGTTGTACGACGCGTTGTTTTTGTTGTTGTTCTTTCAGTAGTAGTAGTAGTTTTCCGAGTTGTTGTTGGTCGTGTTGTTGTTGCTCTGGTTGTTGTTGCTCGTGTTGTACTGAACGTTGTTGATCTGGGTGTTGTTGTTGAAGTTGTTGTAGGTACTGTTGGCCACCAGGTCATCTGTGTCGATGAAACAGATGTTTCTGGTTTCCATTCTGGCCTAATTGTTGTTGTATGCGCATGATTAGTTGTCACTGGTATTCCAGTATCAGCTGCTGTCGTCATAACAGCTGGTACGGGTGTAACTGGTTCCTCTGGGCGTGTACAGTCATTGTATGTTGGTGCTGGTGTAGTTATTCTTCCAAACACACGATTAATAGCTCGTAAGAGTGGGAATGTTTCTGAACAGCAACGATTCAAGAAATCATCTAAATCTACCGTCCATGCTGCAACACCAGCTAATCCTGTATCCTTAACATAACGTGCTTTAGTTGAAATTGACTTAGGATCTTCATATCCAACCCATTGATTTCTTGAATTTGCATGTGGACCTGATTTTTCTGTTGGATCTCTTCCGACTAACCATTTTTGTTTCCTTACTGAAAAAAAAACAAATTTTAAAATAGACATTTGATTTTTTTGAAGCAAAATTAAAATCCAGACCTCTTGTACAAATTTCATAATAAGCCAACATTCCTGGTTGTTTTGTAAATTCACCGGGATCACCAGTTCCATATGCAGGTGTACCTTCACCAACTGATACACCTTCCACACTTTTTTGTAATGTAAAACTTTGTCCATAAAATGGTAAACCAACAATAAGTTTACTACGATCAGCACCCATTTTAATTAATAACTGTATTGTATTATCTGTTGTATATTGTGGATATTTATCATTTGGTTTGTTATATAACGGACTAACATGCCCTGTTTGTGATTCCCATGCACCATGATAATCATATGTCATTACAGTTAGAAAATCAACAGATTTTGATAATGCAGCTAACTCATATGCTTCATTAATTACTTCTTTGTAACCAGAAATTGCTACACCTAGAAGTAAATCTTCTTTTGAAAGTTCACGCCCTAATTCCTATGGAATATATTTGAAAAAGTTGTCAGTTTATTTAAAAGATTGAACAATCCAACAAACCTGAATAAATTTAGTAAAATTTGGTTTATCTGATTTTGGCCCTTTGCTACAATCACTTTGCCAACATTTCGGATAATTCCAATCAATATGTAATCCTTTAAACCCATATTCACGTAAGAATGTAATTGTAGTTGATATAAATCTACGTCTGGCAGCCGCATCTTCAACTAAACGTGTATATTTATCACCTGTTGAATCTGTCCAACCACCAAGTGCTAATAATACAGGAACTGAATCTTTAAGTGATATCATGCGCTTATAATAATCATTGCTTATATCAACCCAGGGATCAAATGATTTAATTGTGAGGGTTTCTGGATCTAATGATGCATATGCATAAAGAATATGAGTACATAAATCACTATCTAAATTTTCTGGTACAAATTTTCCATCAGTTTTACGATAAAATGACCAATTTGTTATATAACAAATAATTTTATAATCGTCTAAACTCCTTGATTCATCATTAAATATTTTTAACTGTGAAAATTCTTCTGGATTTGTGTTACGTATATCAACTAATTGTTGATATGGTGAGCCAGTACGAAATGGTTGCGGATTATTTGTATTATATGTGTTTGGTATTAAAAATGCATCATATTTTCCTGTTTTATCTGTTTCCATATTTCCTTGATAAACAATTTCTTGTTGATTAGATGGTTCTGCTTCTTCATCTGTGTATCTATCAAATACAGGACGATATTCAACAGCATCACGAAGTGGCTTACGTGATGAAATACTATAATTAAAAATTTTTAAGTTAAAATAAACATTTATTTACGATTTTTTTTGTAGAATTCTTACATTGTTGATGGTACACTTTCAACAGCACTTCTTAATGGTAAAAATACATCGCCAAATGTTTCTCTCATAGTATAATCTAATTTCATTTCTGATAGTATTTTTGGCATACTCTCAACGGATGAACGTATAAAACTTGGTGTACCTTCTGGTGGCTCATGTAACCCATTAGATGATTTATACGAGACAACGATTGTTATTAAAAATACGAAGAAAAACTGAAAAAAAATTAAATTTAACGGAATGAGAAACGTTTGAAAAAACACAAACTGAATTGAAAACAAACCTTAGAACCCATCTTGTGTGAGTCCGAATCTTTTTTTTAAAACGTAAAAATAAAGAAAGTTGTTTCGATTTTAAATAAAATCTAAATAAAAAGAAAGAATAAATAAATTAATAATTTTGCGATAAATAAATTAATTTAAATTAGGTAATTAATTTTAATGGGGACTATCAACACTATTAAATCATATGTGAACTATTTTCATTATATTCTCGATTCTCTTGTCTCGAAGAACCATGGTATTATTCTTATCATTGCTGTTGTTGTTTTTTTTTTGCAAAGAACCAGTTTTTTTTATTACAAAACTGATTTCCATAAAAAATAATATAAATTACCGTATTTTTTTATAATATTTTTGAAGATGCAATTCCCGAATTTCTTCTTTATTTATTATATGGGAAATGCGTCTTAAAAAAATTAAGTTCTTTGAACTTTTTTTTTATAATTAATGTGTTTGTTTTTGTTGTAATTTTGTGTTTGGAAATGCATCTTGATGTTCATTAATTCACTAAAGTTAATTTATGTGTATATTTAAATTGGTACTTAATCTTTTGTTAACATCTAAGGAATATTCGTTTATTAATTTTTTTTATATGAAATCCCGGCTCTTTTTTTCACAATTTATTCAGAAATAATTGAATTCATTTTCTTGAATAATGAAACCAAAACACAATTACCCTTGTGAACAATTTTTTTTTTCTGTTAAATAATATTTGTTTACATTTTCACCGTTAAAAAACAAAAGATATTTTTGCCGCGTGACGAACCTGAATTATTTATATAAATTACCTACATATATGCAATAAATAACTAAACTATATAATATCATGTCATCGACACTGAAATCGATTTGGTTGTTTATGTTGTTGTTGTTGTTCTTGCTGTTGCTTCTTGATTTTTATATCAATTTAATGTCCTCCAAAAGAAAAAAACGTGTCTTGTTTTATCGTTCAACATTTTATCCGAAAAAAATGTTGTTGCTTTTTTTTTTTACTTTTGGAATTCATTGAACTTTACGAGATGTTATTCTTTCAGGTATTTAAGTTCTTTAATCTTAATAACGCCCACGCTCGATAAGGAATAAAATATTCATTTTAAATGGATTCTTGATTGTATATTATAATATCCTTATATTTACTCTTCTAACGATTATCACATAGAGGTCAACAAACTTTTATAAGTTTGAAAAATAAACTTAAAACTTCTTGTATAGGGAAATAATTTTTTAATGAAAATGGAAGGAGTTTTTTTTCTGTTTTAATGCATTTCAAACAAATTTAAAATTTCTTAATAATTCGTTTTTGTGTAACAAAATTGATTTTGAGGGTTTTAGGTTTTGTCAAAAATCTTTTTATTTTCGTGGAAATAAATGACGAATTTGAAATTCTGGCGCTTCCTTTATTTATTGTTTGTGGCGTATTTCCTTTATTTGTTTTCTTAGAAAATTTTTACTTTGTGGTTATCGTGGTTAACGTTGACTTGCCAATTACTCATCTTTAAGATTGATGGGATTTACTCGAATATTTTTAATTTAATCATGAAGTCCTCTTTGATTTTCGTTTATTATTTCAAGGTACTGACTTTGTTTTTAAATAATGTCAATGGTACCTGTAACTACATATAAAATACATTACAGAAAAATTTAACGTGGTCGTCTATTCTATTACGCGAGATGAATAACAAATCATAATTTAACTAAGTAAATCAGTTAAATAAAGAAAACCTCCATTCAATTCATTCAAGGCATCAAAACTTATTATTAGTTTTTTGTTTAAATAAAAGAAATAATTAACTGACACATATTATGACTAAAATAAGGAGTATGTGCATTGAATATTTAATTTACAAAATTATAAAGAGTGAACTAAAAAAATTCTTATTATTAAAAAAAAGAACAAAGAAAAGAAAAGTCCGTTATTGTCCAAAATGTTCAAAATAAAATAAATAAGAAGTAAATGAAAAACATGTTACCAGAAGACGATTTAACATTAATCCATTTGTATTTTTCTTTAAACAATCCTTATGTTGTAATTATTTCCACAATCACAAAAAATTACCTAAATTCACATAAAACTTTAAAAAATGTTTTTTTTTCTCTTCTTGTTCAAAAATAAAATGTAAAATCCGCAACTGTTAAAAGAAGAACCAAAAACACTTTAATATTGTATGACCGTCACATTAAACACCACTTGTAGAACTGTTTTTAATGAAGAGTTTATGCGTTGCTTTTATACTGTACGTGACCGGGTGGTTATTTTAAATAAACTTGTTTGGTGACACAACAGAAACGGTTTTTGACTTTTTAGTTTTTATATAAATATTATTTTTTTTTTCTTCAGTTCATTTTTTTTTCTTCAAAAGAACCAGATAGTAGAGGTATAGTATATCTATATATATAGATATTATTGGACGTTAATATATTCTTCTTCAAAAAGAAAAAAAAAGAAAACCAACAACAAAATATTGTTTTATTAAAAATTGTACAAGCGAGTATATTTTTAGTAAACATATAGGGAGGTATTGTGGTCATAAACAAGGCATTGAACGTCCTTGAACTAACCTTATCTTTATACTTAATAACATTTTTTATTAATTGTGATAGATCAGTGGGACAAATTTTCGAATGATTACTGAAATTATATATTTATGTATTTATTTATTTATTGGATAATTGCTTTAACTTACCTTTACTAAACTATTTCATTATAGTATCGGAGGCATGTCTGAATGAAGATTTTTTAGTGTAAATATAGAAATAGATATAAAGTTGTCTTTAAGAAAATGAATCTTGTCTTTCTTGTTTTAACTCTTTTTTTTTTAGCCAGACGGACGACAAAATGATTAAAATAAAATTTCATTTTCAAAAATTCAGATTATTTAGCAAATACGCTTATTCTTTTTTTTTTGTTTTATTTTCCTTTGATGTTTTTTTGAATTGCTTATTGTTATGATTTAGTTTAATGTTCATCTGTTTATTATTTACATATTTTATTAGTTGATCTTGATTATTCAATAGTTACATTGCTCATAGTTTTTGTTATACTTGTTATTGTTCTTTAATGGATTTGTCGTTGTTGTTGGACTTTATTGATTCTTCTTTTTTGAGAAAAGAGGTGTGCAAATGACAACGCAGATAATATTAATTGTCAATAATGAAATATTGACAATATTTTGTACTTCAAATGAGATTCTTTTTATTGCCGGTCCTATACCTCGTTATACAGATATTTTTATGTTTAATTAATTTTGTTGTTGTTGTTGCTTAATTTTAACAATTTATTTAAAAAGATAAAACGGTAGTATAATTTTTTTGTGACCATTTTTTTCCTCAAAAACCAAATTAATTTGACCGATTAAGTTTTTTATTGATTTAAGTTATTTATTTAAGCGTGTAAATTCAAAAGAATTATTTTACACTTAAACAAACTTCTATAGTTTAAATAACTGGATGGTAAAATGGTAAAATGGTAATTACTAATTACTATATTAATATAAGTAGTATTAATATAAGTGTGATTAAAAATCTCTTTAGTACAATACTACAATGTGCATTGAATTTGTTAATTTGGGTTTTAAAATTTTATTATTAAATTCAAGTTTTAATACGATTTTAAAAGTTCATCCGAAATTCTATAATGGATTTAGTTCATCAGAATTAATCAATTATAATTAGCAACAGAAAATCTTCAAAATATGCCCGCCCTATATTTTGTCCATTATGGTCAAATATGGTCAAAATAAGATCAATAGTATTGAACTTGAACTAAAAATTCGTGGTTATATTTGAGGATATACTTATCATTGTATTTTATCAATTTTGAAAATCAATTTAAAGCAAGAACAAATATAATTAATTCATTTTTAATGATGTTGCTTTTTAAACGAATTTATTTAAATAAAATTGAAATATTTTTTTTCGACCTTCAAATTTTAAAAAAACAACGAATCGTCAACTTTTTGTTTTGAAATTTTATACCATTGAAACATTTTTTTTTACATTTTTCAGTTCAGTGGAAAATATATTGATAATTGAACATAACCTTATTTTGGGCTGTCATCGGATTTATTGCGTATTTTATAAATCAAAATAAACTTTTATTTTAATTTGTGTTAATTACTATTTGATAAAATGTTGTCAACAGTAAATGTGTCTATAACTTTTTCAAAATCATTTCGCTTGTATAAAAAAATAAAAAGATTTTCATCAAATCAAATACAGAATTTAACAAAAATAAAAACAGAAAATTTGGTAAGAAAAATGAGCGCTTGGCAAATACATTCTTATGGAAAAATTGATGAGGTACAATTTTCAAATTCAGTTCGAATACCTATGATCACTAGTCCTTATGAAGTATTAGTTAAAGTTAATGCAGCTTCAATAAACCCAATTGATTTGTTGATGATTGGTGAGTCTCTAAAATTAATGATAAAAAAAAACAATAAATAAAAATGTTTTAGGCGGTTATGGATCTAAATTATTTAATATGATGAGATGTCATGAAATAGAGTTTCCGTTAACTTTAGGAAGAGATTTCACAGGAACGATTGCTTTAAAAGGTTTAAATGTTCCAAAAAACTTTAATATTGATGATAAAATTTGGGGTGTTATTCAACCTCACAAACAAGGATGTCATTCAGAATATGCTCTTGTGGATTCCCATTGTGTATATTAAATTTGTTGACTTATGATTTTTCTGTTCTCAAATTTGATTTTTCAATTAGATTTCTCATAAACCTGAAAATATAAGTGATAATGATGCAGGATCAACACTTTATGCAGGCTTAACAGCATGGTCTGGAATATTTGTATCTGGTTTATTAGGAGGTCTACAAGGAGCATTTACTTCTTTTGGCGGTGGTAAAGGAAAAAACGTATTAGTATTAGGTGCTTCAGGTGGTGTAGGAAACATGGCTGTTCAAATTTTACGAGCGGAAAATGCAAAAGTAATCATAAATAAATTATAAACACACTAAAACTTAAGTATGTTTATTTTACAGATAATTGTTTCATGTTCCACTGATGCAATGTCACTTCTTTCGAATTTAGGTGCTGATATTATTATCGATTATAATGATCCTGACGCTGTAGCTGATTTAGTTAAAAATGGGCCGTAATCATTTTATTCTACCAATTTCATAACGTAGATTATTTAATTTATGCAATTTTTAGATATGACCTAATCTTAGATTGTGCTGGTAAGGGTCAGAACTATGCCAGTGAAATACCATGGAAATACAATAATTATGTTACATTTAGTTCCCCACTTTTACGTAACATTGACTCATATGGTGTTGGGGTTGGATTTGCACATAATTTATGCAATTTACTTGATAGCAATATTAAAAGTTTATCTGGTCAAAAGGGTATAGTTAAATGGGGTTATTTTCTTCCAGCTCCACATGGTATTGAGTATCTTACAAAGTTAGTTGAGAATAATAAGGTAATATTTTTTAATTTTATTTGTTGCAAATTAATTATTCATTTTATAATTAATTCTTTAGCTACTTCCAATTATTCAAGAAGTATTCCCTTTTGAGAAACTTATTGAAGCCTATAAAAGGGTTGCAAAGGGTCATTTACGAGGAAAAATTATTATTGATTTAAAACAATAGTTTTATTGTTTTAAAAAAATACATTAGAATAAACTTACATCGAACACAAATTGAATGTTATAAATAAATTATTCTAAATATTTGTTATCTTTTAAAATCATTGTTATAAAATATTAATTTGGTTTTTTGAAATGTTTTATCTAATTGCTTCAATATTTTTTTACATATTAAAATGTTGTAAAGATTTCGTTTTAAATTTTAATGATAACATGTAAAAAAAATAAAACGCAACAAGCAATGAAATTTGAATTAACATTCATTTTAATACAAAATCAAAATTAATAAAATGCTAATAATTCTTATTAATCAAAATAGTAATAATTTTTTCTTCCTTATCTGTTTTTTTTTTATAATAATCAAATGAATTTCTCAGCAAAAGTGTAATTATATGTAAAAGTAAGTGATTTTATTTTATTTAATTGACGTGCATTTGATAGAGTATAGAAAAAATTAACAATTTTAAAATATTCAAATCAAAGTCACTTTCAAAAATGACATTGAAATTAATTATTCTTTTTTTTTCTTTTATTATCTTTAATATTAATTTCTGATTTTGCTAGTTTTAGTTTCCCTCTTTATTTTATTTATATGCAAAAAAAAAAACAAAAATATATTTTATAATCACTGGTGAATTTACACTTTCTTCCTTTTCTTTATAAAATGTTTTTAAAAAAATTATAAATCCATCATTTTGTTGTTTTAAGTTATTATTATTATTATAGATTATGCATTTAGTTTTTGAAAAAAACGCCTTAGAATACAATACATTTTTTTAAGAATTATATATTTTCTTTCAAATTTTATACAAAAAAAAATCAAATTTTAAACAGTTTTCACAATCTTCACTAAAAATTAAAAATAATTAAAAAACATAAATTTAGGAAACATCATTTTCGGTGAAAATGATAATGAAATTAATTCAGCTTTGTTGTGAATTTTTCGTCTAACCAAAAAATTTTGAATTCTACAAAAATTCGACCACTTTTTTTATAAAATTTATAATACCCTTTTTATTTATTTTTATCTAACTGTTAAAGAGTGAAAGAGATACAAATTTACCTCATATATTTCGAAACATCGGTCTCTTATTGGATAAAATTTAGTGGTCTGACATCGAACGTTTACGGAGAAGAGAATCATCAAATCTTAAACTCTCTCTTGTTTATTTTCTTTCTTTTCTTTTCTCACAAAATATATTTAAAGTTACTCTTTCGTATATGTATAGAAAAATTCATAATCTTTTTTTCTAAATAAATGAGACCGGCAATTTTATACTTATCTCTCATTTGATTAGTTGTTTTAGGCCTTATTATACTAATGCCGCATGTTTTATTATTGTTGTTCTTTTTTTTTGTTATAAGTTTATTTTGAAGAATAATTTGTTTATACTTTTCATTAGTAACAACGAAAACAATATGAAAAAATCTTTATTTAATAAAAAATCAGAATAAAGAAAGAAATTAATTATATTCTACTACCCCTACAAAACTCTCTAACCTTAGCCCACTCTCTTCACTGAGAGTCAGCAACGATAGTGAGAGAGAGAGAGAGAAAAGTATGTATGTTTCTCGCTGCTTGTATAATGGTGCTTTATTGTATTTTTATTTTTTATGTTTATATAAAATTGTGGGTGTTGGGTAAAATTATATGGGTCGATTTTAGCTTGGAGAAATTTTCTCAAGGGTTTGACGACTTTTTATTTTTTCTCTCTCTGAAAATTTTATTCATGTTAGTCAGAAAATAACCAACAAACAATAAATATCGTGAAAAATAATTATCCTAAGTTAAATTTTATTGAAAAAAATTAAAAATTTAACATAATCTGGAGAAAAAATAGGCAAAATTATTTTTGCTAAAATTTTGAATTACGAAAGAAAAAATAATTCACTTTTTTTCATTCGTAGATTTTCTATTTTGAAAGAAACAAATAACAAGGTGTATTAATTTCGATTTTGTGTGTGCAAACCTATAATTACGTAGAAATTTATCAAACAAATAACGAAAAAATAAAAAAAAGTAATACGACATCACACGCATACAAAAAACAATTCAATACAACAAAAAATATCTGCAATTGTGTGTGTTAAGAGCAACAAAGAGAAAGAGAGAGAGAACGACGTCGACTTCCTATCACTTCCATATAAGAAAACAAAAAAATATACGTGAAATAAAAATTAGTTTTTTTTTCGCGAAATAATAAATAAATTTTCTGCTAAAATACACATTGAAACATATACATTGAAACATACACACTTATAATAATCACTAAGCATTCAAAAGAAAACATCATCATCAACCGAACAAAATACAGCTTGCCATTTGTGATTCACATTTAGTTCAAAACAGAACTTCATCTTGAAAGGAGAATAAGGTAAAAAAATAAAAAATATAAGAAATAGAAACAAAACAATCAATTATTAAAGCAAAGAACAACAGTTAGTTGGGCTTTATTGAGTAAAAGAAAATTATTTTGTGTTTCGATTTAATTCATTAATTCAATCAATAAAAAGGAAATTATTAAAACAAAAAAAAAATAAAGGAGTGAACTAAAGTGAAGAGTGAATTTAATTTTAAAATAAAAATAAAGGAAGGCTTGTACGAGGATTATCAAGCATTTTAAGTGTTTGTGCCAGTTAAAAGTTTTTTCAGGTATGAACTTTAAAAAATATCATTTTTCTCTTTATTTATTTATTAATTGGCTTAACGATTTTTATTCTTAAATTAATTACTCCATTAAATCATAACTGTCTCTAATTATAATACGATTAGAAATTAATTAAATAAATAAATATCTAAAAAAATAACATGCACGATCACGACTGATAAATACATGAATGAATAATAAAACGCGGTAACCTTAAACCTGAATATGACTTTTACTATCTTTTTCTTATTTTTTTTATGTGTTTTGTTTTTCCCATAATTAAATGATAACAATTTTCACTGATTAAAAAATGAGGTGATTTTGGCTATTTCACTTATCTGTTATTATGAACCATCGGCTGTTAGTGACACATAATTTTTTTTGTGTGTTTGTTATTTTCGCTCAATTGAAAAAGAAATGAAAACAAAAATAAATTGTAACTAATCTCGAGATTATATGTCGTCGGGGTTCATCTAATATTCTACTACTAAAGAAAAAGTATTTATCTTTTTTAAAGCTAAGTCGTATGATGCAAGAAAAATCTTATAAGAATGAAAATAATTTTTCATTAAAAAACGTATGAAACTTGGAACAATTCATTTTTCATATTTCTATGAAAGAGAGAAAAACACAAAAAAAAATTTTTGTTTCATAAAAAAATGAGTAAAATAAAAAAATTGTTTTATTAACAAAAAAAAAATAACAATTTTGAAATTTCAAAAAAAAAACATAATAAAAAATTGATGTATATAAAGCACAAACACATAGAGAGTTGTATCTAAGTGCGGTGACCATATTTCTTTTTCTTTTGTTGTTGTTTTGTTATACATAAATACAAACACAAATTATTGGAACATGCGATTTTTTTCTTCACAAAGGCTAGGCTGCTGACTCACACTACCATATAGTTTTTTTTTTGTGTGTTTGAAATTGAAATAGAAAAATTCAAAAAATCATACGATACTTGATGATGATAATGAGAGATGATATTTGTTGTTGTGTGTTAGTTTCGTTATTAATTTTTTTAGTAAAATTATGTGGAGAGATTTTTTGATTTTAATTCAGAGTAACAAGATTAGTGCCTGGAATTTTAAATTTGCTGCATGTGGATTTGAGTACGCAAATAGGTGCTAAATTGCAATCATTTGTACTACTCCCAAAATCCACTAATTCAGTCTAAATTCTGGGAATTTAGAGAAATTCAGAGAGTAAACGTTTTTTAAGTTTTTTTGTGTATAGCTTTTTGATTTTTTTGATTACTCTTGAATTTCTTCTTTGATTTTCATTTAAAAAAATTATTTTATTAAAATTTTATAAAAACTGTTACAACATCATGCAAGCAAATTTAATTTGTTCAATGGTACTCTTGCACTTGAATTTTGTCTGTCGAAAAATTTACAAAATTTTAAAAGAAAAAGTGTGTTTACAAAGTTAAAATATTACGTGTGATTGGGTATTTGTGATCTTATTGGTGACATTTAAAAAACGTTAATCTCACTCTGTCTGTCATTGCAGTCGTTCGATATTATAGATTTATACTCGCTACGACATTTTTGTTTTTGTTTTTTAATTATTTTTTTTTGTTGCATGCGCGCGATTATCACAGAGACAAAACACATGAAAGAAGAAAATATATCCAGTCTGTAAAACGTAATCTTACAACACCAATAAATATATTATTAAAAGTCGTATGACGGTCAAGTTCACTGAAATCGTTTGAGAATGTTGCCCCCCACCCCGCTTTTTATCTTCCACTAAAATAAAAGAAAAACGAAAACCAGAATGCGGAACGTGTACGAGACAAAAAATGAGAGAAATAGTTGAAATGAAAAATTATGATCAGAGGTTAAAAGAAAGAGAATGATAGTTAACATCTGATACAAATAATGTAGCATCTGCTGATTCCAACTTCATTTTTTTCCATTTTTTTATTTTTCTTTCATTATTAATATTTAATTGTATTACATCATTTTAATTAATTAGTTAATTATTTATTAATCAGTGTAAACCGATAATTTTTTTTTCTTGTTTTTCTTCTTCAATTTTTCTGTGTGTATGCGTGATTTTTTTTTATTTTCTGTATTTTATTTTGCATAATTGAAATTCGTATTTACTTTTGTTATTTTGTAATCAATTTGTTTTTAATTAAATAAACAACAACAACAACAACAAAAAGAAATTTACTTCGACATCAATTAATTTAATAATTCTTTATTTTAAGGAAAAAAACACAGAAACAATAAATAAAAAATTGAACAAAATTCAAATTAATGCAAATTAAGTTTTGTATTTTGATTTTTCTTTCCCTCCACTATAAATTCGCACACTTTTTTATTTCAATACAAATTTTTTGTTTTTTTTTTTTAGAAAATTTGCATATTAATTTTTTTTTTGAAATTATGATTAATTTTAAAGAAATTGGAAATTTTGAAAGAGAAAGAGAAATAAAAATGAAAATAAATTTTTAAATTTATTTATTTTGTTTTCGGAAGTTAGTTCTTGGTTTTTGTTTGACTTCTGACAAAACAAATAAAGTAATTTTGAACTGAGTTAATTGGGGGAAAAATGAAATAGAAAAACCGCGTGTTTGTAATTTAATAACAACAAATTACTATATTTTCTTGTCTATATTTTTTTTTGTTTTCCCTTTAATTTGTTTTTGTTTTTTTAATCAAAAAGAATTATCATACGAGGTCATTTCTCCTTTTTTTTTAATATTAATTTAATGTACGTCAAAATGGAAAACATAATTAATAAGATGTTTGACCATTTTCCTTACAAAAATTAATTAAATGACAAATAAATAAATAAAATTAAGTTGATTTTACATAACTTCATTCATTTGTGTGTGTGTGTAGTTTTTTCTATTATTAACTACTTCTAGTAATATTCCACTAGAAATTTTTGTTTCTACAACAAACGTAGAAGTAACAAAGTGTTGTTTATTTTCATGCCTTTTATTTACAAAATAACACTTTTAGTGACAAAAGTTCTCGAATTTTAAACGCGATGTAAGTAAGTAAGTTCGGTAAAATTTAACGAATCGTCTTACCATTAAGCGTGTTTAGAGTAATAAGTTCTTGAACTACAAATAATATTTTTCAAAGCTAGAATTAAATCGATACGCATTGCGTAACGAATTATAAACAACTCTTCGCCCTTTACAATAATGCATACATGAATGATTTTGATCTTCAGTTGATTGTAACTTGAATTTATTTCATTGCAAAATAATTCTTTTTTGCTTATTGTAAAAAAAAACTCTTCTTATTTATAGTTTTGTTTAAGTACAATTTTTAAATATTGAAGAAAATGTGTTTGTCTTTCATTTAGTAAATGGAAAAAAAAAATTGCATTGTCACATCAGTAAAATATGAATAAATAATAATAAAAAATTTTCAACTTATTTTAAAACAAAAATACAATTCCCAAAAACATTTTTTCGCTAAGTTTTGTGAATTTGCTTTAATCACTGCAATAAAAGAATCTTGCTCTATTGAATTTATGAAAATTGTTTTATGGTCAATTATTGTTCCGATTGATACGTATTTATTAAAATAAGTAGAATTTATTAAGTATAGTACAAAACGCAGCTAGAAAACAAAAAACTGAATTAATAATTAAATAATCGGTTAACTTTAATATGTAATTAATTTTAATTACTTGATTTATTTGTTTATTTTTTTTAATCGATATTTTCTATTTAGCAACAATTAATCTTAACCCAACATTTCTTTTTGCAATCATTTTAGTTCATTATTGCCAATTCCATTAAACCTATTCGAGTAGTCGATCAATGACACGTTAATAAGCGATCTCAACCAATCTCGCTATCATTCAATATGATGCGATAATAAACAGATAATGGTGGTATATATATATATATATATAAATATTTTGTGTTTCTTTTTTTATTTGATATTTGATTAGAGAACACAAAAAAATTATTTTATTGAAATATAAGTAAGATTTAAGGAATTGAAGAAGAAGAACGTGACGATATTTTCTGTCAGTTTATGTGTTAGCTTTACACGCTTATTTATTATTTGAAATTGATTCTGTATATTTTTTGTTTTCTTAATTATAATAATTTACAAATAATTGTCATCTTTTAGTTCTCTTCACTTTTCAGTTTTCACACAATAAAATAACAGAAAAAATGCGAGTTTTGTAGTTGTATTTGTGACTCTAATTACAAATTAGAAGTAAAATGATGTTTGATGATGGATTATAATGAGATGATGTTGATCATTGATGATGACAAAACAAAATGAAAAATAAGCGAAATATTTATGAAGTGAATAAGAAAAAAATATACATTGTTTTGAGTTATATAGCAGTGGCAATAATATTTTTATTAAATACGTCAAATTTGTCGGTTGATTTTATGAGAATAAATTTGAACAAAAAAAATGTATTTTTTTTTTGTTCTCAGTAAGTTGTTGGTATAAAATGTTTAAAGTTTTTTTTATGGAAAAAAAATGTAATTTAATTTAAGTATTTTGTCCCATCCATTCTTTAATTTGTAAATCGTGATTTTAACCAAAGAAAAAAATACTAGACATTATTTCGAAATTTTTGATTAAATTAAGTAAGAAGAAGAAAAAGATGCACTAAGAAAAAAAAACACTCTCATTTTAACCAATTTTTTTTCCAACAAATATTTCAACGTTCACCAATTTCTTCTCAATCTAATACGTATATTAATCTTGTGTTTAATTTTTTTGTTCTCTACTCAAATTACAGTCAACAAAAAGGTATTTCGATGATGCTATAAGATTTATTTATTAAAATGAATGAATGCTTTATTTGTCTTTTATTTTTTTAAAATTAAAATTTGATAATCTCAGCAAAGAATTTTCTTAACTGGAGAAGGGAGAAAAATAATAAGATACAGTATTAGTTTTCACACATTTTTCCCATCGATGTATATTTGATCTTAATTTTAAAACAAATATAAAAAAGAAAGAATTTCATTCCCTTAAAACCTTACAAATTTTCACGAGAAAAAAAGAAAAAAAAACCAAAACAGGGCAAAAGTTTAAACTTTAAAACGAACACTAGCAGAATCTATATAATACGCATGCGTTGAATATTCGTTTTATTTATAATTTAATTCAATTCAATTAATTAAAATTCTTCGTCTTCTTTACATTTTTCTTTTATTATTGTTATTTTTGTATTAAATGATATTTCCGGAGAATAAAAAATAATATATTTAAAAGATTTAACAGAAAAAAAAGAAGTTGCGTTTGTGTTCTTTGATATTTTTTCATTCATTTTCATATTAATTTATTTTTTTAGTCTGCTAAACCACAGTGGTTTTCTTCTTTTCTTCAAACTTTTTTTTAATTTAATTTAAGAATAAAAATGGTCTTTGGTTTTCGATATTTTATTATAATTTTCTCAATTAAATATGAAACACTTTTTTTTGTTTTTGTTTGGAAGAAGAAAAATTTGTTTGTAAACAACAATATTACTTTTTTTGTGAAAATTAATAATTGAATTTAAAGAGGGAATTCAAAAGTCTTTAAACCATCTTAAATCCCGTTGACATAATATTTGTATTAATTTTTAACTTATTTTTAAATTATTTTTTTACTTGGGGAAGTTTATTCTAGCTTAGGATTTATTTGTTTTCAATAATGTGCATGTGTATTAAAAATGACTTAAATTTAAAAAATAAATAAAAAAGAGTTAAAGTTGTAAATACGTATTTAACAAATCCGATTATGTGATGATTAATGATTCTTAATACAATTCTGAAATTTTTGCTATTTTTTAAGCGTATTTTATGTAAATTTTATAAAACATAAGAAAAGCACATGCTTGATCGTGCTCATAAGTATTTGTGTGTGTGTGTATGTGTATGTAGAGGAGTAAAGCAAAAACGCTTTATAAAGTTTATTTACGTCTGCTACTGTTATTCAATGTAACCGTAGCAACAATAATAATACTAATAATTAATATTAATTCAATTCCATTTCTAAAGTAAGCGTTTACTTTACTTAATAAATAACAAAGTATATTCATAATCATTTAATTATTTTATTATTATTAATGAGAATACTTATATAAGTTTTGATTTAATAGAATCATAATCTTTTCTTTCTTTTTGACCTGACCTCATACACGCGGTTGCATACTTATTTTTATTTTTTTTTTTACATTTTTCTATTTTGCAAAATCTACAAAAAAAATCAAAACAAAAATCATCAACGTACATACGATGTACGTACTCAGCTTTTTCGGTTTGTTCCTTTTAAATTTTTTTGTTTTTAGAATTAATAACATTATGTATGATTGCAGTGGATCACGCCATATTATTAGAATAAATCAAATTATTGTAACTTATCTAGTAGCTGAATTTGAAATAAATTGTTGAAAAAATTTTTAAGAATGAACTTTTGTTTATCTTTTCCGTTTCCTTAATAGAGGCGCTACTATGTGTACTATAAACTTCAATTAATTTAATTTAAATAATTATTTTTATTATTTGTTTGAGTTCTTGTTAGAGAGGACGCAGTGTTAATATTTTCTCTAAATAAATTAATCAAGGTTCTTCGGTTACACGTTTACGTTACGTCTTAGTTTGTAAAGAAACATATTTTATATTATTAAGTATGCATCAACATTTTTATATATTATAATTCAGACAAATTAGAATTAATCAATTATTTTATTGTTGTTGAATTTAATAAAGAAGAAAAATGAATATGATGAGAAGAGAAGACGGGAAATATTATCTTTTGT
Organism: Pedicia rivosa; assembly: GCA_963082725.1. Lineage (NCBI taxonomy): Eukaryota > Metazoa > Arthropoda > Insecta > Diptera > Pediciidae > Pedicia > Pedicia rivosa. Next base: position 18,490,048 of record OY720154.1, on the reverse strand, counting down.
GTACAAATATTATATTTCTTTTTTTATTTAAAATTAATTTAATAAAAAAAATTCTGTTCGTTGATCTTATTAAGGCTTTAATAGAATTTTTTTCGTATTGTCATTATAAAATTGTAGCCAAATTGTCTTTTCTTATTTTTTTTTTCTTTTTTGGGGTACATTTTTTAATTAAACTTATTGAACTTCATTCATATTGTGCTAAATATCTGTGTGAGTGTGTGCCATAGTCAGTCAGTGAAATAAAGAGCTTTTAAGGTTTCTTGCTCTCCCTTTATTTTTTTCATTATTTAGTTTTGTATGATTTTATTGTTATATTCTCGCGTCTCGTGTCTTATTTATGCCAGCGTGTCATTTGATTTAAATTAATTTGTTCGTAATAATAAGAAAAAGGGTTAAAGAGGAAAAAAAGTCAGAGTTTCATAACAATTTTTTTAGTTCTTATTTTATGATGATAATTGTGATTTAATTGGAATTCTATAATCTTTTTAAATAAAATAATTGTGTTGAAGAAAAATGCTAGACCTTGCTAACTAGTTCTGAAGTTTATTATTAAATATGTTCGTTTTTGTCATAGTTCTTTGGTTCAATTTAATGTGTTTTCTAGAATGAATAATGAAGATCAAAACAAATATTGATTCTCTGACTTCTATTTTCAAATCACAATTAAATAAGCTGACAACAAATATATGCACTTAGATTAGATACCTCTGTCTGGGCATACATTTTTTTGTTGTTGATTTCAATTAATAAATTTAGACTGAACCTCAGCCCACAATAATAATAAAAATATTTTGTGTTTATTTAATGTCAACAATAAATTTGATCTAATATAATTTTTTTTCCTCTTCAATTATAGTTAGTAGGTGTCTTTTAGAGGCACCATTCCATCTCGAGGGAATCGTTCAAATAGAAAGAAAAAACGTCGGAATCAAAGTGCAAATATGCCAGCAAGATTCGAGGATGTTACAACTGACACTAGACATAGTGTTCCCCATGACCTGGGGGAACATTATGGCAACAATAATCGTAATATCCAAGATGATGTTGTTATAACAGGATTATCAGGGCGTTTACCAGAAAGTGGAAATATAGAAGAATTTAAACATAATCTTTATAATCATTTTGATATGGTTACTGATGAACCAAGAAGATGGCCTAAAAATTTATATGATTTACCAGCGAGACAAGGAAAAATAAAAGATGAAGATTTAGAAAATTTTGATCCACAATTTTTTGGTGTGCATCAAAAACAAGCTGAATGTATGGATCCACAATTAAGAATGCTTATGGAAGCAACATATGAGGCTATTGTTGATTCTGGTAAATACAAATTCTAAGTAATTTTTATACAATATTTTAAGAAGAAGATTTTTTTTACAGTGACGTGTAAAAAAAACATTCGACGGTTTTTATAAGCAAATCATAAAAATTAATGTAATATTCTTAACTTGCGATTTCTTCTCAACTTTTTTGACAAAATTATCTTGTATATTTTCTTTCCGTCATTTGAGAAGTAAATAACTTTTTTAAAGTGGAATTTGAAACAATTTTTTTAGTCTAAACTTTTTCCTAAAAAGAAATGATTTAGCTTTTATAGATTTTTCAAAATATTTATTGTATAACTGATTTTTTTTTGTTTTATCAAATCAAAATCGATTATTAAAAAAACAGTAAAATTCATTATTGATTAAAATCATGCCCTTTTTTTATATTTCAATCATGATAAGCCAAATCCATAAATTTTAGGATTTTTTTCTATATTTAATTAAAGAATAACGAAAAGAAAACATCAAAAAAGAAACTGAAAATAAAACGCAGTCGTAATTCGGTTCACACCTTAATTTGTACAATTCTTTCATTGGCGTCGAATAGAAAATTTTTCCGGTGATAAAATTTCCATTTTTAAGTAGACGTCTGTTGAAATATCAGAATGAATATTTTTGAATTCAAATGGGTCTTTTACTTTATTCCAATATTTATTTTGTGTTTCCTTTTTCTGTCTGTTTCTGGAACAATAAGCTGATCCTTCTTTAACCTTTTACTAAAGCCACTGGGTACCATATTAAAATATTCTTCTAATTTCGAATTAAATACTTTTTTGTTCTTAAACTGAAATAAATTGTAGACGACACGGCACTTCTTGTTTCGTGCAAAATAGGCAATTACATGGTTTTGCAAAAATGTTGTTGGTTTTTCTTTTATTTGCGCAGAAACACAAGAAAAAAAATTGTTTTTTTTAAAAAGAGAATTCTTTTTAAGAGAATTCTTAAAAAGAAAAGTTAATTATTCTGTTGTTTTTTTAAAATATAAAATTTATGTTGATTAAATTTTTTAAAATAATTGGAAACGGTGAATACTTACTTTAAAAAGAATTATATGCACATATCAATACATAATTTAATTCTTTTATCACCAAATTTTGATTGGATTATTTGAGGAACTAATTAGAATGGTTACCCCAAAATACTATACTAAGCTATTATTTAATTACACAATTAATAATAATAAATTAACTTATGTATACAATATTGACTTTGATTCTTGAGTATAGATTTTTATTATTATTTCAATTATATTATTTATTTCTTTCAATTGTTATTCTTTTTCTTCATTATTTTTATTTTTACCTGAAGGTCAACAAAAAAGTAAACTTTTAAAGCGAAAAAATATTTTTTCAATAAAAAAAATCTGTATAAGAAGCGCTGTGACGTATTTTTAATTTAAAAATTGACGTATTTAAAAAAGTCTATGTTTACCTTTTTGTATTTTTTTTATTAAGTTTTTCAAACAGGAAAAATAATGATGCAAAAAAAACTTGCTATATTAGAAATATTTATTTAATTTTTTGTGTTTTTTATATTCTAGGTTACAATCCACAAGAATTACGTGGTAGTAATACAGGAGTTTATATTGGTGTATCAAATTCTGAATCTGAACAATATTGGTGCGCTGAAGCTGATCGTGTTAATGGCTACGGTTTAACAGGATGTGCTAGGGCAATGTTTGCTAATCGTTTATCATTTACATTTGACTTTAAAGGACCCAGTTATATTCTTGATACAGCTTGTTCTAGTTCTTGTATTGCTTTAACAAATGCATTTCAAGATGTTAAAAATGGTTTATGTGATGCAGCTATTGTGGCCGGTGCTAATTTATTATTGAAACCACTTATGTCACTTCAATTTAAACGTTTGGGAATGTTAAGTCCAGAAGGTAATTATTTATTCTGAAGAGAGTGAATCTCATTTAAATTAAAACTTCAATCGTATTTAAATTGAATAAATTGACAAAACTTTTGTTTACTTGAGAATGAATTTTCTTTTTTTTAAATATTTTATTAAAAACTAAAAATTGAATTCTACTTTTTTTCTTTCAAAGGTATGTGCAAAGCATTTGATGAAAGTGGTGCCGGTTATGTTCGTTCAGAAGGTTGTGTTGTTTTATTTATACAAAAATCAAAAGATTCACGACGAATTTATGCAAGTGTATTAAATGCAAGAACAAATACAGATGGTAATAAAGAAATGGGAATAACATTTCCCGATGGTAAAATGCAACATCGTTTAATAAAAGAAACATATGAAGAAATTGGTCTAAATCCACATGATGTTGTTTATATTGAAGCACATGGTACTGGTACAAAAGTTGGTGACCCACAAGAAGTTAATTCAATAAGTGATTATTTTACAAAAGATCGTAAAACACCATTGTTAATTGGTTCTGTTAAATCAAATATGGGACATTCAGAACCAGCATCTGGTGTATGTTCTGTTGCTAAAATCTTAATTGCAATGGAAGAAGGTATTATTCCTGCTAATTTACATTATAAATCACCAAATCCAGATTTATATGGTCTAATGGATGGTACACTGAAAGTTGTTGATCAAAATACTCCGTGGACTGGTGGAATTATTGGTTTAAATTCATTTGGTTTTGGTGGTGCGAATGCACATATTATATTAAAATCAAATCCAAAACCAAAAGCAATTTCACCAAGAGATGGTTTTCCAAAATTAGTAACAGTGTCTGGACGTACACAAGATGCTGTACAATTGTTATTAGATGATCTTGAAAAACATAAAGAGGATGAAGAATATATTGGACTTATTAATAATATTCATCGTCAAAATATTCCTTTACATTATTTCCGTGGTTATTCGGTTTTAACAGAAAAAGAATGTGTTAAAGAAGTACTTGAATTAACAGAAGAAAATCGTCCCATTTGGTATGTTTATTCTGGTATGGGTTCACAATGGGCAAGTATGGCAAAAGATATGATGCAATTTGAAGTTTTCAATAATAGTATACATCGTTGTGCTGAAGCGCTACGTCCAGAGGGAATTGATTTAATTAATATTTTAACGAATAGTGATGAAGAAACTTTTGAAAATATTTTATATTCATTTGTATCGATAGCAGCTGTACAAGTTGCATTAACTGATGTTTTAACATTTTTGGGTGTAACACCTGATGGTATTGTTGGACATTCTGTGGGTGAATTAGGTTGTGCATATGCTGATGGTTGTTTTACACCAGAACAAACTGTATTAGCATCATATTGGCGTGGTAAAAGTATTTGTGATACAAAATTAACACCAGGAGCAATGGCTGCTGTTGGTTTATCATGGGAAGAATGCTTTAAACGATTACCATCTGATGTTATACCTGCGTGTCATAATAGTGGTGACAGTGTTACTGTAAGTTAATATTACAAAATTACAAATTTATTCAGTAATTAATAAGTCATTTTTTAATTAAAGGAAATTAGATCAACTTTGTTTCAATGTTTTTGTATTTTTTTGTATTTAATTAAGAATGTAATTTCTATAAAAACGTGTTTTTATATCGTTTAATTCTTTCAATATTATAATTTTCTTTCTCATCAATAATTTTTACCAAGGTTAAAACATTTGATAAAAAATATGAACTAACTTAATCGCTTTGACTTTAAATACATTTTTAAATTAAAATAATAAATGTTCGGAATTTGTTATAATTTTTTGTGTATTGTTTTTGTGTTTAACACACGAATTACTATCACGCAATATTTTGATTTTTTCAAATTATTTGTGATAGACTAGAAGATGTAATGGTGTTTAACTATAAAAATTCTAATTTTTTAGATTTCTGGTCCGGCGGCATCTGTTAAAAAAGCTGTTGATGAATTATCAGCCGAAGGAATATTTGCTAAAGGTGTAAAATCATCTGGATATGCATTTCATAGCAAGTATATTGCGGATGCAAGTCCAAAATTAAGAAAATCATTAGATAAAATAATACCAAATCCAAAAAATCGTTCATCAAAATGGTTAAGCTCAAGCATACCAGAAAGTGCATGGAATTCACCAATTGCAAAACAAAGTTCGGCCAGTTATCATGTTAATAATTTACTTTCACCAGTATTATTCCATGAAGTTTTACAGCATGTACCAAAAAATGCGATATGCATTGAAATTGCACCACACGGCTTACTACAGGCAATTCTTAAACGTTCATTAACGACATGTGTTAATTTAAGTTTATTAAAACGTGGGCATGCTAATAATTTTGAATTTATGTTATCAAATATTGGAAAGTATGTTTATTCTATAAATAATTTCATCGTTGATTTTTATTCTAAACAAAATCTTTTCTTTCATTTTCTAGGCTTTATGCTGCTGGTTATCAACCTAATATTCTTAAATTATATCGTCCCTTATCATTCCCAGTTGGACGTGGTACACCAATGATTAATTCAAAAATTGCTTGGGACCACTCTGTGAAATTTATTGTTGCTAAATTTGATAGTGATAGTATGTTATTGAAGTACTTTTGTAATTTCCATTACTAATAAATATCATTTTTCTTTAAAATTTACAGAATCATCGGGACAAATAACAAATGACTTTAATTTAGCTAAAGAGGAAGATGCTTATTTAGCTGGACATACAATTGATGGACGTATTCTGTTTCCAGCTACTGGTTACATGAATATTGCTTGGCGTTCATTTGCAAAAATGAATGGTTTAATGTATCAAAACACAGCAGTTGTAATGGAAAATGTTGTTTTCCATCGTGCAACAATTTTACCAAAGGACGGTGTTGTTCGTTTAGGTATTAATTTCTTTGAAGGCACTGGTTTATTTGAAATTACGGAGGGTGGTTCAGTTGCTGTAACTGGAAAGATTTATTTACCAGAAAACATTGATAAAGACTTTTTACCATTAGAACATTTAGAACCTGATTATAAAACAGATACACCATTATTAAATCATGATATTTATAAAGATTTACGTTTGAGAAGTTATGATTATGGAGGTATATTTAAAGGTATTGCAAAATCTGATTATAATACAACAGCTGGAACATTATATTGGGAAGATAATTGGATTAGTTTTATGGATACAATGCTACAATTTGGTATAATTGGTAAAGATTTACGTGAATTATATTTACCCACTAGAATTGAAAAAATTGTATTAGATCCAATTAAACATATGAAAATACTTGAGAAAATTAATTCAAATAAAAAAATTGAATTACCAATTTCACATTATAAAAACTTAGAAGTATTGAAATCTGGGGGTGTTGAAATGCGTGGTATGATTGCATCATTAGCTCCAAGACGTTCTGGTACACAAGCGTTACCAACATTAGAACGTTCAATTTTTGTACCAAATATCAATTTTAATCAATTAGCTGATAGTGATGAACAATCACGTAATCATATTTTAACTGTTGCTATACATACAGCACTTGAAAATAGTAAAGGTGCATTAAAAATAAAAACTGTTGAATTTTTGTATGATAGACCAGCTGAAAATATGATTTCATTAAATGTACAACGTATTATTGAAAATGAACCACTATTGGCAAGTGACGTTGCTGTTGTAACAACACAAACAACAGAAACTTATCTGGCTGTTGTTGGAGATTCTGGTATACGTGTCTCTACAAAAGATAGTAAAAATGATTTCTATGATAAAAATTGTTTAATTGCATTCGGTTATGATATTTTTAATCGTAATGATGGAAAACAAATTTTATGTAATTTAAAAAATTCTATTCGGGCTGATGGTTTTATTTTACTTGAAGAATTTGTTTTTGCATTTGAAAATAATAAACAGGGTACACAATTATTTAGCGAACTTAATTTAATCGTTATATCAAGACATCATTTAGATAAAAAAGTTTATCTTTTATTACGCCCTGATCTTCTTGTTGAAGAACGTAAAAAAGAAATTATACAAATAACCGAAAAGAATTTCAGTTGGTTAAATAAAGTAAAGAAAGCACTTGCAACAGCTGAAGATGAAGCAAAATATATTTATCTTGTATGTCAAGGTGAAGAACAGTTCGGTGCTGTAGGTCTTATGAATTGTATTAAAAATGAAATTGGTGGTAATATGGCACGTATGTTCTTTATACAAGATTCACATCTTGAAAAATTTACATTCACTGGCAAATTATATGCTGGACAAATGAAAAAGGATCTCGTTGTGAATGTTTTGAAGAATGGCTGTTGGGGTTTATTTAAACATTTAAAATTAGAGAACCAATTAGATGTACCAACATTACAAGTTGAACATGCATATATTAATGCTTTAACAAAAGGTGATTTATCAAGTTTAAAATGGATTGAAGGCTCTTTAGGTAGACAGAAACCAGATTTGAATAATAAAAATACTGAATTATGTACTGTTTACTATGCACCAATTAATTTCCGTGATGTTATGTTAAGTACTGGAAAATTAGCAGCTGATGCATTACCAGGTGATCTTGCAAATCAAGATTGTATATTAGGTCTTGAGTTTGCTGGACGTGATTCAAATGGTAAACGTATGATGGCATTAGTAAGTGCAAAATCATTGGCAACTACATGTGTTACACAACGCAATATGATTTGGTATATACCAGATAAATGGACAATGGAAGAAGCAAGTACTGTACCATGTGTTTATTCGACAGTTTATTATGCATTATTAATTCGTGGTAGAGCAAAAAAAGGCGAAACAGTTTTAATACATGCTGGGTCTGGGGGTGTTGGACAAGCAGCTATATCGGTTGCAGTTCATTACGGTTTAAAAGTTTTTACTACAGTTGGTAGCAAAGAGAAAAGAGAATTTTTAATGAAAACATATCCACAGGTAAATTTATTTAAATATATATTTGTTGTTTCTATAAGTTTTATTAAAATTTTTGGATTTGCTGAAAATTTGAAAATTTTAGAACTTATTTGAATTTTTAGGATTTTAACAGAATTTCCAAAATCTTGAATATCCAAAAAAAAATCTCGAAAGTTTAGAATTTAAATAAAATTTTAGAATTCACATAAATCTTACTAGAATTAATTTTATGTTCTGAATTTATTTTGAAGGACATGTTTTCCTTTTCTCTTTCACCTTTTTAAATATTTCTTTAAAAATTACGTCCACTTAGACAACTGTAGATCATTCAGAATTAAATTTATATTTAAAAATATCAAGAAACTAAAAATCGATAAACTAAATGAAAACGTAAGTTGGATTTCCTGTTTTTTTTAGTAATAATAAAAAGAATGAAACGTTAAAAAATATTTAAATGTTTGAGTGAATGACGTAGTTGGACAATATTCTTATGATTTAAACTTTTTGTGTATTTTATTTATATTCTCTTTTCTTATTCCATCAATATAAATATTTTTTATCTATTTTTATGATTTTTTTTATCGTTTTTAATTTTGTTTAAATTTGAAGAAAAATAAAACTTCATTTCGCACTTTGCTGTTATCTTTTGATTTTTTTCTTATTACTTTATTTAACTAAAAATAATATTACGTGTGCCATAATAATTTTGAAGGTCAATATTTAGAGAGAAAAAATAATTTAGAAAAAAGTACAAGTGTTTGTTACCGACGACCTACACTTTATTCTTAATTTTATATTTAACTTATGAAATCATTTTGTTGTTGTTGTTGATGTTTTATCTAAAAACTTTGAGTCTTTGAAATTCTGTGGAATTGTAGATAAATTCTTTGCATTATTATTAAATATAGGTGAGTAGGTAGAATCACCTATTAACCATAATCAAAAACAGAATTCAATTGAATATTCTTAGATTGTTAAATATCATTTTACAGACTTTTTATAAATAAAAAATCTAACTGAAATCTATATTTTGTTACGTTTCAGTTAAATGAGAATTGTATTGGTAATTCTCGGGACTGTTCATTTGAACAAATGATAATGAGGGAAACTCGAGGAAAAGGTGTTGATATTATTCTAAATTCACTATCTGAAGAAAAATTACAAGCATCTGTCCGTTGTCTTGGCTTAAATGGACGTTTCTTAGAAATTGGGAAATTTGATTTAAGTAAAAATAGTCCATTAGGAATGTCGGTATTTTTAAAAAATTCATCGTTCCATGGTATTTTGTTGGACAGCATTATGGATCAAGATACAGAAGTTATGGCAGAAGTTATGGAATTGGTTAATGAAGGTATTAAAAATGGTGCTGTACGTCCATTACCTGTTACTGTTTTTAATGAAACACAAGCAGAACAAGCATTTAGGTAAGTTATATTAAATTAGTATTTGTAATAAATTTTTAAGTGTTAATCTCTACTGAGAATTCAATTAGAAACGTCCGGACGTAAAATTTTGATTAAAAGATAAACACGTTTATCAAATAAATTTAATGAATGGCTGCTTTTTTTATTTGGCAAAGAATCTAATTAAACAAATTGTTTTATCTTTTATGTTATTTGAGACTATGTTGTATTAGAACAATATAAAAATTGACAATATAAAAACAGATGCTTCGACTTTTTATTTCGTCTATCAATTTCACAAATAAAATAAAATTAACATATATAATTTAAATTCAATAATACAATAAGTGTTACTTTTAACAGAATATTATTTTATAGAAAAAAAATTGTCAAATGAAACTTGTGAATTTCGATTAGCAATCAATTCTTACACACTTCATCATTTTTTTGGTTTTAAATAAATTTTGTAAAATTAAAAAAGTATGAAATATTAAAGTTTTTTTATGAATTTTTATTGTTCTTTTTAGATTTATGGCATCTGGTAAACATATTGGTAAAGTTGTAATAAAAATGCGTGATGAAGAAACAAAAAAAGAATTTATGCCAGCACCAAAATTGGTAACAGCAATACCTCGTACATATTTAGACCATATGAAAAGTTATATAATTATTGGTGGTCTTGGTGGTTTCGGTTTAGAATTAGCAAATTGGTTTGTTATACGTGGTGCAAGTAAATTAGTTTTAACATCAAGAAGTGGAATAAAAACTGGTTATCAAGCGATGATGGTACGCAGATGGCGTGATCGTGGTGTATCAGTTTTGATTGATACAAATGATGTAACAACGTTAAAGGGTGCACAAAACTTATTAAAAACAGCTACAAAATTAGGTTCAGTTGGTGGAATATTCAATTTAGCTGCTGTATTACGTGATGGGGTAATTGGTGATCAAACTGAAGCTGATTTTAAAATTGTTTGTACACCAAAAGTCGATGGAACTAAAAATTTAGATATTGCATCACGTGAACTTTGTTCAGATTTAGATTATTTCATATGTTTCTCAAGTGTTTCATGTGGTCGTGGCAATTTAGGACAAACAAATTATGGTCTTGCTAATTCAGCAATGGAAAGAATATGTGAAAATCGTCAAGCAGCTGGATTACCAGCAATGGCTATACAATGGGGTGCAATTGGTGATACAGGTCTTGTTATTGAAACGTTGGGTGATAATGATACCGTTATTGGTGGTACTTTACCACAAAGAATGGTATCTTGCCTTCAAACAATGGATAGCTTCTTACAACAACCTCATGCAATTGTGGCATCTATGGTTGTAGCAGAAAAACGTAAATCAGAAGGATTAGCAACCACAAGTCTTGTTAGTTGTGTTGCAAATATACTTGGATTAAAAGATACAAAAAATATTTCTGATATAACGTCATTAGCTGATCTTGGTATGGATTCGTTGATGGGTGCAGAAATAAAACAAACATTAGAAAGGTCATTTGATTTAATATTAAATGCTCAAGAAATAAGACAATTAACATTTGGTAAATTAAAAAGTTTAGATAATAAAGGTGAACAAGATGTACAGTTATCAAATGGTACAGCACCAGAAATAATTGATGATAAAAATTTACCAATTGGTGATGGTACCCAAGTACAATTTAGTTTTGAATTAATACCAAAAAAATGTTTAATTAGATTAGATGATAATAAAAATTCAAAATCAACACCATTGTTTGTTGTACATGCAATTGAAGGTGTTGTTAAAGCATTGGAACCATTAGCTGGCAAATTAAAATGTCCTGTTTATGGTTTACAATGTACGAGAGATGCACCATTAGATTCAATAGAATTATTGGCACAATATTATTTAAAACAAATAAAAACAGTTTATCCAAAGGGACCATATATAATTGCTGGCTATTCTTTCGGTGGTTGTGTTGCATTTGAAATGATTGTACAATTAGAAAAACAAAATGAAAAATGTAAATTAGTTATGTTAGACGGTGCACCGAAATATATTAGTTGGTATACAACATTATATAAACAAAGAGTTGGTGGTGAACCATCACAGGCCCAAGATGAAGCTTATGCGATGGCATATTTTGGCTGGGTTGCTGCTAATTTAGATTATGTTAATGTAAGTTTTAATATATGAAAGTTATCTCTTACGTTTGTTTCATGTTTTCCCTTTTTTATATTTTTAGACGGCAAAGGAATTAGAAGTTTTACCATCTTATGAAAAGAGATTATTAAGATGCTCAGAATTGGTACAAGCTGTTGTTAATCATTCATATGATGAGGTAATAAGAAAATAAAATTAATTATGAATCAAAAAAAAAAATCTAAAAATGTACAATAAAATAATCAAAACATAGGATTAAGTTGAATAGTTTTTTGGGCAATGAAAAAATTTAATGTTGTGTCTATTTTTTTTAAACAAGTAAAATATTTTAATACTTTAGCACTTTATTAAGAAAATTAAAAATTAAAACAGTCAATGTTAAAAATTATTCGTGCGACGATTGTTAATTATATTTCTCTTTGGGAATGTTTTTTGCTTAATTGCAAAATTGTTTAATTTTTATTTATAGATTGCGACATCTGCTGAATCATTTTATAAAAAATTATTGGCTGCTCATATTTATGAACCAGAAATCAAAGTAAAATCACCAGTTATTCTTATTAAGCCCACTGAGAATTATACAAAACTAAGTGAAGATTATGGAATGTCAAATGTAAGTTATAAATATTTAAGAAAAAGTTTTGGATTTTTTTAATAATATATCATTTCTAATTTTAGAATTGCGAACAAAAAATTGAAATTCATACAGTAAAAGGAGACCATCGTACATTCCTTCTAGGTGAATCATTGGAGAATGTCACCAGTGTATTTGAAAGGCTTTTAGCTTAAATTTAATTATCCTATAAAAACATAAAGATCTTCTCACTCTATATTTCCTGTTAATTTTTATTTTATCCTTCAATTAATAAAATTGAATTATTTAATAATTTTATGTAATTCTACGTAGAACGTAGTGATTTATTTATTTAAGTTTTTTTCTTTCACAAAATTACTTTTCATCTTATTTAATTATTTAGTTATTAATTTAGTAAAATACCATTTGACTTTTATTAATATTTAAATAAAAAATTACAAGGAGATCAAAAGGACCATATTTATGTGTTTTTTTAATAAAATACAGGTCGTTTTATTTAATGCATAATTGTTGACCTTTTACTCCTAATTGACATTAATTTAATTTTTTTTAATTAATTATTAATATTATTTAATGACCAAAAAAACATTCCATTCTAGAATTTAACTAAAAGTGTTTTATTAGAACATATTTTTAGAGACAGCAAATCGCATCACATAATTTCACAAATAAACAAAATCAATCATAACTATGTTTAATTTTAATTGTTTACTGAGATTTTTTTTCATTTCTTGTTTGGGTGATCTTATACTTTTATTTAAACAAATATTTTTAAGAATTTTGGATTTCCATGATAAAACTTCTTGTTTTTAGAGACATACAAACTATATATTATAAAAAATTTTAAATTATATTGTTATGGAAAAATATTGTTTGGTTATCTATGAATTAAATTTTTATAGGCACTTTTTTTTTTTTTTTGTTAGAGTTTAATAATTCACCCTGCAAATATTTAAAAATAAATTTAAATAAAAAAAAAAATATTGCACAGTAATTCTGTGATTTTACATTTCACATGCACATTATAAAAATCTAAAAATAACTATTGATATTAATTGTTGTACAACATTAAAAATATGACTTTGTATATATTCAATAATTAAATGCATATTAATGTAGAAAATGGTCTTTTTTTTTCTTTCACTACTTTTCGTATTTGGAAGTCTTATTGTTTTGGGTTTTATTCTTTTATAAAATTGGTATTTAACTATAATAATTCAAATTATTGTAACGTGAAGTTGGTAACGCGCTGCAAAAAAAACATTGAACTGAAATAACAAATAAATGAAAGTGTTGCCATCTATATCAAACAACCATTATCAATTTGACTTTTTATTGTTTTTCAGGGGTCTGTTCGTAAATGTCACCTAAAAAGTAAGGTGATTTTACGTCAAGTGAAAAAAGTTACTGAAAAATGGCTGCCCTAGGTGACTTTTGGTGAACTAGAAAACGAACGATTTTGGTAACAATTTTGGTGATCAAACGTCAAAAATCACACAAAAAATAAAATAAAATCAAGAACTCACAGAAAAATATAATTTTAATGATCAATTTAGAAAGAAAAAATTGATTTATTTCAGAAAATCTTTAATTAAAATATATTTTATTCTTTACATTATCTAAATGAATCTCATTTTTATAATTCTAAATGTATTCATTTTTATTACTTTCAATAAAACTGTAATTATTCATTTAAAAAATTTTGTATTGCTTTTAAACATCATAATTTATTATTTTTTGACAGTTCTTCAAAAAAATATAATTTGGCGACTTAAACGAACGATCAAAGTGATGGTGACTTTTTCACCATTTTGCATTTTCGAACGCATTTTGGAGATGTTACGGTGAAAAAGTTACCAAAAAGTCACCTAGGTGACATTAACGAGCAGACCCCAGTTCAATATTAATTTTTTTTGTCTTTCTGTTTAATTCCTTCTTTCTTTTTGTTGTTGTTTTAGCTGTCAAATCAAAATAATATAGTGTTTTTTAAATAATTGTAATTGCATTGTAAATAATTAATTAAAGGCATATACGTGAATTTACTATAACAGTGAATCAGTTACACAATTTGCCTTTAAATTAACAGTACATTAAATTTGCAATAATCATTAAAAATTAAAATATAAAGTGAAGGTTAGATTTTAACGTTTTCAAACATTGAAATAAAAATAAATAATTAAGTAATATTTTACAATATTAAAAATGCCCAAAACCACTAAAAGGTATGAACAAACTTTATAAATTATCTTAATTAAGTTATTTATAGTAATTTCTGTACTTTAGACATAGAGAACCGGAGAAACGAACAAAAAAGGATAAACTTGAGAAACGCGATAAACATAAACATAAGAAGAAGGATGAAGAAAAACGACGAAAACGATATTCAAGCTCTTCAAGTGATAGTTCTTCATCTTCGAAGAATTCAAAGCCAGCTAGTAGTCCAGATTCTTACAATTTTTTAAAGAAATTGGAAACTAAACGATTAAAAGAAGTACTAGTAAAGAGAAGTGAAAAAGAAAAAATGAAAGCTGCTGAAACAGCAGAAGAGAAAAGATCAAGAAGATTAAAGGAGAAACAAGTTAAAGATTTAAAGCGAAGAGAGAGAATGGGATGGGATACCGAATATCAGCATTATACAAATCAAGGTGAGTAAGAATTTTATTAAAGTTATACTGTTACGAAAATTTAAATTTGTTTCAGATAATCCATTTGGTGATGCCCATTTAACATCATCATTTGTTTGGAATAAAAAATTGGAAAAGCATGGTCTACAAAGTGTACCAACAGAAGATTTAGAATTAATAAACCGTCAAAAACAATTGGAAAATAAAATTGAATTAGAAAAAGTTAAAAAGAGACGACAAGAACGGGAACTTGAGCGTATAAAACGTGAAGATGAAATGAATTCAATGCAAAGATCACGTGAAGCAGCACAATTTGAAGAATGGAAACGCCAAGAAGATCAATTTCATTTACAGCAAGCAAAATTAAGAAGTAAAATAAGAATTCATGATGGTAGAGCAAAACCTATTGATTTATTAGCACAATATATTTCCGATAAAAATTTAGAAGATTCAATTGAAATGCAAATGCATGAACCATATACATATTTAAATGGTTTGGAGGTACAAGATTTAGAAGATTTATTAGCTGATATAAAAGTCTATATAGAATTGGAGAAGGGTAGAAATGTTGAATATTGGGATGATTTAACTGTAATTGTACAAGATGAATTACATAAATTAAGAAAATCAGAAGCGGAAAATATTGAGTATCAAGCAGCCATGGGCAGACGTGAAGGTATTCATCAAACAGTTGCAAAAGATGTTACAGAAATATTTCGTGGTAAAACAACAACACAATTAGATGAATTAAAATTAAAAATTGAAAGTAAAATAACAAATCAAAGTGATGGTGTTGATATTGGTTATTGGGAAAGTTTATTATCACAGTTAAAAGCTCATATGGCAAGATCACGTCTTAGAGATCGTCATCAAGATATTTTAAGACAAAAATTAGAAATGTTAAAACAGGAACAAAATCGTGTTTCATTAACTGTTGAAAATGATGAGAAAACAAAAGCAGAAGGAAAAATTGAAGATGATTTAAATAAAATATCATCAATGATTAAAGCTGAAGATGATAATAATGAAACAAGTGAAGAAAGTGATGTGGAAATAACTGAATTGTAAGAAATGCTTTTTTATGTAAAATTCACTAGAACATTATACCTATGTATATATATTTTAGGGAAGGAACTTTGAATGTTGCAAATAATATGTTAACTGAATCATTTGATTTATACAGAGAAGGAAACTACAGTCCAATTTATATGACGATGAACGAACTTGTAAGTTTTAATTTTTGTTTGTTATAAATTGTTGAATTTTAATTAGTTTCATATCCAACAGGAACAAGGAGTACAAATCATATCAGAAGATATTGATGAAGAAAAATTGGATGCCCTTAGGAGTGATGTATTTGATCGTGACGAAGATAATGTAAATTGATTAAAGAAATTTGATTTATGACTTATTAATTTGTTATTTTTTAATTTAAGGATAATTACTCAAAAGAAGAAATGCAAATGAGAAAGGAAGCAAGTAAAGATATGGATGCTGATGAAGCTGGTAAATTTTTTGTCTTGATGAAATATTTATAATTAACTCTTATCAAATAATGTTCTTGTGAAAATTAAAAACATTTAATTTTGGTCACATTTTCACCAAAATAAATACAGTCACAGTAAGTAACACAGTTGGTGTTTTGTATAACGAAGAATAGTGCGACATTATTTCCGAGACTTATTAATAAACACCAACTAACTTCTCGTCAGTTGTTTTCATTATCAACTAACTTCTACCGATCAATGTGGAAGCATGGCTACGTGTTTGCGTTTGGAGCGGGAGGTACCGAGTTCGAATCTCGACCGAGGCGGGATGGAATTTTTCATTCGGCTAATTATGTATTAAACACACAAAAGTAGTGTGCAATGATTAATAACATCTATGACCCTCCGCCCGGTGTGCAGGATTAAGGTTTTAATCTGCATGTTTCCTAAGAGCTGGCAATGAATGCGCTGAATCGAATTAAAATGCATATGCAAGATGCTAGGTGGTTCAGAACCCACCTCAAAAAATAGTAGGTCTCCTAGTTACTAATAAACTTAGTCTTTGATGTACTAGGTTAATAAAAAATTGAAATACAACACAATAGAACAACTAACTTCTCGTCATAATATGTTTTAAAACTTTTGTAAAAATCAATTAAATTATTTTCATTTTCAGTATTTTCAGTAGAAACAAAACTTGATTCCCAAGTATATTTATGGTCCGATAAATATAGACCACGTAAACCACGTTACTTTAATCGTGTACATACAGGTTTTGAATGGAATAAATACAATCAAACACATTATGATATGGATAATCCACCACCAAAAATTGTACAAGGATATAAATTCAATATATTTTATCCAGATTTAATTGATAAAAATAGTACACCTCAATATTTTCTTGTAAGTGAATTTGAAATAATTCTTTTAATATTATATTAAATTATATAAAATCTAATTAACCATTTATTTTTTCTCTAAGCAGACATTGTGCAATGATAATAAAGACTTTGCTTTATTGAAATTTCATGCCGGTCCTCCTTACGAAGATATCGCATTTAAAATTGTTAATCGTGAATGGGAATTCAGTTATAAAAGAGGTTTTCGTTGTCAATTTCACAATAATATCTTTCAATTGTGGTTTCACTTTAAAAGATACAGATATCGACGTTAAATTTATATCGACAGTTTGATTTGATATTTCCTGTGTTTATTTTAGAAAAATTAAATAAAAAACAACAAATATGTGAAGAATAAATTATTTTTATGAACAATAAAATAGTTGAAGTTTTTTTATTTTTTAATTTCGCAATAAAAAATTGACAAAGGTTAATAAATTTTTTAAAATTTTTTAGATATTGAGCAAACTTTATATTTTCCCTTATATTGTGAAGTTGTAACAATCAAAGACACAATGCTTTGAAAATGGATTCCTCCTTTTTGGTGTTTGTAATAATCAAAGGCACACAAATGTTTAAAGATCTTCATAAAAAATAATGTTTCCAAAGTATTGGTGCTGTAATAATCAAAGACACAAGATAAAAAAATTCAATTACATATATGTAACGAACTGAATGAAGACAGTTTTTATGGATACACAAAACTGAACCAAATGTGATTTAAGACATATTTTTTCTTCTTTTATTATTTATTATCAAAGACACAAATGATTAAAGATCCTCATCAAAAAAATGTCCCAAATTATTATAGACTCTTTCTTGTGGATAAACAAAACTGAACTAAATGTAGTTATGCATATTATTCCTTTCATATACAAAAGCTTAAAAATATTCATCAAAAAATGTTTCCAAACTACTGAAGACAGTTTTTATGTATATGCAAAACTAAAACAAATGTGAATGGCATATTTTTCCTAATTTTTGGTGTTTTTACTAATCAAAGATACACAAATGTTTAAAGATCTTCATGAAAATAAAGTTTTCAAATTATTAAAGACACTTTTCACAGAAATACATACTTAACCAGTTGTCAATGTATATAATTTTCTCTTATTATAATCAAAGACACAATTCCAAATTATTAAAGATTCTTTTCACGGAAATACAAACTTAACCAGTTGTCAATTTTCTTTTATTCTAATCAAAGACACAATGCCAACAAAATTCAACATAAATATGTATTCAACTTAATGAAGACACTTTTTATGGATATACATGTGACACTTTTTTGTGTCGTTGAAATAACCAAAGACTGCTTTAAAACCTGATCAAAAAATTTTACCAACTTATTAAAGACAATTTTAATGGAAATACGAAACTGAACCTGTTGTTGTTGTTGTTGTCAATCAAAGACACAAATAAAGAAGCTTAAAAATTTCATCAACTTAGTAAAGATACTTTTCAGGGACACACGCAAATAAAATTAATTTATTCTAGACACAAATAATAAGTTTTGGCGCAAAAAAGTTATGCCACAAATTTGAGCAACAATTTATTGTACCAAAGAGGCTGCAAACTAACGGAGAACACTTAAACTACAGTTTATCCCTTCCACTATATTTAAAGGTTTCATCTTTTTTTATTCCATCCCTTCCACCTTTAAATTGTACGGATTTTTATTTCGTATTTTATGTTTTTTCTTCAAATCGGTTTAGTTTCGTTTAGTTTCTCAATGAATTCGGTCGTACTGTCATTAAAAATATTGCCAAGAAAAATCTTAATGGAAAAAAAACTCTCAATTATATAATAAATATATAAAGTTGTTTATTTGACAGTTTTAATAAAATAATATTGTTGTGAATCCCACAAATAAATATAATTGAATAAAAAAATTAAACAGTTTGAAATAACAGGGAAAAATAAAAAAACAAACAAATTGTTAAAAAGAAAACCATAAAAAATAATGTAGAATTTTTCTACAAATTTTCTCTCTTGAAAATAAATAAATTAGAATAAAAAGAGAAAAAATACTTAATAAGAAGGAATATCAAAATAGACAATTTTCCATTTTCTATTCTGAAAACAAAATAATATATTTTTTCCTCTGGATTTACTATTGTTTTTTTTTCTTTTTTTTTTACTCTTCTCTTTTTTTTCGGTATACATTGTCGTCACACTCTGTGTATAATCGCATTATAAAAAAAATTATCTCGATTAAAAACAACAATCATAACAACTACATCACATAAACAGCAAAAACGAAAATTTAACCAAAATAACAATAGAAAGAAAACAACAAAGCGAAATAAAACGAAAAAAACAAGAGCAAAGAAATAAATTAATTGATTTGCATATAAATTGAGAAGATACATAAAATTGGGTGGAATTTTTTTGAGCAAAAATTTGAGAATTTAAAATACAACAACAGCATCAATAAATAAAAGCTATAAACAAACAAAAAAAGCTTTTTTTAGTGTAAAACCAATAAATGTAACGGGCTTTCTGTGTGCGTGTGTGCGGCGTGTTTATGTATGTTTTTTGTTTTATTAACGGTACCGATTTAAAGTGACTTTTTTTAAACTTGTTTCTATTGGTTTTTGGTTTGTTTTTGTTTTAACAAAAATTAAAATATTTTAGTGAAAATTCCCATCCTGCGTGTGAGGGTTTATTTTCTGGTTGAATTACATTAACAAACACAATTAAAAACACAAATAACAAATATTGAAAAGTGTGTTTTTCTCAGATATCAAATATATAGTAGATTTTCATTGTTTTCTTTTGTTTTATGGTTTTCTTGTGCTAAATTTAATTAAATAAACAAAAAACAAGTAAAAAAAAACGGAGAAAAAAATGATAAAAATGTGTAATAAAAATCTGATAATTTCGTCAATATTTTTTCTATTATTATTTTATATAAAATCAATTGAATGTGAAAATTTAAGCAAACAAAAAATAATAACAACAACAATAGTAAAAAATTTAAATAATAATAAAAATAATAAAACAACAACAACAACAAATACAATAATAGATGATGAAAATCTAAATGGTAGTGGTAGTGGTAGTACAGAATCAATTGATCCATCAGTTAGTTTTGGAATACGTTCATTTACTGTTGAAGTAACGACAGCATCTGAGAAACCAATACAACAGCAACAACAACAACAACATACAATAATGAATACTGAAACAACAACAATAATCAATCCAATTTCTTCGACTGGAAGAGATAAATTATTATCGTCATCATCAGTATCGAGTAGCCCATCAACAATTGAAACATATGAACCAATTAAATTCAATCAAGATGATAAAGTTAATGGTTTATTTCGTATAAAAATTGCTGAAATTACAACAGATGAATTTGATAATCACAATCAGAATAATAATTTATATAAAAATGATGAGAATCAAAATATAAATAATCAAAATCAAAATAATCAGAATAATGATGATGATTTAGATGATAAAACAAATTTATTATTATCATCGTCACCAATGAATTATGATAAATTAAGGATACAACATTCATTGTATAATGATCGTCAAGTGAATATTATGGATTTTTATCCATCAAAAGTTGATGATTTTAAACCTATAATTGAGGAAACAAATCAAATTATGTTAGAAGAAAAAAATTCACACATTATACCAATTATTCAGTCATTAAATAATCCACCAGAATTGGTTGCATCAGCTGATATAAAACGTAATGATAATATTCCAACATCAAAAATTGAAATTGAATTAATTGATGATCCACAAACAGTTAACGGTAATGTTAATGGTGGTAGTGGTAATAGTAATAATGGTGGTAATGTTGTAAGTTCATCTTTATCATCATCAGGTCATAATGGGTTAGCTGATACAGTTGTCGGAGGTAACAGTATCGATATTACCGGTGAATTACAAGAGAAAGATGAAATTATTAAAAAAATTGAAGATAGTTTTTTGACAAAAAAAATTAAAGATGATTTAGTTGTCCTTAAAACAAAGTATGATGCACCTACAATGACAACAACAACAACTACAACGACAACTGTAAAACCATCACTGACTGTAACAACAACAAAACATTATGATACAAAATCACAACAACAACCAGATTACAATAATAAAAGAAATATGTTATTAAATCATCGTTTGATTAGTACCAAATATGATTTTATTGATCGTCGTGTAAAAAAAAATGATCCAAAATATAAAGTTTACCAGACACAATTAGAATTGCAACAACAGAAATTTATGGATGAACAAAAAATTATTGAAAAATTAAAGCAAGATGAAGAAATTGCAAATACAAAATTCAATGCTGACAATAGTAACAACAACAATCAGAATAACAATAACAACAACAACAACAAGAAAAAAGAAAAATCTGAATTTTCAACAACAAAATTTTACAATAATCAAATTATAATAAATGATGTTGGTAAAATAATGAATGAAAATCATGTGACAACTGTAAGACCATCATCATCATCATTGTCATCGTTATCATCAGAATCATTATTCCCATCAATTAATGGATTACAAATTGGCACAACAACAACTGTTAAAATACCAACAGTAAATGAATCAAAATTGAAAAAATCTGCAGGTCTTTCAGCAACAACATCATCATCAACAGCTAGTACAACGACCACGACAAATATTAAAAAAGTTGAAAATTTAAAACGTATCCAAACGGAAATTTTAAAAGAACAAATTTTATTAACAAATCGTGTACCAGCTGATAGAATTCAAAATCAAAATTTAAATAATAAAACAGCATTAGACACGTTATCGTTAACATTGTCAGAAGTATTTGGTACAAAATTAGATGAACAAATAATAGCAACAACAACAACCACACAATCATCTCCAATAATAGGAATAATAACAAGAGGAACACCATCAACAATTACAACAAAAACAACAAAAATTAAAACAACAAAATATTTACCATCAGAACAAATAAGAAAAACCACAAATACAGATAACTTAGAATTAACAACTTATACATCAACTGTATCTGTATCAATACCACTACAAAAACCATATTCACGTCAACCAATTTTAACACGTTTAGAAGAGAAAATAAATTCATTGGATTGTGATTTAATTAATTTACCACCAGATTCTAATGTTTGGCGTGGTAATGAAACACATGAACTTAATTTACCGATTACAGTAAGTCTTTTTTTCTGCTTTCTCTCTTGAACACAAATTTATTTTTTTACTCTTAATTTTATGATCTTACAAACTTTTATTATATACGAAAGAAGAATCTAGAAGTTGAATTCTGTTTTAATTTTATGAGAAGTGTTTCATCAATGATAAAATAATTATTTTTTTTTTTCAGTCTCTCTCTCTCTTTCACTTTCTTTGGAATCTGAAATGCTTGGATCTGATTTTTTCATGTCGTAAAATAAAACTTTGACTATAGAGAATTTTTGAATGACAAATTTTACATATCTTTGCTTTGAATATTTTGATAGTTTGAATATAACACTTCTTTTAATTTGAATAGTTTGCAGCACGTCTAACAGTTATTTTTTTTAAAACTTATGAACTTATGAGAAAAATGGTTTTGATTTCATTACTGTTATCCCATCCCGTTAAGAACTAATAAAGCTTAGTCCAATGAAACAAGAGACAATCAATTTAAAAAAAGTCGTAGATCATTTATTGAATATCCAAACTGGAGACAGTTGACGATTTATCAAAAGTCCAGTTGTGGCTTAAATAAAAATAAATTTCTGCCTTAACAAAATAAATTCTTTTAATTTTCTTCTTCTCCTGCTGTCTTTTTTTGTCAACAATTTTCATTTTATTAAGAAAATCCATTTGATTAATAAATGAAGTGATATATTTAAGACTTAACTAAATTCTATCTGACTGATGAAGGTGTGTCGTCTTGTCTCTTAACTCATCTCTTTCTATTTATAATATAAATCTAGATCCCTCTCTTTCTCTCTCTCATCCTTGTCTCTATGTTATCATTTTCATTTTGTGTCTTGTCGTTTTAATAATGAATACAAATGAAATTATCACACAGAAAAAAAAAAAAAAAGAAACAACAACAAAACAAACAAATCCAATAAGATAAATTACTTTCAAAGCAAATTGACGCCCAATTTATTACCAGACAAGAGATTGCAGAAATAAGATTGCACAATGATTTCTTCATTCCTCGTTACGTATTACCGCCACTGGCGTTAAAGAAACGTAAAGAATCCAACATAACAACTACAACAACAATAACATAAAAATATTGTTTTAAGTTTAAACTTTTAAATAAGTTGTTTTTCAAAAAAACTTCTTCTTTAAATGAAGTAAAAGATGAAGAAGAGGAGAGAAAAAAAGTTCAAGATTTAAAAACACCAGATAATATAATTCTTTTTTCAACTCAACCTTTTGCTTTTCCCCGCCCTTTTCTTCATTTTTAATTATTTTTTTATATTATTTTCTATTTCTGCTTTTCTTAATTTTTTTTCTCTTTAGATGCTTTCTATGTAGAGAAAATGGATAAAATGAAGACGATGATGAAGAAGAAAAAGAAAAAAATTTACACTCTTGAAACTTAACATTTTGATTATCTTTTTAAACCGCAGCAATATCCCGTAAGCGTTTTGTATGAAAATTTGCGGTGTCATTTGTCAAATAAAGTGTGCTTTAATGTGTGTGTGTGTTGTGTATGTAGGAATAAGAACTGAAGTAAAATTTATAGTTTATGAGTTTATATCTTTTGTTAATAAATTTCCATAAAAAAGAAAAGAAAATAAGAAATTCATCAAATTGTCATTTACACAGATTTAGACAGATTTAGACAGCACGGATGTTGGAAAATTGTCAGTAGTATACATTTTCCCTTTTTCATTCCCTCCCATCATTCTTAACAAAATTTTATTCAAGAGAAAATTGTTACCAATGGAAAATATCAGACTTGAATATGAATCTGTGACAATTCTGACATCCGAAAACGGAAAATGTTTAATTCTAATCTTCAACGGTCATCGTCTGATTTTGATCTTTTCTTTGGCATTAAATGAAAAACATTAACAGAAAAGGTAAACTCTACTTCATTTAATTAAGGTCTGAACCTTCTTATAACACACGTGTGTGTGTGTTTGTTTGTGTATGCAAAATAAAATATTCTTCAATATGTGTGATTTCCCATTTAGAAATAATTTTCATATTTTGTTTTTTGTTGAATCTCGACTTGATTGACAAACTGTCGTAAATTCTACAATTTTACTGAGTAAGTATAGTATTATCCTGTCATGGTGGTCACAAAATAAAACAGGATGTTTCACTTAAAACCAACTGAACTTATAATTTCAACCTTTCTTAGATTGTCAAATGAATTAGATTTAAAATAAAAGGAAAAAAAACTTCTTTAAATTCAAAATGTGTAACCGATCTTTCTAAAGTCTACTTAATTCTATTGGCTTAATTAAATCAGAAAGATGAGAATAAAATATTTTCTACCACAATCATATCTTCATCATTTAATTCACTATAAAATCTCCAGATGTCACCAACATCTTCAATCAAATTGTCATAATAAATGAAGACATAAAAAAAGGAAGAAAAAAAATCTCTCTTACAATTTTGATGATGAAATTTGTTTTGAGAATCCCGAATATAAGACACTTTTCCAATCAAACTTTCCTTCTCCTTTTTCTTTTTTTTTTACCTCTTTTTTACCTTTCTTTACAAAAAAAAATGAAAGAGAATGAAAGAGGAATAAAAAGAAGAAGAACGAATAAAAATGTTTCATAATGGACACGTTTTATATGCCTTTAGTTAAGTAGATACATTTTCTTCTTTTTTACTTTTATTGGAAGAAAGCCCAGTATTATAGAAAAGAGATATATTTATATTATATATTATATATTTTCTATTTATTGTCACAATCAAAATAAATACGCATTGTCGTTTGTCTTTCTTTCTTTTTTCTTGTTGACATTATTTTTGTCTATATTGCTGTGGTGTTTTGTACGTCGATAATGCAGATAAATTTTATATAACTACATCATTTGCTGTTATTTTTTTCTTGTTTTTTATTGGAAGAAATTGAGGTTTAAAATAATCATAAGTTTTTTGTAGGTGGTAATTAATCTTGTCATATTGATTGATTGTAAAAAATGCATCAAATTAATATTTTAATATCATAATTGTATTGTGTATTTGGTATAATTCGTCAATTCTAATCGCTGATATAGACCTAAATATTCTACGCAAAATTCATGGTCTAATAAGACTTAAATAAATTAAAGTTCTATTTTTATTAAATCATTCCGAATACAATTTAGAATATTATTTAATATATTTTTAAGATTTTAAAAGAGTCTTTTAACCTCTATTTTAAAACCTCTTTTGCCTAAATTAAGGATGAAAAAAACTAGATAGGTAGACATTTGTTCCCCTATAAGAAACAAACAGAGAGAAAATTATTCATTCATCCATAATACAATCAAATCTTAGCTAATCTCCAGAAACTCATTCAAATCTCAGCAAACAAATTTAATCGAAGAAATTAGTAAACTTATTTGCATAACTTAAGAGTTTTCTTAGACTTTTAAAGGAGTTTTTTCTTTGTTTTCTTTTCTTTCTTAAAGTTCTTCTTTTTCTTTTTATTTGTTAAAGTTAAAAGACCCCTTTAGTCTTAAGTCTAGCGATAAAAGGAAGAGAAGAGAGAAACACAAAACTTGGCCGTTGGGCAGTTTTCCATAATAACTTTGACTTTGAATTGGATTCTTTTTCCTTTCTTTTTATTTTTCTAGTTTTAATGAAGAAAAACGTATTTGCTAAAAGAAAACATATAAAAAAAACGATGAAGAAGAAGAAAGAAAACTCATAGAAGTTTATATTTGCATAATTATATTCATTGATTTGTTTAGTAAAGAAAATATAAATGGAAGGATAATAAAAAAAGAAAAAAAAGCAAAAAGAAAAATGATGAGATCTTTACCTTGGTAACCGTACATAAATATATTAGGATTTTCTTCAACTTAACTTATATGTTTTCCATATTTAAACATACTTACAAAAAAGAAAACGAACAATAAAGTCTATATATGTTTTTGTTTGCTAAAGGTATTTATCTCTCACTTTTTTTTACCCCTTTCGGCCCCTTTCTCCCACCATAATTTCCCTTTTACCAACTTTATTCCCATTATTTATTTTATTTTTTTTTTCTGAGAAAAATTTCTATACTTTTCTTTTTTAAAATCAATTCAATTCTTTTGGTTATTTTTGGATTTTCTCATTTCTGTTTTTTTCTGTTATTTGTTGTTGTACTCTCATTTTTCACGATTTTTCTTGCTTACTTTTCTTTTATTTTCTGATTTTCTTCTGATTTAGAAGAAACATGCAAAAAAAATCGTTACATCTGAACAACTGAACAGCTGGAGACGGTTTACAAAATACATACATTTTCATGGTTTTAGTTTTTGGTTTTCTCATTTTTTTTTCTTTTTTGAAAAGGGTTTTTCCCTTTTCATGTATGATTTGTGCAAAAGAAAAGAATGAAAAAAGTAAGAATGAGAAAAATAAATAAAATTTTGTTCTACAAAAAAATTTTCTAAAAAGATTTTCTAAAATCTATAAAGGTAAAACTTCAGATTTAAGGGCTTTTTTTTTCTTGGGTTAAAAAATGTCTTTATTTTCAGTTTTTCAATTCTTTCTTATTTTTTATTCTCTTTTTCTGATTTTTGGACATTCATCAAAAAGTGCTTGGTCATGTTGATTTTTTTTGTATAAATAAATGATGGGTTGAAATGATTTTGTTAAGAAGGTATAAATTGTGAGTTGTATGAATAAGGTAGGATGGATGGATATTGGAACGTGTTAGCTAATGGCTATTTACATACATAAATATTACCAAATAATAAAACATGTTTTGAATTGATATTTTCTCTTCCATAAATCTTCTACTTATCGACTTCTAGTTTTTTAACCTTTCGACAATAAATTTTCATGTAAATTTCTTATCAAAATATTGGCCCTATTTTCACTTTTTTCACAACTTTTGAAATTTTGAACATTTGCCTTTTTTTTATCGTTTGATAAATCGATTAATCGATTTGTATGTTAACGCAATCAATGCACAAATGACACAACATTGTGTCAATTAATTTACATTGTGTTACAAAAATAAAGAAAGATACTTTCGATAAAATCTACAGAAAGAAAAAATATCACTTACGCACAAGAAAAAGTGTCATGATATCCCAACTCATTCCTTGAATCTCTGGAATGTTTTAATTATGAGACACATTCATGACGAACAGTGGACATATTTATGGACAGTAATTAAGAATTAAGAGTTAAGTGGTTTTTCGTTGGGGTTTGTTTCCTTTGTTTGTAAACAGATTCTAGTTATATTTGAGCACATACAAAATCAGGATACGGAAAACACTGTATAAAGGACGATATGTTTAATTAATGTAAAGCAGCCAGTATAACATAATCTATTCATTGTTATATTTTTTTAATTTTCAAATGACAATTTTTGCAATTCATTTGGCAGTCTAAGAATTGAGGTCGATTGAGCAGAAGAGTCGACTGAAGAATAATCGCTAAACAACGGTCGGCCTACACTTTTCCTGTGACAATACTAGATTCTAAGATGTTTTCTTCTCTCTTTTACAGGTTGTCCTGTAAGCCCTATTAAAAATACCAACAACAACAAAATAAAAGCATAATAAATAAGTTAGTGAAACGTTTCCACTTGTACATTTTGTTGTTGTTTTTGTTTCTACTTTTGCTTAAAAATGGATAATTTTTTTCTAGTCCATTTTTTTCTTTTCTTTTTTTATTTTTATTCCATTATTATTACTTTTGTTCCGGTTTCGACAAAAAACACAAAAAAGAAAAAAAAAACTTTTTTGTCCCTTTTTGTTTATCATCCTTGTTGTTGTTTTTATTATTTTTGTAGTAGAAAATTCACGCAATAGAAAATTGTAACGCTGTCGGTTTCATGAATAATTTACACCTAAAATACAAAAACAATAGAGTGCGGTGTGGTTTCTGTCAAAAGGTTTTTAAACAACAAAAAGAAAAAAACGAAAACTAGAAGAAGTGAAAATATCGATTTTTTTTATACTTTAAAGAAGAAGATTTTTCTCTTCTTGGTGCTGAAAAATAAATAAAAAAATGAAAATATCGGTTTAATTCTTATAAGAGGATTTTTTTTCTTATAATAATTTGATTTATTATTGATTATTGATAAACGGATCAGAGAGAAAAAAAAATGAAAAGTAGACAAATCGAAAAATATGTTGTATTATGCAATTGGAGGCGCCTGGTTTTTTTTACTGTAAAAGATGACGCCAAGTTTCTGTTTTCTGTTTTAAATTAAGTTAAATAATTTTCAATTTTTTCTTTTGCAGACAGAAATTCAAATAATGTGTTTTTTTTTGTGTTATTCGTTCAACATCTATTTTATTTTACTGTTATGTCGTCTTTGAACTTTGAACTGAAAAATTTGTTTTTTATGAAGAAAAAAAAAAATAAAAAATTTAACACAGAAATAATTCGTTTGATCTTTTCTTTGCATAAAAAAGGGGTTTTTTTGTATTTTTTCTTAATTTTCACATAAATTATAAAAGTGGGTTTTATTAGGTACATTTGTTTTGTGGATTTTGTAATTATTGTTTTGGGTCTAAAGTAAAGCCACTAAACTGAAATTAGTAAATCACATAAAATACAATTTAATAGGAGTTTACTTCCATCATACATACACACACGCTCCCACTTTCTCTCTCTTTTATCTATCTTTTACAGATGATCTATGAAATGTTATGAAAATAAATAGAATCCTCACCACAAACATACTGATGAAGTGATTTAGTGAATGGGAAAATTTTGTCTACAAAGATAAACAAAGTATTTTTTAATTTGTTGTTTATGAGTTATTGATTAATGCCCACAGTTAAACAGTCACGTTCTATGATAAAGGGTTTGTTGTTTTGTAAATTGTTATCTAATGATAAAAGTGTCGAAAAGACTATGCTGCTTTCGGTATATTATATCTCCTCACCTAATGGAACAGAAATTGTCATTTTTTATTCACATTATATCCAATTAATTAATCAAATTAAATTTAATAATCATTCATAGACCGCATCATCTTATCCAATAAATTAGTTAATTTGAGTAAAATTTAATTTAATTTTAATTTTAACAAAATAAAAAATCATTCTATTCAGGAATTTCAAATCAGCAAAATATGTTTAATAGAGCAAAGCTTTATCCATTGATCTGGATTAAAATCTGCTATTTTTCCCCTCTCATTTAACTCTGTTCCTTTTTCCTCATTCAACACAAAAATCTATTAAATCGAAGTTTCTACATCATAAACTCTGGAGTCCATTATCCTTTCTAAGAATTATAAAAACATAATAAAAATCGATTAATCGATTTGTATATAAAATAATCGTGTGTCTCTCATTTCACTTCAAAAGCTTCACGCGATGTTTTCATTTCTATTTTATTTTATTGTTTTGTTAAAAGAGAAAACAATTTTTCTCTTCTTTTCATTTCTTTTTTTTTCGTTCTTGTTTATTTATTTATTTCTTTTTCTTTTTGAACAAATAAATTGGTTGAGACAGAAAAGAAACCTCTCAACGAACCACAATGTTCCGATACGACTCATTTCTTTATTTATTTATATTCTGTGTTTTTTTTTCTCATTGTTGTTGTTGTTAGATTTTTTGTATATTCAAAGTACTATAAATCTAATTTATTCTAATCAAATAATATTCAGCAGTCCATTATTATAGTCAAAAAATATATACGACATAAATTAAGACGCTTTCACATTTATGACTTTTTTTTTCTGTCTCTTTCTCTCACTACAATCGCCCCTTTTCTGCGCGTCCTTCTCGACATCACTTGTTTTGTTCCATCATTTGTTTGCATTGTTTTGAATGTTGTTGTTTTTGCTATTTTGACCTTTGACTTTTACTTACAGACCAATTTTATGACGTACATAAATTTAACTCCACATTCTCATTCTTCATCTTCTTTTTCTAAACACATTTTCATAAACAGAAGAAATGTTTCATCTTTTCTTCTAACCAGCCAAAAAAAAATTCTGAAGAGAATACGAGATTTTTTTGTTTTATATAAAAATTTTACTTCATAATTTTTAATATTCCTCGATATTTTTCTTATCTTTTTCGTATCCGTCTACATTTTTCTTTTTTGGATAAAAAATTTAAGAAAATCCGATTATGTGATTTCCTTTTTTCCGTTTTCGTTTCTTTTTTTGATTAAAATATTAAAGGTTACTCACCAACCGGAATTCAATTCTGTTTGAACAAAAATCTAAATCGTTTATCTATAAAAAGGAATAAAGGAATAATCACAGAATAAATTCCTTTACTGATTAATTGATTTCACTTACAAAACATAAACAAATAAAAAAGAATAAAAATATTTAATGGCTTCTAAACATGGTTTCGTGATTATCTATGATAAATCAATCAATAAATAAAACCAATGCTTCTCTGAAACATCAAAATATTCAAACCAACAACAAATATATATATATATGTGTGTGTGTGATTTAAGATAAAATATTAAGATTATTTTTATCTAACGTAAACGATGTGTGTTTGTGACTGATGAAATGAATTTTATTCGTTTAAAAATCGATTTGTTTAATGGAAATGAATTTATGACCAAAAGCACTTTTTTTTATAGGAAAAAAGAGAAGAAAAGATAATTTTTCGTTAATTTTTGTAAAAATCTGCTGCTTACTGATTGTGTCTTTTCTTTTGATAAGTCAAAATTTTCACTTTTTAATATGATGGTTGATGAACACAAAGGATCGAAATTTTACTGTATGATCGTTAAAGGAAATTTTAATTTCTCAGAATTCTGTTTAAATCTATGAAATATGAACATGTACTCATTTGTGATGCCACAAAACTAATTAATTTTGTATAACTTAATGGTGTCATCTTCTGTCTGTTCTTGCAGATTTAACAATAAAGTATACAGACATCATTTAATTAGTTGCAATTTATGGAGTTATAATTTCTTGCACCTAAACTACAGTGGTTGTTGACTTCAAATGTGGTTTAGCATTTGAAATTTATAATAAGAAAATTTCGTAGATTGTATTAAAAGTAATTTAAATATAAATAATAAAAATTTAACATTTTATTTGGCTATTTGATACTTTTTGTGTGTCATCAGAATTTGGAATCTGTACAAAAAAAAACAATTCATATTTGATTTGTTTGATTTGTGTCTCTTTTCTATTATAAATCGAGATACACAAAATAAATATAAGAATCACACGTAATTAACAAGTAAATAAAAGAAAAAGAAAAGAAAGAGAAACGAGATTAAAATGATTAGAAAAGTATGACAAAAAGGAGGAAAATAAATAATAAGACAAATTGATGAATGACGAATGCAACAAATAAACATACTGATACATAAAAAATATTGAAATGAGCTGCACACAAAAAAACTTGTGAACTTTATGTTTTTCTATTTTTAAAAGAAAGAAAACATAAACCGTTTTTTTCTTTCTTTTTGCTTTTATTTTTTATTTTTTATTTTTCAATGAAAACATTTTATTTATTTCCTCTTTTTCTTTTTTTATTTCCAGTCTCCAGAGAATTGTTCATCTGGCACCGATTGTTTACCAATGATAATTTCATGGGAAGGTACAACAGAAATACAATCTGGTGATGTTTTATTGGTTGTCATTGATGACGCATTACTACTACCATCTGATTTCAATAAAACCAAAGATCAAAAGTAATTATACTCTTTTTTGTTTCTTATTCTCATACTGTTATCCTTATATCTCTTGTAATTTTTGTGTGAATTTATTTTTATTATTTCTTCAGTAAAAGAATAGAATTTTTGTGTTTTCCATTTAAGGTTAATTTATTTCCTTTCTTTCAACGTTTTCCATCTTTCTTTCATTCTTTTTATTTTTACTTGTCTACATAACCGGTGCAGAACATGGAATGGACGAAATCAAATAATTTAGGTACAGTACTACAAGGATGAAAAGAAAATAAATAAATAAAAGAAAATACAAAAGAGAAAACGGACGATAATGAAGATGATGAGAAGAAAATGTGAAGAATCTGGTTGCGTATAAATATTGAACAGAATTAATTTAGAAAATAAAGATGACTCACAGTCACTTTAAATGAATGGGAAATTCTGTAAATTTTCTTTACAATATTTTGACACTTTTTTTTTTTTTTACTCTTTATACTTGCGTTATGCAAGCCTCCTTAACTTTTTTAACGTCCCCTTTCGCCAAACTGAGGCGATGAGACCTCAGTTTGCCCACTGCAT
The DNA here is from genome assembly GCA_963082725.1 of Pedicia rivosa. Taxonomy (NCBI): domain Eukaryota; kingdom Metazoa; phylum Arthropoda; class Insecta; order Diptera; family Pediciidae; genus Pedicia; species Pedicia rivosa. The sequence goes on along the minus strand of OY720154.1, from coordinate 18,457,478 downwards.
ATGTGTGTTTAGTACATAATGAGCCGAATGAAAAATTCCATCGCGCCTCGGTCGAGATTCGAACTCGGTACCTCCCGCTCTAAACGCAAAAGCACGTTGCCATGCTACCACCTTGGTCGGTTATTTTTTTGACACTTTTTTAGCGTCATCTTTTATCATCCGTTTTACTTTTTTCGACACCAGAAATCTATGCGTATTTTTGTGTTTCACCTTTATTTTTTTTTTACAAAAATTATTGTTATTATTTTGTGTTGAAATGATAAAATTATGGAAATTCGTATATTTTTTTCCTTTTAAATAATAATTTATTTAGGTCAATTCAAGAGGAAACTGTGTGCTGTATTTCTACCTACATTTATCACCCATTCTCAAAATCATCCAGATTTATTATTCTTGTTGTTGTATATTTTGTTTGTGATCCCCGCCCAAATGTCTGTAATTCTTCCATCCCCAAATAACCATACCACCCACACACACACGTCTCTAATATTTATTTATATTTAATAAAAAATTTATATTGGTTGAATGAATTTTCTGTTTGGATAGAAAAAAAAGTGTGGGAAGAAGATGGAAGAGGGGGGAGAAAAATGACAACAACAATAACAAAGAAAAAGGATTTCAAGTACACATGATTGAACTGTTGGTTAGCTTGGATGATGTGGTTTTTTTTTATTGTCATTGTTAGAAAATTGAATATTTTTCAACTGAGAAAAAAAAAGAAAAAAAAATCGAAAGGAAGAAAAAAAAAATGAGATAGAAAAGAGATTAGGATGAGTATGTAGTGAAATTTCGGGTAGGGTTGATGGTTGGTTGTGGGTTGTAAAAATGCGTATATGAGTTTTTTTTCTTTTAAATTGTTGACTACAATTTTCTTTCATTTTTCCCTTATTTTTTGGTCAAAGTCAGAAGACTTTTATTGGATCACAAAAGAGGATAGATAAATCGTTAAGACGAATCCAATTATAGTAAAACCTGCTTAAGAATTTCTCTCTTTTTCTTTCCATTTTTATTTTCATTTTTTTTTTCTCTTTTCGATTTTTGGAAGAGTTTTTTTTTCATTTCTCCTTTAACAAGAGAACGAAGATGATGACGAAGAGTAAGAAGAATAAACAGACAGAGATGAAAAATAATAATAAGCGAACGATAAGAAAAATTATTATAATAATGCTTACTGGTACGAATTTTTATATAAAAATTTTAACCAAAAGATGAAAATGTTCCAAGTTAAGCGAAAGAGAAAATTCATTTAATAAAAAAAAAACTGAAAGACGAAGAGTAACAAAAACAATGAAACAGCCTAAAGCGTTGAAAGTGAAACAGACAGAGAAAAAGAGTGAGAAAGAAGGAGGGTGGGAAAGAGAGAGATGGAGGGAAAGAGAGAGAGGGAGAAAAAGATACTTGAAAATTAAGAGTTTTTTTTCCAATTTTTCCACATTTTCTTTTTTCATTTTTCGTTTTCATTTTTTCTTTCCGTTGGAACGTTGGGAAATAAAAAGGATTTGTTACTCCACAATCTGAATAGTGACAGTATGTTTACTTTGGTTTAAAAAAAACCTGTGAGATAAAGTAGACAAGGGTTATTATTTATAATATTTGATCACCTTTAATTTTTTGAAAAATCTCTAAGCGTGTGTTTGTGTGCTGCCGTGCCACATAAAAATTGTAACAATGTTAAGACAATAATAATATCTCCAAGGGGGTTGGTTGTTCTTTTACCATTTTATTCAACAAAAATCTGACAAAATTCAAAGTAAATTATAGAAATTTTTATGAATTCCACCTTCAACGTTTTTTGTTCTCTTTCTCGTTCTCTCTAAGTCGGCTACAAGCATTTTTTTTCATCCTTCGTCGTACATGAAAAAGATGATTAAAAATACACGCCGTGTTTTTATTTTACAAAACAAATTTAAATCCAACATTTTGAATAATTTTGTAAGCGAATTTCATGAAGGGTCCAAAGTCCAAGTAATTACTGTAAGTAATTTATTTTTTAAGTCCTTTTATTTGTCCTTTTGTACCAAAAAAAAGCTAATGTTTTTTTAATCAATTAATTCAATTAATTTCTTATTTTAATGACGATGAAACGAAAACATAACAAAAATATAATATAAAAAACATTTAATGAATATTCTTTATGGTTTTTGGTTCAGATCGAATCGAAAAAGGAAAAAAAAATACAAAAACAACATTATTCGATTGGATCAAAAAAAGGAAATTAAAGAAAAAACAAATAAATTTAGAAAAAGTGTCGTTTGAAAATTATAGATCAGAAAATAACGATAAACTCTTTCCGTTTTCCTTTTTTTCCGTCGCCTGTCTTAATTTTTTTTTCATCATCTTTATAAGATTTCTATCCAATAAACCCATTTAAAATCGTTTTTAATTTTTTCTCTCTCTCACTCTTAGTGTTCCCATTTTCCCGTTTATTTTTGTTTTTCTTTTTTTTAATCATTTAATATAAATCTTTGCCTCCCTTGACATTATCACATTTGAAAACATTTAATTTCTCCTCTTGAGATTTATATTTTTTTCTTGTTCCCTTTTTTAAGAAAAAAAAAGAATTTCAATGATCATAATTTTTGTTCTCTGTGTTTTTTTTTTTCTTATTTTTATTTTATTTTCTTTTCAATTGAATTTTTGAACTAATTTTTTTTCTGGTTGTCTGTTTCAATGGCAAAAACAATGTAGTCTTCTTAATTCCCCAATAGAACTGTTTAATGTTTGACCAAATAAAAATAGAGAATCGATTCAATGGATTTTTTATGGATTCTCTTAAAAAAACATTAAATCTAAAGATGACTATTTTATATTTTGTAGTCCTTTATTTTTTTTTCTTTCCAAATCAAATGGCAAAGAGGAAAAATCAAACATCATTTGTTAAAAACGAGGTTAAAAAATCATCATTTATAGAATAAAAAAAAGCTACACGTCATGTTTTCGTTTTGTTTTGTTTTGTTCTTCTTATTTTTTTTACTCTCAAACATTTTGTTCTGGTTATCAAATATTCAAAGTTTCCTTCTTTTTTCTTCTCTCTCTTTCTCTAACTCACTCTTTATTTAAGAAAAAAAAAAAAAGAAGTTTATGTAGTTCTTTATCCTTGTCATTTTGTATTCCCAGATGTATTCATCTGAAAAAATCATCAAAAGTTAAAAAAAAACAGAAAAAAAAATAAAAAAATTTTATATACGAATTAAATTCATTTGTTTTAAGATTTAAAAAGGACGAAAAACCTGTTCAAGTAGAAAATGTATAAGAAAAATTTTCACCTCAACTTATTTCTTGTGTTCAAAGGAAAAAGAGAAAAAATCTAACACAAGAACACTTTTTTTGTTTCTGTTTTTAAATTAATTAATTACGTAATTGGTTATTTTGCATTTGAATACAAAAGCTTTTTGTTGTATTGAAGACAGAATTTCAAGCAATACAATTCATTAAATTTTGTTTTTGTTAATTATTACATAAATTTCTACAACAAAAGCGAAAAGTAGGAGAAAAAATATTGTCGAAAAATTTAAACTGAAAATTCAATATTTCTTCCTATGGCTGCTCTGTACAGCGATTTCGCTAACAATTATTTTGGGAGAGGAGAACGTTTTGGGAAAAAATTCCCAAAAATCGATTTCGCTAAAATATAGTATTTCTCCCACTCCCAATTATATTCGAAAATGGGAGAAAAAACGATTTTGCTATCAAAAATATTTTTTTCCGTTCTCCCATGAACTGTCAGAATTTCTCCCATACAAATTTTATGTTTTATTCTTGGGAGAAGAACATAAAAATATAGTTTATAAAATTATACAGTATAAAAATTTGTAAAAAAGTGTTTAAATATAATAACAAACGAAATATAAGGTAATTTTTATAAAATTAAAATAAACAAAATTTTAAAATACCTACAATTTATGTTTTTAAGAAGTGAGGTTATTTTTTTGTTTTTAACTTATTCAAATTAAATTAATTATTTATTATTTATTAATTAATTATTAAAAATTAGAGACAAAATTCACGTTAAGAATTCATTGGCATTAGCTAAAAATCAATTGACGGATGAATTATTAGTTAATAATTAATTAATTTAATTTCATCAATTAAAGCAATTGCTCTTTCAACTGGCAAACGAAATAATTCCACAAATCTATATTGAAAATAAATGTTATATTAAAGTATTGTTTCAAAGTTGACATATTATTAAATTACCTAGCCTCCCGAATATCAAAAGGATTTTGGCTGACTCTTAGCCTTTTTCTTACAATTTTTAATTTGTGTTTCCTTTTATAATTCTCTGCAATTGCTATAATATTCATTTTCTTATTTTTTTAACACAACTTTTCACTTCAAACACAATTTTATAATTTACTTTAAAACACAAACATTAAGTTTTGACGTTTATCATTCATTTTGTTTCTCCCAAAAATATTTCGAAAATCAATTTCGAATTTTTTTTCTCTCTAAATTAGCGAAATCGTTTTTTTTCTCCATGGGAGAAATGTTTGGGAGAAAATTTTGGGAATGGGAGTTTCTCTCCAAATTAGCGAAATCCCGGTACTGTTCTGTTTATTTTTTTTTCTTCTTTCGGATGAAATTTTCGAAACCGAATAAATTACGTTTGAGTTATTCAATTTTCAAAAAAAATTCCTCAATCCATCATGGATTATATAATCATGTTGCGTATATTTTATAACGTAAAATTCTGCAATTTATAATAATAAAAAATGTGTGTAAAAAATATTCTGTAGTATTATATTATATTTGAACCGGAACCTGCTAAAATGATAATAATAAACCCATTTATACTGTAAACTCATAATCATAAACTCATAGAGGTCGCAGTCGTAATTGACGTGTAATGTAATGAACGCATTCCCCCAAAAAAAAGAGACAATACAGTTATAAAGAACGTACGCATTTTAGCAGAGAAAAAAAACATATAATTATATATTATCTACACAACTGACGTTTACAGAGGTAGAAAGATTATTATTTTAAATGTATATGCGTTCGCTATCTTGTGTATGCTGTAGCAGATTATATTTCCTAAACGGAAATACAGAAGTTTTATTACCGCATGTATTTTGTTAGTATTTATAAAAAAAAAAAACAAAAGCAGGATATTAAAATTACTTTGTGATTATTTTGTAAAAGTTCATATGTGTTAAAATATGTTCCTTGATGTTGTTAGTTTTATTCTCCTACTTGTGTTTTCCTTCAAAGGATTAATTTCAGCTTCATTATTCAGAAAAAAAAGAAGAAAATATTTTTCGGAAATATTTTCCCTTTTTCTTTTTTTTTCTTCTCTTTTTTTTTAATATAAAAATAAAATATTAACAGAATAAAAAAAAATAAATAAAAGAAATGGACGGACGAAAGTTCGAGTGATTAAGTAATAAAAATTAATGTTTGTTTCTCACCAGGACAGTGTGGTGCAAACATGGACGAAAATTATGGTTAAGTTGGGACTTTTTTTTTCTAAAATTAACTGTCGTATATTTTGACCATGTGAATTATAAAAGTCGTGTAGCCTACACATTGTAGGTATTGAAAGGAAATTTATATAAAGCCAAAAGGAAAACTATTAAAATAGGAAGAAAATTTATGACAGTAAAATAGAAAAATAAGAAAATAAACGAAGACGTTTTATTTTTGTAGAAGATTTCTTTCTGTTCTTTAGCTACTATACTATACTCTTCATCTTCTAGTAAACGTAAATAAAATTAATGTAGCGTTATATACTTATATAATGTACACCCTCTCTAGAGCATTTTGTTTTGTTAAATTACTAAATTAAATTAATAAATTAGGTTAGCAGAATGAAAATATTCACCCATGGAAAATATTATATATAATACAATATATGGAAAATAGGAACATATAGTAAATTATAGTTTATATTTTTTTCTCACTCTATCTTTAAATTTTTTTCTGTTTCTCTCTCTCTGTAATTTTGTGTATATTATAATGTGCAACTATACACAGATGGCGTAGAAAATTTGTATAAAATAAAACAAATGACGGTAAAAAAAAATTTCAAAAAGCAAATTATTTTGGTCGGTCTCCTATATGTTTTTGGAGGTGATGTCGGTTGACGATGGTTATGGTGGTTGTATTCTAATATACATTATTTTTAATAACGTCAAGCTGTGTTTGCTGTATGCTTAAATATATTGCTTTGTATTGCCTAATTAAAAATTATTTAACGTTAATTTATTAACATATTTTGTTTAATTTTGTTTTTTTTTGTTTTTGTTATCTATTACTCTTATTAACGTTACCATTATTATATATTTTTAACGGTATTTATTATATCACGTTGTATTATTACCATCACACGTTATTGCATTTTAACAACTTTTTTGAACTTTTATGCGGTATATTTTATGTACACACAAACAACTTGGAAACACACATAGAGAAATATAATATAAAAGAACGATAATTAAATGTTTATCTTTAGAAAATGAAAATTTAGTATAGGTTATAAAAGTATAAAGAAAAATAAGAAAAATAAAACCAAAGAAGAAAAAGGATTTTCTTCTTCAATTTTTTTTTTGAAGAAAAGCAAATAAATTAGTATCTATGCGGGTACATCTACACTAACAATCTACGCTACTGTATACTTTAAGTATCATCCCCAAAAGTAATAAAACAAAAAAAATATACAAAAATAATAATTAATCCATGTTTTTCTCCGTTTTTCCTTTTTTTTTATGAGTTTTTTTTCTTTTTTTGCCCTTTTATTTTTCCTTTTCTTGTTGTTCTTGTTGTTGTTGTATATCTCCTCTCACACTCTCTCCCCGTTTATCTTTAATTTTTGTTATAATTTCTCTTGTGCAATTTTTTTTCTGTTCTAGTATTCACAAGGCGACTACAGCTGTCTACCAAGTGACAAGATTGGGACATGAAAATTGTGATATAACTGAAGGTGTACTTTTAGATATAACACCATTAGTGGTTGATGATAAAAAACTTGTCACCCTTTATGATAAAGACTTAACAGAAGGAATTAATTTGTTAATTGGTTGGTATAAAAATAATATTTCTTATCAATTTATTTGTTTTAGAAAGAAAGAAACATATCACCGATTAAAAGGATCAAAATTAATTAAGCAAATTTTTCATTGGTAAATTTAGAAAGTCCTTTTATTCTACAATCATTTTTCGATTGTCCTATAAAATTGGAAATTTTACAGATATTTATGTAAAATCGTAAAATTTTCTATATGTTGGTTCAAAATACCGACAGAGAAACTTTTAAACGCACAATATTTTAATATTAATTAATAATTGATGAAGAAAAAAAAACAATTCTTTTGTTTTAGAGGAAAATTATGTAAGGTGTTTTGGGGTGAGTTTAGGTTTCTATATTTTCATCTTAAAGATTTTTACCTTTTGATAATCAAATGATAATTTAATTTTTGAAAATGTCTACCAAAATGTTATTATCAAAAATAAAAGAAGAAGACACAGAAGAAGAAGAAGTAAAAAGGACTAATGACCCATCCAGAAACTAGATTAATGCAGGTTCTACCTGTTATACTCAGAGAGGGTAGTTTAACTTTAACTTTATATATTGTCCCAGAATTTATGAAAAGAAAAACTAAAAAAGATGTTAACCTAAATTTCAACCTACATTAATTCTGTTAGGTTTAGGAGATGTATAAGAGAGTCTCTTTATAACAGAAAATAGAAAATATAGAATAAAGAAACAGTTTTTCATACGTCAGAGGGAAAAGTTTTTAAAATAATTAAAAAGAAGAAACTCTAAAATATTTTTAAAATAATTTTATTACAGAAAAAAAAGAGGGAGGGAGAAATGTAAGAAAGTAAACATTATGATAATGTTAAGCAGAAAAGAAAAATAAGTTAGTTCTAAAGTTATTAAAAGTTAACAAAATAAATATTTGGTTAAAAGAAAACTTTGTTTTAAAAATTTATAAATTTTGTCATTAAACCAACGAAAAAAAGGAAAATATTAAATAAAAAATTCTACAACAGTGAATAATTTTATAACGAGGGAGTAATCACATTGAAGATGAAGAATGAGTACAAAATTTGGAATTAAATTAAATAAATTTAAATCAGTTGACGAAATATTGAACTCCATTTTTGTCTTTGTTAAGTTTTTATTTATAAAATAGAACATAATTAAGTTTTTAATTAGGATTAAATTATTAACTTTTATAAACTGAATTCGCTTATGTGATAAAAAATTTACAGACAACAAAACATTTTTGGCCAATCCATAGAAACTTTATTAAATTATGAATTATTCATAATCTTTTGTCAAATCACATTTGTCGCGAAATTCCCTTTTGAAACAAACATAAATCCCATCACATAGAATACAATTAATAATTAATTAATAAAATGTAAATAACTTCTTTCCATTCTAATCCATGTTTTTTTCTCAGTTGTATCAGAATTATGGAAACAACAATGTGTACGTTTAAGGGTGACGGTAAAATCAGATAACTGTGGTGAAAATGCTGAATGCAGTGGAAAGGGTGTTTGTTTTTCAAATACCTCAATGGTGGTTAATTTTTGAAATTCTCATTTAATATTATTGAACTGAAAATTTATTAATTTTTTCTGTAAATAGGAAGGATATGAGTGCCAATGTTGTAACGGTTTTGCTGGTTCACATTGTGAAGAAATTGATGCATGCAGTCCAAGTCCATGTACAAATAATGGTATTTGTGTGGATTTATCACAAGGACACGAAGGAAATTCTTATCAATGTTTATGTCCGTATGGTAAGTTTTTAATTTTGTTTTTCGATTTTTTATATTATGAAAAATTAAATCTAACCAAAATATGTAAAAAGGGGGTGAATAACTTTAAGAATGTTAATTCATTGGAGAAAAATAAAAGCAAAAGGAATGAAATGAAATTATTAGGGACTATCGACTTTACAGAAGAGAGAAGAAATTAAAATTCCTTTTTTTTTATTTTTGTTAACTTTTTTGTTCTTTTATTTATTAAATCTTTCTTTTCTTTTCTTTCCTTTTTTTTTGTTCTTGTTAAGTCTTTTATAAGTAATTTGTGAAAATTTAAACAATTTTTTTTTATTAAACCCGAGGGTCATACCAAAGTAGATCTGTATATATTTGTAGACGTTTTATCACCCTTTTGAAAGTGTTAAATTAAAGTCGCATACCATCTCTTCCTTTTTAATAAATAAAAAATGCAGTTTAAAATCTGGAAAATTATCATAAAATAATTTTTTTTATGATTTAATTAAAGTACTTTTTCTTATTTTTTCTCTATAAAGCTCGTTAATAATTCGTGCTTTTTATTTTACAATTTCGTTCACAAATTGTTTACATTTTTTTTCCGTACTACTAAGCGAAAAGTACTTTATTATTAATTTTTCACTTCATTTAAGATAGAAAAACAACAACAACAATAGCAACAGATTTTTTTTTTTGTTTATGAATGAAGCTAATAGATTTTTCTATGGAAATGCATTTTTCAATATTTTTCTATGTGTATTTTGTTTATTGCATAAAAGGGGATGGAATAAAAAGTATAAGGTTAAAAGTTAAACGAGGAGAAAGAAAAAACAAGCTGTAAGAATATTAATCTACACGTCAAAGAAAGATAAATTTGTAACTAAGAAAGTAAAATAAAAGAAAAAAAAAAAAAGAAAATTTTATATTTTTTGATCAATAAATTTCCATCGTTTTTCTTTTATTTTTTTTTTGTCTTGTAAATTTTTCTCTTTTACTTTGTAGAGAAAAATTAATTAGATGATGAAAAACTTTATATACCTTACAAAAAAGAAACGAATTGAGAGAAATTATTCCTAAATTATTAAAATGAAATAATTAGTTCTTTGAACAAAAAAAAACATGGAAAAATATATTTTATGTAAGAAGAAAATTGTAGAGAAACAAAAAAAAATCTTGAATTTAATAATTTATGAAGCGATTCGTTTCATTTCCCCCTATTTTTCTTTGTACATTTATAGTACTTTAAATTGAATGCTTCCACTGTTAATAATATAAAATTATGCTACATAAAATTTCTTCACAAACAAACAAAAAAAAAAAGAATGCAATACGCAACAATTCTAAAACATAAAAATAAAGCCTGGTTCAGAATAAATTCTAAACTTTAAACTCAAAAGACGTAAACTTGTGAAAGTAAAGTTTAGCGTATTTCGGAAATTTGTGGCTTTTGAATTATTAAATTTTTAAATCATTTTAATCTGATGAGAATCTTAAGTAGCGTAAAAATAATACTCATAAATAAATGGTCTACAATATTTAAATAATTTAGTAAATAGAATCTACAACAATTATAAAATTTAAGGAAAACGAGAAAAAGCCAATATTTTCGTACTTTAAATCAAACAAAATTATTTAATTTTGTGTAACAATAATACAGGAGATGTTAGTTGTCGTTAAGCTCTCAAATGAAGAATCAATTCAATTGTTGATTGTTGTTGTAAAAGCGTTAATGTCAAAATAATCTACTAATGCCAACTTATAGAGATTAAGCCACGATTAAAAACGTTCATATATATATAATTCCTCTTACTAATTGAATTTCAAAGAATATAAATTAGTTTTCTATTTTTGAAAACTATAAAACTTTTCATTAAATAAAACAATAAAATGCTAATTAAAAAACATTAAACATAAGTATTGTATATTTTGTGAAATTCCCATTTAAAATAAATTTCTGTTTTTTTTTCTTGCGTTTTCTTGATAAAGTTAACGTTTCACGATTCACGTAAATTCATGAAGCATGGCTTTTTTAAAATTATAAGAAAGGATTGCCAGACAAACATTTCTTAAAGAAAAGAAGAAAGAAGAAAAAAAAATTACATTAAGATAAGCAGATTAAAAGTCGTATTTCAATTCAGATAATATACTATTCAAGTATTCACTCATGTTCTTTAGAATTTTTCTTCTTCTTAATTTTTTTTTTTTGAACAAAACACATTATTTAATATCCCTTCCTTCCTACCTTTTTATCCCCATTTTTTTCTCTTCTCCTTTACATTTTTCGTTTTTCCTCTTTTCTTTTTTGTTTTGTTTTCTCTTGGGATTTGAATATCTTTCGTGATGAGAAGAAAAAAAAATGCAAACAGCAGCATTCCAATATCATCACATCAGTAAAAATTGAAATAAAGGAAGGAAAAAAAGAAACGGAAGTGGTTCCTTCTATTCTGCTACACATTTCTTTTGGTGAATAAATAATAAATCTTTTTCTATATTTAATTAAATTTATCACTTTATTTTTAAAGCATTAAATTTTTCTTCTTCTTTTTATTTTGTTTTTATTCTTCCAGTTCCAGTGATGGTCTCTTTTATTTTGTTCTTTTAATTTTTTTGTTTTTCTTTCATTTCTTATACTTTTTTGTTTGCGCCAGAGAAACAAAAGGGCAAATTTTTAACCGAAACCCCTACTAAAAAATTACCTACAAAACAAAATTTCTTTCAAATGTTTTAATTTTTTCCTTCTATTATTCTTTCTCCCACTTTGCGTTTTTCCTGATTCTCTTATCTTTTTCTATTTTTATTCTTGCTGTTGTTGTTTTTGTTATTAAAAAAAATTAAAAGGGTTTGCGTTGTATTTAATCAATGCCATAAAAACAAAAAAATTATTATTCAATCAAAAGGAAAAGGAAAAATGTAAATCAAGAAGGGGCAAAAAATTTGTTTTTCAACGATTTATTTTTCTAGAATTAAATCCGAGAACAAAAACAAAACAAATTTTTTTTTCATATTTATTGAGAAAAAATTTTTAAAAATAAAATAAAAAAATAATAAAAAAAGATGAAAAATTCATTTTTCAAAAGAAAAATCAAATCAAAAAGGAAAAAACCCGTTTATTTTTTTCTTACGAAAAAATTTTTTTCCTTCGATAAAAAGTGAGAGATTGTGACCAAAGGAGAAAAAGAAAATCACCCCGTAAATTGTGTAGGATGTCAAATTTTTCTTTCTCTCCACATCTTCCTCTTTTTTTCTTATTTGTTTTTCTTGAGTTTTTTTCCATCGATAAATAGACTAGGAGGAGTTTCAGATTTCAAACTCTTGAATATGTCCAATTTGTTGGTGTGTGTATGTGAGTGTTTTTTTTTATTTGCCAAATTTTAAGCTTTTTCGTAATTTTCTTCCTTTTCTTCCTTAAATCCTTCTTTTTTTTGATGAATTGAAAAAGTAGAAGACCAATATTTGAATTTGTACAGAAATAAAAAGTAATCTAAAGCGGATTCAATTTACGAATCCAATTGAATTTTCTTTCAGTTGTTATTGGTATTGTCGTTGTTGTCAACAAAAAAAAAAACAAGAAAAAAAAGTCAATTAAGCCCAACATCATCTTGAAAAAATTTCAAATGAAGGAAAAATCATTACATTTCAATAAACAGGAAATCATTAGAAAATCTTTCAGTTTTTTTTTCAATTAAATTAACCGAAAATAATTACAGAAAATAAAAATTATATTTCAAATTAAATTTTAATAACTTTGTCGAATTTTCTTCTTCTTCGTCTTCTTATAAAAAATTGAAAATGAAAATTATTAGATAAATTAAATAATTAAATTTCTCATTTGAATTAAAGTTTTAAAGTTTTTAATCAAAAAACATCAAGGCTCAATTTCTTCTTAATCTAATTTCTGTAAATGATTTAATGTAAGCATAGGAAAAATTATTGACTTTCTTGCTAAATTTTTCTTTAAAATTTTTTTCATGAAAATTTCTTGTGCGATGAAAAATTCAAACAAAATTATTGAAAAAATAAAAATTATTCTGTAAGGAAAAAACAAGACTTTTTCTTTTCTGTTTTTCTTTACATTTTTGTGTCTTTTACTTTCTTTTCTAACAAAAAATCAAAAGTAAAAAAAAAAGTAATTTGAAAATTTTAACAATGAAAGAAAAATAAATTATCTTAACAAAAAAGTTTTTTTTTTTATTTCCAATGGAAAAAATAACGAAAATATGATGAAAATTTAATATTTTATATTATTTAAGGATCAATTTAAATTATGAAAATGTATCTTTTATTTATCCTTTAAAAATTTTTTTTACTAAATTAGAGAAAATTACTTATGGAAATTTTCTTAAGAAAATTATCGAAATATTTTCCAATAAACTCCTTTTCTGGGAACAAAAAGTTTTTGACGAATAACAAAAAGTTAAAATTAAATCAAAATTCATATTTTATCCGTTTATTTCCTTATGGTATTTTTACGGAGTTTATAAATTAATAAATGGAAAATATGACCCATTTGTGATTTGTCTATTAAGATTTTAAAGGAATGAGAGTATAAAATAAGTGTGGAAACAATTTTTGAATTAAACCGTAAATTGAATTGTGATGTTGAATTTCTGTTAAAAAGGGGTGTACTTTATTTTTGGTCCATTCATCCATTAATCCAAGGTTAATTAAAAATATTTCTTTACTCTACGCACTTTAGATACGTTTTATTAAAAACTTTTCACTTAATTAGAAAATTCTAGAAATTCTATGAAAAATGTAACAGACAAGTGAAAACCAAACATTTACAGATTTTGTCATTTTTGTGGCCTTTAAATTTTGAGTAAATGTATTATTTTTTTTTCAGACCAAAAAGATAATTGTGGTTGATGCTTTAGGAGAGTGGAGGTATGATAGTACTTATTAAGAAAATACATACTTCCTTATAAAGTTTGATCTTTTCTCTTTTAGTTTATTAAACTTTTCAAAAAAAAAAATAAAATTCAAGCGAAAAAAAATACTCTTCATGGAAAAGATTTAGAAAATTGTAAGTGACAAATGTGTCAGAAAACAGACAAAAATTAAATTAGACTTTTCTTCTTATTCCTCATCATCTATTTGTCCCTCTCTCTTTCTGTTTTTGTCTCTTTCTTTATTTATGAAAAGATAATCCGTAACAGAATAATAATTTTTGATGTCATTTTTGATAATAATTTTGCCTTTGAATTTTAGACAAAAACATAAAAGCAAAAATTATTATTGTTGTTATTCTTTTAAAGTAGAAAAATAAAAATTAAGAAGCTTTCATTCCTATTTTACGATCAAATTTTATAGTAGATCTTTTTTTCTCTCTCTGTCTATAAACTAACTTCTATTCTCCCTTCACACCAACGTAACAATGTTGTTACAAAAACAACAATAATCATAAATTTAATCGATTTTCCTTTCGAAAATAATAAATAATGGAATTTATTTTTCCTTTTTCCTTTCTTAAAACAGATTTCATTCTTTTCTTTCATTTGCCTTTTTTCTTGTTTTTCTTGTTATTCATTTATCGTTTTGTTGCACTCTCTCTCTCTCTCTTCTTCTTCTTTTTCTTTTTTTTTTATGTCAAAACACAAGAAAATTTATTTTATTTTGTATTTTTATCTCTCCTAAAAACGAAAAAGAAAAAACTTTTACGATATATTTATTCATTCAAGTTTATTTTTCCGAAAATGAAAATCAAAAGAGAAAAGAAAAAACCAGAAAAGTTAAAAATCATGACAAAAAGATATCCTCTCCTATCTCTTCTTTTTTCTTTTTTTTCTTTTTTTTCTTCTTTTTTTATTTTTTTTTTTTTTTGGAATTGCTACGGGCGACGGATTTTCCACCGTTCTTCTTTTCTTTTTGTTGCTTTCTGCTCATTTCACCTTTTTTTTTGCTTTTTTTAAGAGGTTTATGCAGCACTTATTTTGCAAGCCTCACTTCCGATTTTCCTAGTGTTTAATAAAAAATGAAAATGAAAAATAAAAATGGAATGATGTAAAAATGGGAGAAAAAATAAAAATGGGAAAAAGAAGAAAAAAAAGTTTGAAGACACAAAAAAAATAAAATGTTGCCTTCAGGGAAATAGAATTTTCTTCAGCTAACTATATATATGCTGAATAAAAAGTAAACATTATTTTCCACTTTTCACATAAATGGAAAATGCATTATTTTACGTTTTCTTTTTTTTTTTACTTTTATTCGTTTATGGATTGGCCACCATAAACATACCTCTACACACAGAGAGATATTAGATCTAGAGAGAAGATGAGGAAAACTAGGCTGATGTACATCTAGGAAATGAGAATCGGTATCCTTATTATTTTATTTCTTCTTCTTCTCTGTATTCTTCGTCTTTATTTTTATTGGATTTTTTGACCTTCTCTCTTTTGTTCATTGATCTTCTCTTTCTTTTTCTCTATCTCTCTCTCTCTCTCGCTCTCCCCGATGACTGTATCATCTTCATCAGAATTTTAGTCTACCGAAAAATAAAAAAATAGCACAGGAAGAGAAAAATAAAAAAAACTCAAAGAAGAAAATAAAAGCCGAACCGAAAAAGAAGCAAAAAAGAAAAAAAAACTGAAAGAAAAACCAATAAAAAAATATAAAACAACTCTGTCGTCCTCAATGATTGAGATTTTTCTGATAAAATAAAATAAAATCAAAAAAAAAAAAGCGAAAAGCATGAAAAATAAGAAGAAGAAAACTGTAGATAACATATTCAAAAGGAAAAAGCTAAAAAAAAAAGAAGACGAAGAAGAAGAAACAGAAAAAATAGGATATGTATTGTATGATGTTGATGTTAGAATTGGTAAGTATATGATGTAAAAGAACGGGAGCATGAGAGCATGGTGTGAGAGAGTAGGAGGAAGAGTAGGAGTAGTAGAGAAATTGGGTGCAGATGGTTTGGGGTGGATACGTTGGATAAAACTGAAAGAAAGAAAGAAAAATGAAATGAAGAAAGAAGACAGGAAATAAAATTGAAGTGTATTTGAAACGTGACAAGATTTTTATTATTTTTGACTCCTTTTTCCTTTATTTCTACTTTTTCTCTTTCATTTCGACTTTGAACGTTATTTAGAATGATTACATGGTGTAGCATTAGAAGGTGGTGGGTGAGTAGGGAAGGATAGTAGGGTCGGCTGGTGAGAATGCGGCGACAGGGTGGTAAAGTCAATTTGTAGGACACCCAAAAATCAATCTTAATTTTCTTGTCTGTGTGCCCATCTCACTCTTTCACTCTCTTTACGTGTACGTGTGTGTGTGTGTGCGTAGATTTATCTCCCTTTTTTTGTCTTGCTTTACTTGAGTGAAAGAAATAGAAGTTGATTGACTGACTTTATCATAATTAATCTATTTTGTAAATCAAAAAAAGAAAAAAAATCGGAACAATTTCAAACGATTTTCACTTGCAATTCAAAGGGCATATAAATAAAATATGACCGAGAAGTGGATAATAAGTGTAATAGAAAGAATACTATATGGAAGAAAGTCAAAAGAAAAAAAGAAAAATAAATGAAAATGGAAAATATTATTAAAAATAAAACAAAAGATTAAAACAAAAAAAAAACAGAAAAAAAAGAAAAAAAAAAAAGATAAAGAAAAAAAAAGAAGAAGAAGAATTGGCAAATGGAAAGCGACGAATAAGAATAAGATAAATAAAATCAATACAGAGTTTCATTTTTCTGTACAAATTTTTTTTATTTTCTTTTACATTTTCTATCAGTCAAAATAATATTCGTCTTCTTCTACTTCTACATTTTATTAGACCGATTGCACTTTATATATTTATTATCTTATTCACGGCTACAATTTTTACCGCTTTCTTGTTTTTCCCAACTTTTTACAATTCTTTGCATATTTTCTTTAATTTTTTTTTCTGCCTTTGTTTTTTTTCTTAACAAAAACTGTTTTCTGTTTTTACTGTTTTTCTTTCTCTCTTTATTAAAAAATTAATTTTCTTCCATCAAATTTAAAAAACATGTAACTGAAAATTGTTGTGTGGATTACACTTAAATTACACAACGAACAAACGAACAAGAATAAGACACAAAAAAAAAAAAAAAAAAAAAAAAAAGAAATGAAAGAAAGAAAGCAAAAAATAAATAACAGAAACAATATAACAACAAAATAAAAGGAAGCAAAAAAAAACTTAAATTTTCACAACCTACTGAGTTTTTATTGTGTTGACGTTTAAATAAATGATCTGACTTTGGTTTTTCTTCTTCGTCTTCTTCTTGGTTTTTTGTTTCTTTTAACTTTTTTTCTACACTTTTCTTCTTCTTTTTCGTAAGTCTTTTTTTTTATTTTATTTTATTTTATTTTTTTTGTCAGAGAAAAATGTCTTTGTAAAGAAAAGTTATATATTTTTTCTATTTTTTTTCCCCTCTCTTTTCTTTTTAATAATAATAAAGAGAAAAAAAAAATGAAAATATAGAAAAACAAAATTTCATCGGTCCAAGGTCTCCTTTTCATTGAGCTACCCACTCCCCACCTTGTTTCTTCAGTCAGTTTTTTTTTATTTAAAGATTTTCTCTTCTTTTTTTTTTTTGGACAAAAGGATGTTTTTTGGCAAATTATTATTATTTTGTTGTGTCAAGGGCGAGGGCGTCTTCCTTTCTTTGTTGTCCTCTGTTTTCGCAAATATTATGCAAAAGTATATATTTTTATTCACCCCCTGACCATGTATTTCTTTTGCCTCTCTTCATCCATTCATACCATCTTTTTCAGTATTCTAATTTCGTCGTCTATTTAGCTATTTCGTTTAATTCATTACTTCTTTCTATCCTTTTGCCAACAACAATAATAACGACAACAACAACAACACAGACTAGAAGAAGAAATAAAAGAAAAACATAATAATTCTTTTAAATGTAATTTCACATTCCTCTTTCTTTCCATACTTATACGTTTTTCCATAATTATTTTCATTTTTCGCTTCTACGAAGAAGGATGGGGAAAAGAATTTATTTCATTTTTTATTTCTATCATATTTAATTTTGAAAAAAATAAAAATCCTTCAGAATGAATAATAATAATAATTTTCTAACATTTGGTCTAATTTTTGTGTGTGTGTGGTCGTCGTATCTAACACATTTAAAATATTTCAAATAATTTTTCCAAAAAAAGCATAAAAAGATACAGAAGGAAAATTCTTGTGTCTTTTGACATTTTTGTTTTTATTTATTTCTTCATCATCTTTCTCCTTTTGTTTCTAGCTTTCTATCACCAATCTTTTGTCTTCTTATTATTTAAAAGCTATGAACTGTACGTCAATAAAGAAAATTATAAAAAGTACAGACAAACAGACAAAATCAACGAAGTATGAAAAGATAAATTATACAATGTTTCTTTTTTATTCTTCCACTCTCTTTTCCTTGGAAAGCTCTGAAAATAATGCTAAATTTTCTAAAAAAAAAATCATACAGAAAATCCTTTAATTTTACTAAAAGTGCTTTCTTCCCTCTCATTCAAGCCTCCTCACCCACTTCTCTTGTTCATTCAACAAAATTTAAAAAAAAAAAACAAAAACTTTTCTATTTTTTTTTTTTGGGTTTTTTTTGTGTTAGTTTAGATTTTTTGAAGGAGAAGGAGAAAATCACATAACTGAAAAAAAAATAGAAATAGATTCTATGACGATGATGCTACAAAATAATATTTTTATTTTTTCTACAAAAACAACAAAAAACAACAAAAATTAAGAAGAAAGAAAAGAGAAAAAAATGTTAGAAAATTTATTGATGGTTTGGAAACTTGAACTTTTTTTGTTATTATTGTTGTTGTTGCTGTGAATGTTATGAAATGATGATGATTGTTTGAAAAATAAAGTTCTCTCTTTTGTTTTTGTTTTTTTTTCTATATATATTTTTACATTTTTGTATAAAGATGATGAAGTGGAAGATGAGGAAGTTGATGTAAAAAGAATGAGGAGAAGAAGGCAGAACACGTAAAACTGTGAAAACTAAATTATGTATAAATTTTTTACTTTGGTCTTTTGTTTGTACTACTTTGTATTCACATACACGAGAATGTATATGTGTATATGCGTGTTTGAACTTTAGAAATTTTTCTTGGAATAAAACACAACACAAAAACTAAATAAAAAATTCTAAAAAATATAATATTATTAATTAGTTTCCTGTCTATACGCATACACATACACATACAAATGTTATGTTGTGTACATATGCTGTAGTATGTGTAACATGTGTGTATGAGTTCAATATGGTATATTTGTTTTTTCTTGTTATTAAAATCAAATGACGATAGCATTTTTAGTTTTGTTCCACTTGACGTGGGATGAATGGAAATCTGAGTGAAAATGGAGGAAAAAAGGGAAAAAAATATAAAAAGGAATTTACTAATAATGAAGCATTAGATTTAAGTGCAATTTTTTTTTTCAAGTTGGAAACGCCATATTGTTGGAATCAATTTACTAGTGCGCGTTTAAATAGAATTTTGAGTGATTACGAGCTTTTATTATAAGAGGTTTTCATGCTATTGAATTGATTGCAATTAGATTAGTTTTCTCTAGGAAAATACTTTATTATTATTAATTGGATTTCATGAGACGTTCACTCTGATTCATGAATACAAATTTTCCTTAATTGCTAGCATTGAGAGTCTTCTTTAACATTCGAACTTTATTCATAACACTAAAAGAAGTTTGATCAATTTTTATCGTAATAATTAATTTAACGAAATTTTTAATAAATTCATTCTGTCAAAACTCCTTAATTTTTGTATGTAACAGAAGAGCTTTTTTTTATGAAATAAATTGGCTTTTTTTTTGTCGTTTTGATAAAGTTGAAAATTTTCAAAAACTATTAACTTCATATACTGAGTTTATCACTTCAAGTGTCTCAAGTCAAAACAAATTTTATTCTTTCATTCAACTTGCGTGTGTGTGTTTTTTTATTGTGCGAATAGAAATTCTTTCATTCAATATTTTTCTCTGTTTTTTTTATTCTCGTTTAATTTTTCAGGGAAAATAAAAAAAAATCAGAATAAATAATTTAAACTCACAACACTTTTTTATTTTATTTTTAGAAAAATCTAAAAAAATTATTCATCATCATTGATTTAGATTTTCACTTCTAACTCCTACACTTGATATTCCTTTTGGTATCCTTTATTTTTCCTTATTTTAAATATAGAAAGAAAACATTAATGCATCACTTTGAAAACAGTTTTCTATCCGTTATCTGAATATCAATTGGACATTAAGAGTAAAGAAATTCTTTTTACAAAAAATAAAGTCTACATTTTTCTTCAACTTCTTCTTCTTCTTTCTCTCTTCTTCTTCTTTCTCTCTTCTTCTTCTTTCTCTCTTCTGAACTTTTTAGAAAATGGAAATGAAAATAAAACTTTTTTAATTCTGAACGAGATTTGAATAAATAATTTTTTTTTTCTTTTTCAAAACAGAATTTTCTATTTTCACCCAAATATTTTTTTTTCTTTCGTTCGTCTTAGGTTACACCGGGAAAAACTGTCAATTTGAATCGGAACCATGTAATCCGTCACAGTGTTTAAATGGTGGAACTTGTATTGGAAACTCAACAAATTTTAGGTTTGTACAATTTGTTGTTTTTATTTTTTATTGTTCTTGCATTTTCTTTACAAATTGAATTTAATTTAAATTTTATTTATTCCCCCACGGTATGTGGGTTTGGGTGGAATTTTTTTTATTATAGATGTGAGTGTACACAAGGATATACAGGACCATTGTGTCAGCATAATTTAAATGAATGTGAGTCATCACCATGTGTTCATGGTATTTGTGTGGATCAAGAGGATGGATTTAGGTGTTTCTGTCAACCAGGTAAAAAAATAGTAGAAAATAGAAAAATAGGAGAAAACATACAAAAGGATTTTCTCTCGATTTAACAATATGAAGGTTTTTATTTTTTTTGTGTTTTGCTAGTTTTACCTTTTTTTTGTAATTATATTGCAAATTAGAAAATTTTAAATGAAATATAAAATTATAGATTTACAGAGACTTAAATTGACAAACATTGAAGTATTTGCACTTTATCTTGTTTTGAGTCTTTTTAAGAAATTAAAATAATTCTTTTTTATCTATTAAATGTGGATTAAAATATATAATCAGAATTTTCAGAAATGTAAAGAGTCTTAAGAAGTTGAAGTGAACATTTTCAATGGAATAATTTTTTTTGGTTTTCATTCTTAAAAGTTTAATTCTCCAAAAATATTATTCTTAATTATAAATTACTAACGCATACATTCACATGCTTCCCTTTACTTAACATTTTTTAAATTTATTAAATTTAAAGCATTTAATAACTTTATCGCCAAAAATATTCAGTGTACGAATATTTTCTTTTGTTGTTTAAATTTACATAAAATTAGTGAATTCTGAAAATTATACTTTATTATTTTGTAATTTTAGAAATATATTTGATTAGAAAAAATAATCAATAATGATAATAAATCAATAAATAAATTCTTAATAGAAGAAAATTAGTAACAATCTCTCAGAAGAATCATTTATCAGAAAATAATCATTAATTTAAATTTTACCATTGACATTGAATTTGTAATTGAACTTTTATATCGAACATTCTAATCTATTCCATTTCCATTTTTATTTATATAAGAAAAACTAACAACCTTTTTCTTTACCCATTCGAAAATTTTGACTTATCATTTTTGGGACGCAATTATGAAATCATAAAAAAAAATTCTTATCAAATTTTTTTTAATAGAAAATAAATTTTCTCTTTCTCTAAATTACAATGGAAAAAAAAGGATTCTCCGGTGAATTGTGTAATTTTGAGTACAATGAATGTGAATCAAATCCATGTCTAAATGGTGGACAATGTACGGATCATATTGGAGGTTATTCTTGTAAATGTACCAAAGGATATACAGGAAAACGTTGTCATATTAAAGTAAACAAATAAATTCTTTATTATTGTTGTTGTTCGTATTGTTTAATGTCTAAGAAAAAGGGGACAAATAATAAATTTTTAAAAATTTTATACAAAGGTTGACTTCTGTGCAAATGATCCATGTCCTGAAGGTCATCGATGTGTTGATCGTGGTGATGATTTTACATGTGATTGTCCTGGTGGACGTAATGGACCGGATTGTAATCAAGTTCCGAGAACAGTAAGTGAAGATTATGTCCTTTTTGTGTTTTATTTTTTTAACCCATGAAATCCTAACAATCCTATATTGGTTTCATTTAATGTTTACATATGCATTATTTCCTCTCAAATTTAAAATTTATTTTCATTTATTTAGATTTGTAATGTGAATCCATGTGCAAATGGTGGAACATGTTGGACTAGTGAAGAATCATTTTATTGTGCATGTCGTCCTGGTTTTACCGGAAAAATGTGTGAAGATGATTTTGTTGTTGAAACTGTTGTTGGTTCAAATGAAATTGTTTCTGATGAATCAAATATTCGTGGTTTTGCAGAAACATCATTTAATGCTGGTGTTAAACGTGGTCCAATTGAATTACATAATGCATATATTGCTGCTGGAACATTAACAGCTGCCATCTTTATTGTTGCAATAGTTGTAAGTTTTATTTTATTTTTTTTTCAATAATTTATTTACTAAGACTCAAAACAAATTATAAACAACCGATGGTATTAATGGGTTTCATTACACAAATATTTTTTATTATAAATTTGTAAGCCTAGTAAAATGTTTTCTCGATTCCATTACAATAAACACTTCGTCCATTTAAATAGTTAATAAGAATTGGTTAAACACAAAAATACATTAATACTGAAAGCAATTGGAAAGTTCTGTGTATTTATATTTCGATCGTATAATTTCACTTTATTAAACAAAATTCAATACACAGAAAAGAACAAAAGAACAGAAAAACAAAAAAAAACAATGAAAGAAAGTAAAAAGCTAAAAAGGGGATAAAATAGAATATTTTCTTATATAGAAATAATAAAACTAAAAACTATAATAATAATAATAATAAAAAGAGGTAACCCTTTATTTTTTCCTTTTAAAACCCTTTCAGACATTTTATTTTTATTTTAATAATGTTTAAAGGAACAATTTCTCTTAGTTTCATATTTTATGTAGTAAGATACACACACACTCATACATTAAAACAAATATACTTGACAATTGTGGATACTAAACTTTAGACTAGATTTTTTAGTAGAGACGAACTTATTTTTGATCGTCTGTTCGAAAGAAGCTTAGAAAAAAATAATCTTCAAATTTGTTGGTTTTTTTTTTTTCATTTTTTATTTTTGTTTCTGTTTTTCTTGAAGAAAGGAAAAATGAGAAAATATTATTTAAAGATAAAATGAAACGAAAAAGATTTTTCATATTTTTCATTTTTTTGAATAAAAAAAAAATTCCTGTTTAGATAATAAATGGATTGTCGATTTATTTCTTCCTTTTTTCTTCTGCTTTTCTGTGTTTTTTTTTTGCCTAAAATTTTACATTTTGAGTAAATTGATTGATAAGTAGAAGAAATGGCAAAAGTGAGAAAGAGGACGCAAAATAAAAATGAAAATAACAAAAGATGAATAAAGCCAAATCGACGAATCGAAATCAGTTTTTTAAAAATGTATAATTTATTGATTAAATCGAATGAAAAGGAAAACATAAGAGTAACAATAATAATCATTTGATACACTTTACCCAATAAATTGTTAATAATAAATAAGAAAATATTGTTTGTTCAATTAATCGTGAAAATTCCAATAATTCATTATTTTTTTATTCTTATTATTCTTCTTCTTTGTTTAAAAAATAAAAATAACGAAAAGAAAGCATCTGGAAAATATGGAAATTTTTCCATTTTCTTTCTATACACACACAGAAAATTAAAAACAGAAGAAGAGGAGAAGCAATAAAGAAGCAGACATGAAAGAAAAAAAATGAAATATTTCAAAACGGTTGCATTTAAACGAATTTTTATTCAGGCGATAAATTTTCAGTCAACGCCGTGAATATAATTTTAAATCAAATATGGAAAATAACTAAATATGGATGGTGAAAAAATGTTCAATCGCCAAAACTTTACATAATTTATTTATTAACGTTTATAGAGAGACAAGAGGAGTCAGTGACGTCACACTGATTTCCTAAGAGAGGAACAGACAAATCAAATTTCGTAATTTTCTAATAAATCATTATTCTGGAAATTTTCCATATTTTACATTTTGTTGATAAAATCAATTATTATTAGGAAAATTTAGAGAATTTTTTTGTGTAGCAAAAAGAATACTTACAATATTTTTTGATTGAAGCTTTCAAAAAATTGTATAATAGAAATTTTTGGTAAGAAAGAAACTGATGAACACGTTTAAAAGCTTTTCTAATAAATTGAATTAAATCAAAAAATAACAGACTAATTAAAATAATCGTTAATTTTTTTTATTTAAAAAAAATATAGAAATGAAAAATCCTCTTTTGAAAAGAGGAGTCTTAAGTAGCGAATTTAATAACTTTTTTTGTGTTTATAAAAAGAAACAAAAATTATGAAAGAAAACCATTAAAACAGCAACAAACTAACTCTTTTTCTGTTTCACAAAAAAAAAAACAATTTTTGACCGATTTTCTTCTTTTTTCTGTGTTTTTTTTCTTTTCTTTAAATTCTTAATTGAAAATTCTGGAATAAAAACATTTTCTATCTTGAAGAATATAAGAATTTAATGTATTTATTTAAGTAACATAAAATGTTGCAAAAAGAGGTGAAGAAGAAGAAGATGAAGAGGAAGAAATAGAGTTTAGCTGCTGAAGAAGAAAAATTTTGAAAACAGAAAAGTTTTATTTATTTAATGACCAGAAAAAAACGAAGCAAAAAAAGAAAAACGGAAAAGATCAAAAGTTACTGTGGTATATTTATTTTAGTTTAAAGAGAATGGATAAAATATTTATATGGAAAATGTATTATGTAGTTTTTTCTATTGAAATTTGTGTTCTCTAATTTTTGTTTTTTATTTTTCCTTTAAAATTAAATTAAACATTCAACGTTAAGAACCTATTTCAATAATAAGATCTTTATGAGTTGTCCGTAATTTGTAGTTCATGTTTTTAAATTTCATTTAAATAATTTTCGTGTTGATTCTCCTCTAAAGAAAGAAAATATTATATTATGAGTGACAGAAAATATATGAATCTTTGTCGGTAAAGCAGTTTACTTTAAAAAGCTCTTTATTAATTAAGGTTTTGTTCATTCGAACTTTTTAATGTTCAATTTTTATTTGACTTTGATTGAGTCAATTTTCAGAAAATATTCGTCCTAATAAGAATCTAGGAAACGTTTCCTAATTTTTAATCTGACCAAATTCGGTAAAGAAGTTTACTCGGATGTTTCGGATTTATGTTCAAATAATTAGTTTTTCTCAATTATTTGACAATTCCATTTAATTTCGTTACCATATTGTTAATTTCTTTTATTTTTTTCTTTTCAGGTAACCGTTTGCCATTGTAAAGTGAATCAAACGTATCGACGTTTTGCAACACGACATCATCAGCTAATACCAATTTTTGGTTTTAGTAATCGTAATAAATCAACAAATACACATAGACATTGGTTGAGTGGTAAAGGATTACAATCAAATAATAAAACAAATTTACCAAATTTATCACAAACAAATATAAATCAACAACAAAATTGTCATTTAACATCATCATCATCATCATCATTACGAACAGTTAATCGTCCGATGATGCCAATTAATTTAGAAAATGATATGTATTATACAGTTGACTTTAGTGATTCACAAAATTCACCATTAATTCAGTGAAATAAATTTTAACAAAAATCAAAATAAATTTAAAGAGAATTAAAGAGAAGATAAAGATAAAGAAAGAAAGAAGAAAGAAAAAACAAAAATTATAAAATAAAAATGAAAAATTTAATTTTTTTGCCTTAAAATAATAAAAAAAAAGTATGAAAAGAGAAAAAAATAAGAAAAATAATGAAAAATTGAAAAAAAAAAAAATATTACAAAATATAAAAAAAAAAAATAATGAAAATGAAAATTTATAATCAAATCTTCCTTTATTCTCATTTTATAAATTTTTCAATTGTTGTTAAATATTTTTTTATTAAGTTTTGTTCCTTTTTTATGTTGTTTATTTTATTTATTTAGAGAACCATTTTTTTTGTTCTATTGGTAAAAAAAGCATAGAGGCCAAAAATACAATAAGAAAATATTTATAAATAAAACAGAAAAAAAGAATTAATTATATTAAATTAAGCACACACAAACACACACATACACTAATTACATCTACATATACAGAAACATTAGAAAAGTACAAAGAGGAAGAAAAATGAAAGAAAATAATTTGAAGGAAAAAAAAAAAAGGAAGAAGGAGATGAAGAAGAAGATGAAGAAGAAGAAAAAGGTTATTAATTTAATCAAATGTACTTCCTTTTGTCTATAGTCTTCTAGAGTCATTAAGTATCCTCCTCCTTCTTATCATCGCCACCCTATTAAAACTCCAAACCCGCCGACATAATCAAATGCTTCCCTTCCTTGTATTTTTTTTTTTCATGAAGAAAACAAAAGAGAATTCTGGAGAAGAAAATTTTGTTTTTCTTTTTTAAAACCAGAAAGAAAAAAATATTTTCTCTCATTCTCTCTCTTTGTTTATTTATATATTTTTTTATGAATTTGATTAATTGTTCCAATTAGGAAATCATTCTTTACACCTTCTTTACTTCATTTTCATTTTCTTTCCATTCTTGTCTTACTTTTTTCTATTTCTATCTCTTTCTTTACGTATTTTATATTTTTGTAGATTTGTTTCTATATTTTCATGTTCTTTATAATTATAATATTTCTTTTGCTTAAAGATTGTATTACATTATGATCATTAATGATGGTATTTAATTGTCAAGAAACAAAAAAAAAAAACAAAACAAGAATAAAAAGTAGTAGAAAAGTAACAAATAACAAAAAAAAATGATGGAAAAAATGAAAAATAAAAATGGTTTATTTAAAGTGAGAGAAAAATTGAAAAAAAAAACAAACGAGATTTTTTATATTTTATAAAAAAAAATTAATAAAGAAGCCTCAAAGAGGAGAATGAAGAAGAAGAAAAGTCGGGGAAAAAGTTTGATAAAACCTTTGATGAACTTTTGCACTGTGCATAAAATAAATATAAATTATACGTTAATAGAAGTTGTGTGTTTTTTGTTGCTGTATTCATGTATGCATGTATAAGTGAGTGTGTGTTTGTGTATGAAGTGATATTTTATATGAAAAATTGCAAAAAAAAAAAAAAATTAATTTAATTGAGTCATTCAAAAAAAGAAAAGTAATCTCTTAATAATTATTTAAGAATATTTCTCTAATTAAATTTTCTTAACGAAATTGTGTTTTTGTTGTTGTTTCAAAATAAAACAAATAAATAAAGAAAAACATAATATTCGGGAAGAAAAAATGAAAAAAAGAGGATGAATGAAGTAAAAGTACTTAATTAAATTTGTAACTTTGTATGAAAGCTTTTCACAGATTAATACAATTTCCACGAAAATTTTAAATAACAACAACTAAAGATTTCAATCATTTTTGATTGAATTGATCTTTTATTTTTTTGCTTTTGAAATATGGATTTTAAGCTATCGTGTCTCTGTAGACACAGTCTAAATGAAATTAATAAACTTTTTAGAATTTTATCATGAAGCAAGTGTTTTGCACTTTTTATCTTTTAGCATTATCGATCATTCAGATTTTGTAAATTTTAGTAATTTATTATTCTTTTTACCTTCAACAAAAATCGTCAAATAAAAATGCCTAATGTAATGCAGCCTTTAAACAAAAGAATAACAATGTAATTTTTAATTATTTTAAATTCTTTTCATAATAAAATTTTAGACAATTTCTTTTAGCTTAATCTGTTTTGTTTAAGTTTTCATTTACTTGTTTTTTTTTCGTTTTATTCAAACAATTCTATTTAGTTCAAAAAAAAAGAAGTGAAACTTTAAAATTAAGAAATAAAAAGTAAAGAAAATAAAAAACAAATATATTTCGTTAAATGCTTAAAATATAATTCTATGTTGTTATAAAAAAGTATAAAATAAAAATAATGTTTGTTGTCTCTGAATTGTTCAAAATAAAAAAATTGAACATGATTTAGTGTAATTTGTAATAAAAAGAAACAAAATTGAAACTGGATGCAAAAAAAGAATAAAAATTGAATTTCAGTTGAATCTCGTAAAACCTTTAAAATGTTATTTGCTAGTTAACCCAAAAAGAACTTGTTAAAGTTTTGTTTTTTTTTTTAATTATTTAACCGTTAATTTTATTCGTTTGCTTATGAAACATAAAACACTTTTTCTACTTAAATTCTATAATAAAGCTTAATGGAATGATGGAAGACGTTAAACAAAAATATTTTTTATGGAAATTTATAAATTAAAATTATAAAAATATTCTTGTGCCAAAATGACAAAATAAAAATAAAAATTCAAAAATGAAATAAAAATTAAAAAACTGATTTGCCAAATAAAATAACCATAACTAAAATGTAAACAAAAATTAGGGGGAAAGGATGGGTTTTGTATTTCGTTTTGTCTAATTTCTCAATTTATTTTTTGTAATTTAAAGTAATTGAGAATTTTAATAATAAATTTTAGTATCGATGTAGTGACGCTAAGCAGCAAAAATATTTTTAGTTTTTTTTTTTTGGGAGATGTTGGAGCTTTCATAGAATAAAACTAAAAGAATTTTAATTCTGAAGATGGGAGGTGGCGCCAATTCATTAAATTTAAATAAAAATTAATTAAAGGACAAATAATTGAATAATGTAACGGAAAAAAAGGATTTTCAGGAACCTCGTTACTTTCTTTATCAATATGACTGGATTGAAACAATTCGGCGTGCGTCCATCTTCTTTTAAAAGGAAAATGAAAAAAAAAACATATAATAATAGAACTCAAACGAAAAAAAGTTAATTATTGAAGCACGTTATTTGTAGTTATAAAAAAAACATTAAAATTAAAATTAAAACTAATTCTTAAAGAGAAAAAAATTAAACATAAATTATTAAAAGAAAAAAATAAGAAAATTTGCAGTTTTTCAATTTGCGCGTTTTCATAAAAAAGAACATTGATTTCTGGTATTTTTATTTTTAATTTAAAAATTTGAAAAATCTATCTAGCATTGCTCAAAAAGTCAACATACAACAAAAAATTCAAAAATAAATAAATAAAATAATTTAATACATAAAATTTATATTTAAATAAAAATAAAAATACTTTTAATAAAAGAATATAGTTAATTAAATTTAAAACAAAAAAAAATAAAGTAAATTAATTAATAAAATTGAAAAATATATATATAGAAAAAAAAACAAACTTAAAAAAACAAATGAAAATCTTTTTTTTTTATATTTTTTTTATGTTTTTTTTTTATTTTAAATAAAATAAGAAGAAGAATGAATAAGTAAAAGTATTTAAAAAAAAATCAAATAATAAAATTGAGAAAAGAAAAATCATCGCCAAAAAAAACAAGCTTTATATGTTTAAAATATTTTGTGGTCAAATGAGAAAAAAAAAAAGAAAACAAAAAAAAAATTAAAATTTTGGCTGCTGATAAAAAGCATAATTCCCTCCAAAATTTTTTTTAGCATATTGAAAAATAAACAACAAAAAAATAAGAAATAATATTAATAATTTATTGTATTATTGATATCAATGTAATTTATTCATATTTAAATATTAAATTAATTAATTAAATATAAAAACTTTAAAAACAAAATTGAGTCAATTTTTTTCTTTCACCCTTTTTTTCCACCACTTATTTCTGATTCTCCTTTCAGTTTATGAATAAAAAAAAAGCCATAAAGAGAAAAAAAAACTATTTTCAGATTGGAAAGAAATTGCATGATGAAAGTATTTGACGTTCACAAATTTCAAATACATGCTTCAATAATTTAACACAATTTGTCGACACAATATAAATTGTTTCTTATCTGCAAAAAATTAGATATTCTTTTCTTCCCTTTTTTTTTACATTATGTAAAAATAATTTTTTCCTTTGTCCCAAAACTTATAATTTAACAGTATTAATATTCATTATTTTATTTCCCGTTAAATTTTAAATATTAAATTTGTCTCTGAAATTTACTTTTTGTTATAATTCCTTAAAAGTTATTCAGACAAGAAAGTATATTTGGTTTTAAAATAAAAAAAATTGATTGATTTTGATGTAACAGAAAAAAAAAACAAATTTTCGTTTAAAGACATTTTTGTTTTATTTCTTATTTCAATTTAAAACAATGAAAAACAAAAGAAACTAAAAATAAATCACAACAGAGAAAAAAAAACAATAATTTACAATAATATAATTGGTTTTTTTTTTTGGTTTCAAAATATTAACAATTTAACAATTAATTAATTTTTTGTTTAAGTTTTTAAGTTTATTTTTTCACAGCATTTAATTTTTCTTGTTGAATAGATTTTTAAGTAAGTAACATCGCTATGTTTTAGAATTATTTATATGAATTTGAACAGATGATGATGCTGTTGATAATGCTGCTGGTTGTACAACATCCTCTTCTTCACTATGTTCAGGTGATATTCGTAATGATTGATACCATTTATTTGTTAGATCAGCCATTTGACTTTTACAATCATGTAATTCTTCATGTGTAAATATACGTGTTAAAAATGGGATAAAATATTTTCTATCTAAATAGGCAAATCCTTGTAATCTAGTTTTTGAGAAACCAATTTCTTCCTCTTCAGTAATTTCTGATAAATGTTCTGAATCAATTGTCTGTCCATATTTATGTGTTTTACTAAGTGAAACAGAACACTCACGACGTCTTTTTACTGTACGCCCACTTTTCTTCTTTTTACCAGCCTAAAATTGAGAGACAAAAATACAAGAATGTTAAAAATAAAGTCTGAATTATTTATTAACCTTATAACCATTTTTTGTTCATTGTCTTGTCATATTTTCTCTTATCAACCATAAAAAGTGTTAATTGATTTTTGTTAGCAAAATTTTAATTAAAATTCACATTTCTCGTACTTTCTTTTCTTTTTGTTTTATTGAAAATTTATTTTAATTATTTGAAATTTTTATAAAAACAAAAACCACAAAATTAAATAGATAAAAATAAGACAATTTGTGGTTTGTCAAATGTCGATGGAAAATAATAAAGAACCTTCAGTACAAACCTGTAAAAATTTTAATAAAGGCATTGTTGATCCTCCAAAACATATTGTTGTTAATAATACAATAATAAGTGTTGTTGTTATAATAACATGTCTTGTTTCATCACTAGAAAAATCTAAATGAAGCGATAGTGCGTAAGATATAGCACCACGAAGGCCAGAGAACCACATAATGAATGCCATCTTTTTTGTTATTTTATGTTCACGGAAACGATTAACTAACCAAGATAATGGAAAAATATTTGCTGCTCTACCGATTAAACATAAAATTAATGACCAAATGACAAGTGCAGGTTCAACACGATGACGAAATGAAAATATTGCAAGTCCAAGATAAGCAAAAATGCAAGTTTCAGCGATAAACGCTAATGTCCTCATTGTTTGTTGCATTGTTATTTGTGTTATTGTTGATAAATTAAAATGCGTGTAATGTGACATGACAATACCGCAGAATAAAATCGCCATTATTCCTGACAAATGGATACCTTCGGCTAAACAATAAGGCGCGTACGTAAATACTAACATCATACCGAATTCTAATGATGGGTGTTTTCTTAAATCAATATGTTTCAAGAGCAATGCACTTATTAATGCAAATACAACACCGATTCCGGCTGATGCAAAAAACATTAAACAAAATGTTTTCAATGCTGATATAATTGCATCTCCTGTATTCCCTCCAACTGTATCTGCATGCGTAATTGTTGTAGTTAAAACAATTGATATTGCGTCATTTAAAATACTTTCACCAAATACTAACATGTTTAATACTGGATCAATATCTAATGCATGAAACAGGGCAACAGTAGCGACAGGATCAACAGCTGATATTAAGCTACCAAACGCGAATGATTCAACAAAATTTAGACGATATGCGACATCAGCGAGTCCCAAAATGTAGATACCTGATCCAATTACAAATGCAGAAATTGTTGTTCCTAGTATTGCAAATACCAATATTGACATTATATTTTGAAAGAAATTGCCTTTGTGTAAATTATATCCACTTTCGAAAATAATTGGTGGCAACAAAACAAGGAAGAATGCAGTCGGGGAAAATACTTCCTCATTTTTCCAATTAGCAATATTTTTAAATTGCATCATATTAATAACTAGTCCAATTAATGCTCCTAAAAATACAACGACAATACTTTCTGGTAAATATTGGAATCCAGTTTGTAACATCATATGAATTAATAATATTCCCAATGCAATAACGCAAAGTACAAAAAAGATTGACATTGAACTATTGTGTTCTTGTTCCACAGCTACTTTTCCTGATAATACAGATTCAACATTTGTATTTATCGTAACATTTGTAAGTAAAGGTTTCTGATTTTGCACTAGTTCTTCTTCAGTTGTAGTGCTAATAATCACAGTAATATTTTTGTCAACATCATTTGATATTACGTGGACAGTTTCATTATTACTAGTATTTTGTGTTGTTGGTGTTGTTTGTACTAATTGTAACAGGTTTACAATTAATAATACTATAATTATATAAAAATTTATAATTTTTTTGGCCTTGAAATTTATAGTCGTCATTTTTTCTAGCGCTTTCTATTATATTTATTTTGATTTATATATTTACTTGATTTAATAACATTAAAATCATATTATTTACTAATAAACACGTTATAAATTCACTATACTTTATGTTATAATATGCAAAACACGATAAAGAAAATTTAAATAAACTCTAATCGCCAGCGTTTCTTCTTCTTCTTTTTTTTGATACAATAAAATAAAAATACGTCAAAAATGACAATTGAATAAACAAAATAAAACAAAAAATATGTAAATTCGAAATTCGAAATTGCTCAATGAACGAAAATTATAAATTACAGTTCAATTATAATTTTATATATCCTGTGCCAATATTTTCGAATACAAAACATTTTAAAAGATTTAAAAAATAAAATTCAATAACAGTTTAATTTTGTGTAAGTTTTTTTAATTTTTTAAAATTAAATTGAAATTTCTCTCTTTGTTTTGAAAATTCCATTATTCTTCTAAGAATTTAAGTATTTGAATAAACTTATTTATTACTATATATGATAACATCTTAGACTTTGTTATAATTTAATATTATAACTTTTTAATTTGTTTTTCTGATCGATTTGTTTTATATTTAAGACTTTATTTAAGAAGCAGTTGTGTACAAGTTCAATAAAAGGATCACTAATATTTTATTGAAGAAAGAATCCGCGCTATTATAAATTTTTATAATAAAAATATTAGGATCTATTATTTGAATAAAAACGGACAATTTACTAAAAGATAATTTCCTCACATCTTTGGCGACAAGTAATTTCGTGGCACAACAATTTAATGGTTATAATTTATTATGAATTAATTAAGAATTCAACTGTAAACTTCGATCTTTGTCAATTTAATTATGTGTACATAGAAATTTTTGATTTTTAATTTTCAAATATTTTGTAGTATTAGAAAAAGAAACACTTAAATTAATTCTAAGTACACAAATTATATCACTTCATACAATATTTTCTTATATCAACCAAATATTATTAAATTTAATTCAATAGATAAATCGTTCAGAGATCAAATGTATTTTAATGTTTCAGTGCCACAAGGTAAAATAATAAATATTATTAAAATTATATAATTTAATTTTCTAAATATTTCACATCAACATAAAAAAACTCATTTATATGTGTCAAAGGTCAAGTGTAAATTAAACATCAGTTAATAAACAATTATAATGAATGGGAACAGGGTTAGAAAAAGAGAGAACATATTTAACACCAAATTATAAATTCAATCTATAATACAATTTTTATCAGCTTCTATGAGCTTCTAAAAGCTTTAATTAATATTTTTTTAGTTTTGTCTAGAAGAATGATAATAAATATTTTTCCTCTAACTTCTAAATTTGTGAAAAAAGAATGATAAGTGAAAAATGTTTCGTCTATATATAATTGACTTGACAACAAAATAAAAGCTCTTAACAATACTACTATATATACTTTACTTTTGTATTTAAAATTTTACTGAATTTCTTTTTTAACTAAAGGCATCCTGCTTCTTTTGAATTTCTCTTTTGTTAAATTTTATATTTCTTACATTTCAATAAATTAATTGAATAATTCAATAATAAATTATTGAAAAAATGAAAATTAAAAATAAACTAAAAAACATTCTTTTTACAAAAAAAAGAAACAGAATTTTAATATTTCTGATCACTTCAAAATTTGTCTATTCAAAATATATTATTTTACATATTGTGTTCTTGGGATGTCTATTATTTAATTTTTAATCAATACAAAATCAAACAACAAACAAGATTAGAGATATTTTCTTATGAATTATGTATTATGTGTTTTGTTATGCGTTTATTTTATCTAACGACTTGGCTAGATAAAGTAATATAGGTTAAAAAAGTCGATTCAAATATAGACTATTCTTCTAATTTATTATTTTTTTTTTAATAATACACTCTCGAATTAATAGATCATTCTACTTTTTTTTTCTTATTTTGGTTATGAGAAGCAAAAGGAACAAAACAAATTAAAATCTTCTGTTGTTTTTTTATTTCAGATTTTCAATTTTTTATTTTTTTTTCATTATTTTTTTTTATAATACAAAATTTGACCTCTTCATTGATATGATAATCAGAATTTTTACGAATATAAAAATAAATGATTTTATTTCAGAAAATAAAATAGATTGACGTTCATTCTTTTTTTTCCGATTTTTTGTATTTTTTTTTTTGGTCAAGACGAAAAAGTGAAAAAACATAAACAAACAAAAAAAAATGTTAATGCCGCGCATGTAACGGCCACAAAAAAAACATAATTAAAAAAAACTAATGAAGAAAATTAAAAATGAAAAATTAATTCATAAAATACAAATTTTTATTTTTTTGTATAAATTGAATCTAAGTTCCGAAATTAGTTTTAAAATACTAACATTGGGAATTGCGTTTTTTTTGCAATCGAAACCTTGAAAAATAAAACTAAACATTATTAAACTCTGAGACTGCAAAACTACTTCGATTATAAAAATTACAAATGTCGTCATCATTTTTTCATATCAATTAAAATATTGATAAAATTAAAAGAATAAAATCATAGTAAGTAAAGTACATACATATACAGAATTCATTCTGATTTGCATATTTTATTGAACTTTCATTTTATTATTGAACTTTCAATAAAGCTTTCTTTTTACTTATGATTTACAGTAAATCGAAATAATAGTGATAATGTAATTTAAAATAATTTTTTAAAATCAAGTAGATCATTTGTATTCAGTTCGAAATAATTTTTTGTTTATTATTTAAAAAATGTAAATAAAATTAATATTTAATGGTGGGTGATTTTCAAGTTTGTTTAAAGACAAAATAAAAGAGCACTTTTTTATGTTTCGTTTATAATTAAAAAATTAACTAATTTTTTTTTTTAAGAATTTTTATACAAATGATAAATAAATAATGTAAAACAATTATTGTTTTGACTACCAACATCACAATTTATTTTGTCTAAAATGATCGCACTTATGATTTTATTACTCAATTTTATTTCTGTCGTGCTTTTATTATTTTTCTTCCAAAGAATTTCCAAAGAATTATTCCTCATAATAGAAAATTAATTGATATAAATTCAATAGAAACTTTTATATTTTATTGAAAATATATTATTTTAAATCGTGAATTAAAAATTTGGAATTCATTCATGCTAGAAAATTGAAAACAAAAAGAATGACGAGTTGTTTTAAAAAAAAATTCCTTGAAATTCATCCTCTGACGCAAAACTCATTGAAAACAATAATATTTTTCTATTTTTATATGATTTTAAATCAACATCTTTTGTACAAATGATCAAATCTTATGATAAGAAAGTTTTTAAAAAAAGTCAACAAGACAGAAAATTCCAATTTTCAATTCGGTTTCGTCTTAATTTAAAAATTATCAAAAAATAAAAAGAAAAAAACTCTTAACGTTATTGATGATCTTTTAACATCAGGAACATTTTTTTTTGTTTCTTTTCAATTGCGATCTGTTTGTTATCTTCTTTCTTTAATGTTTTTTTTTGATAAGAAAGAAGGCAACGGCTCAGAATTACTTTTCGTGATGTCGTCATTTAGAATTTTATTATTGAATTCACTACTTGAATATATAGGACATTTTTTAATCTCTTCTTGTTTTTTCTTTTTTTTCATTTCTCATTATCTTTAAGTTGCTCTTTTATAATTAATAATAATTATTGAAATTGATTTCAGTTTAAATTTGTTGGTTGAACGTTAAGGATAGTTTTAAAAATCATTCCGACAATAAATAAAATATATTTGTGTTTAAGTAATATAGGTACACTGTAAGTTGATTATAATTCGTTTAAAGAAAGATTTGAATATTATTAATTATAATATAAAAATTAGATTTAAAATTAGTTTATATTTTGAATTTTTTTTTAATTATGAAATTAAAATAAAATTATTGCATTTTTAAACAATGAACGCATTGAAAAAAATAAAGCAAACGCTACAAGAACGTTAAAACGATGTATATCGATAAGTAAAGGTTATAAAAAGGAGGATAAAACAATCTAGGTTCTCTTTTCCACATCAAAAGTCGAAGAAGTCGGGAGTTTTAAAAGAAGTTTTTAAATTTTAAATTGAGGAAAAAGAAATAAATTAAACTGGAGGCAATATTATTTAAGAGTGCTCCCTAATTAATTTTAGTATTATTAATAATAATAAATTATTTATTTTAAATTTTATTTCCAAAAAGGTGTAAACAAAAAAAATAAAGTGCTCGAAATAAAAAGTGTGTAGAAAAAGGTTCGAAAAATAATAATTTTTGAGTAAAAATGCCGCAAACTAAAATGAATGGATATACAAATGGACACGGTGGTTCTCACTATGACATGGAAGATGGACAAAGTTTCCTGTTTACTTCTGAATCTGTTGGTGAAGGACATCCAGGTAGGCCTAAATTTATAAATGCGTTGGTGTTTATTTTTGCAAAATAGCAAACGATTCGTATATATTCATTTTAGCATTTGCTATTATTGTTATAATTAAAATCTTAACTATGTGAAGAAATTTGCAATCAAATATTTTATAATTTATTTTTTCTGGTTATACTTTAAATTCTATTTCTAAATGTATTATTTACAAAATGGTGGCCTATACCTCGTGCGCAGCGCACAAGTTTATTGTAATCAAGCATGTCAAAAAGAAGGTTAAAATGGCTCATATTTGCGTGAAAGTGGATATTTTGAAAATAATAAATATAAACAAATATTCTAATAAAAGTGCAATAACAGGTTAGACAAAACAAACGCGAGTTATGTGCGTATAAATATGATTGCTTATGAAATTCCATTAAAAAACTTGAAATTCTCATTATTGATTTTTCTTAGAGAACACGTGTTTTTTTTGTTCTCTTATCTTTAAATTATATTATAAACCACATTTTCGGCATGGAGAAAAAAAGTTGCTGATTATTAAAAATTTTCATGAAAAAAAAGTACGCAATTTTGTTTTAAAAACTTTTTAACCTATGGAGAAAATACTTCGAATTGATTTATTTTGTTTTTTTTTTAATTTTCAGATAAATTATGTGATCAAATAAGTGATGCAATTTTGGACGCACATTTGAAACAAGATCCAAATGCAAAAGTGGCTTGTGGTAAGAATCTTTAAATTTTAATGTTTTAAAAATTTATATACTTGAAAATTTTATTTATTTTTTGTTTTCCATTTTTTTCCAGAAACAATTGCTAAAACAGGGATGATACTTTTGTGTGGAGAAATTACATCAAAAGCAGTTGTTGACTATCAAAAAGTTGTTCGTGATACTGTAAAACATATTGGGTATGATGATTCATCTAAAGGTGATTATTAACCAAATTGTTTTTTTTTTGTATCTTCTTGTTTATTATGTAGAGTTTGTTTTGTGATTAATCATAATTAATTAATGCAAATAAAAAAATCTGATAAACCAAAAACAACAACCAATAAAAAAAAGTAAAGAAAATAGTTAAAAAAAATAATTAACAGCAACAAAAGAGAGTAGACTTTTGAGTTAAAAAATTATTGCTTCTTTATTTTAGTATGTATTTTTTATCATTTTGTTTTTGTAACTTTATCTTGTAAATTTTTTTATTTTTAATTATAAAAAAGGAGAATTTATTTTGAAATAATTTTTCTTCTCGAAAAATACGGATAAATCAACCTCCCGAAAAAAATTGTGATAAATAGAAAAAAAAAACAAAAATTGTTTAAATCTTAGGATTCGATTGGAAAACACTAAATCTTTTGGTTGCACTCGAACAACAATCGCCAAATATCGCTGATGGAGTACATATAAATCGTGCCGAAGATGACGTTGGTGCTGGTGATCAGGTACTAAAAAGAACCGAAATTGAAAAAAAATTTACTTTTTTTTTCTTATTTTTATTAATTTATTTAATTAAATACTTTTATTTATTATATATAATTAAATATCGGCATCTAAAAAAATATATAAGAAAATGGTTTATTAATCCTTAATCGCGGGTTCTCATTATAAACAAAATTATATTTATTCACATTATATTTAAGCTTAAGCGGAGGTTGACGCTGCATGCTATTTATTAATTAATGTGTTTTGTGTTTTATTTTATTTATTTTTTATCCAATGATTAATTAGTTTTAAGATTAAAAGAAAAAAAATGGATTACCAAATTAAAACATGAATTAAGAAAAAAACGAATGTTTATTGAAATAATCTTTTTTTTATTACTGAAAAAAAAAATTAAAATTCAATTTTCTTTGGTCACAAAAATTATTAATTTTATTTACTAATTGATAACGACAAAAAGTTGTTTATTAAATGATTATTCTAAATTTTTTTCTCCTCTTGTTTAATTTATTTTGATTTATTTAAAGAAAACAAAAATATCGAAATAAATTAATGCATTAAACATTCGTTTTGACATTAAAAAAAACTGTATTGAAAAATAATTAAGATTGTCTAATCTAATCATTATATATTCTTTACGTACACAAAATAAAAATTTCGTTATGAAATTGTTTCATACATACATTATGGGAAAAATCTTTTATAAAATAAAGATGATAAACAACAATATTAATACTAATTTATTTATTATTTAATGGTCGTTTTTGAAACATAAAATTTATTTTTATTTTTAAGAAAATAATAATAATTATTATGACGATGAACGACTATCGTTCATCGTCATAATAATATACAACTTAAGTTTCACGTTTTTGCCATTAGGACTTAATTTTTTTTATGATTAACAAAGTTTGCAGTTTTTCCCTTTTTTTAATATGTATTAAATTACAATTTATTAATTTGTTTGCTTTGTTTTCTTCTAAATTGAAATTGTTTTTTGTTTATTATTTTATTTTTTTAATTGAGAAATTTAATCTTCCTGTCTCCAATAACAGATAATTTTTATGATTTTGTTATTGTTTTTCGTTTTATATATTTTTTGAGATTTGACCGTCTAGTCTCGTTTTGTTTATTTCTATCATTATATCTCCGTTGTCTTATTCTCTTTTATACTTTTGAATT
This sequence comes from Pedicia rivosa, assembly GCA_963082725.1. Lineage (NCBI taxonomy): Eukaryota > Metazoa > Arthropoda > Insecta > Diptera > Pediciidae > Pedicia > Pedicia rivosa. The sequence goes on along the minus strand of OY720154.1, from coordinate 18,418,045 downwards.
GAAACAAGAAACAAAAAGAAAAATAAACAAACAAACAATATTAAATAACGTCAGACACTGTGAAGAACAAAACACCTATCCACGTGCTAAACAAAAATCAACGACAAAGCTGTTTATTCTCAAAACAGTTATAGGTTGGGCAAGGAGTCGAAAACTGTTTAGTAGCAAGAAAATATAAATGAGTTTTGTAAATAAAAAAAATGTACAAACAGAATGATAAAAGTTGATTGAACTTTTTTATTTCAATAATTTATAGTTTTTTTTCTTTGGTTTGATGAAAATAATTAAAAACAAAAGCTAAATAAAATTCAACAAACATTTTTTTAAAGGATTCGACTACAAGACCTGTAATGTACTTCTTGCATTAGATCAACAATCACCCAATATTGCGGCTGGAGTTCATGAGAATCGACCAGAGGAGGAAGTTGGTGCTGGCGATCAGGTCAGGAGAAATCCTTGAAAACAAATTTCTTTTTTATTAGTAGCTTTTATTCTTTTAACTAATTTCTATGTTTCTTTACTTTTTTTCTTTTTCAAATTCTTCGTGGTCTTTTTTAATTTAGTTTCCTGAACCCAGAATCTATTTTAGTTTTTCAAACAAGCACATACAACAAATTTTCATATTTTTCATACAAAAATTATTTCAAAATCCATTTCTCAGTTTTTAACTTTTTAAAGAAAATGGGAAAATATTATACATTTTAACAAATAATGTCTTTACCTTTTTTTATTTGCATGGGTCTATCATAATTACTCTTTAATAACTAATAACAATTTAAATAACTAATTAAAATATTGCATGAAATAAACACTAGGGGAAGAGAGCAGAAGCTAGAGGGAAATCGTAAAGTATTTTAGCCTTCGACAATATTTTCACTAAAAATGAAGCTCTTAATATCTTTAAACTTGAATATTTGAATTAATAAAATTGGTATCGTAATATAAGAAATTGTATTGTTCTTGCCTCAAAAATAAATAAAAGTAAATAATTTATCTTAAAAAATTCCGAATTGCAGTGAAACACAATTTATAAATTTAATCAATGGTCTTATTAGTTATTGAAATTAATTCCTTTTTAAATTCTACATTCTCTTCATTTGTTGTGTATTTTTTGATTATATTTAAATATTTATGATGCCTATTGTCGGAATTACACAATCTTACACAATGATGAGTAATAATAATTGAATTATAAAATATTTTATTTTATTTGTGTTGATTTTTGAGTCATAGCGGGGGAAAAATTATAAATTTAAATACTTCAGTAAAAAGAAAATTGTAATTTATTATCTTTTATCTCAGTTTCTGTTATTTAATTGTGTATTTTGAGAAAAAATTTAGACGTCAACATAATGTTTCGTTTTGTATTCTTTTTTTTTTTTTTTTGCACAGTCTTGTGTATTTATAACTTTTGTTTTCTTTTTTTTTTATAGAAGTCACACGCACTCTATTTGAAAATAGGTTAGCGCGACGGCAATCGTCTATTAATTAGGTTGTATTTCTTTCTCTTCTTTCACCACATTTTATAATTAAAAATATATTATTGTGTTAAATTTGTTAAAAACAAATTTTCTAAGCATATTTAATGTCAAGAAATACATTTTGAAGTAAAGAATAAATTTACTTAGAAACTGCGAATGTTTAATGCTGTACGCAATTATAAGAAGTAAACATACATATTAAGCAGAACGTTATTCATTATATGTATATGTTTTGTTTTAAGCAAAATACATTCGTCTTCTGACGTTTAAATATACAACTTTCAATTTGACGTTTCTCACGGGAAATACCTTCTTGTTTTTTGGTACATCTCTATTTTATTTCTGTTGGGAAATGTTGAAAAAAAAACCATATAGTATCCTGTTATAATATTAATAACATAAAATGAACGTCTAAAATCCATTTATTTATGCCTTTTTTGTGTTTTAAAGATCTGCTTACTTTAATTTCATTTCACTTTTGTTCTTTTTTAATATTTTTTTAAACTTTATTGTTTTTTAGGGTTTGATGTTTGGATATGCAACAGATGAAACAGACGAATGTATGCCATTGACAGTGGTACTTGCTCATAGATTAAACCAAAAAATTGCAGAATTAAGACGATCTGGTGTATTCTGGTGGGCTAGACCAGACTCAAAAACACAAGTAAATATATTGTTCATTAATTTGATAATTCTTTCTTTGTTAAATTTGCTTTCTATTTAAATCCTTTTGTATTTTGGTCATGATGATTCTTCTGAGACGAAGATTTATTTGCTACTCTTGAGTGATAATGATGTAACTTTTACTACTTTAAACTGATGACAAAATATTCATAATATAAATTTTATAAAAATAATTTAATTTGAAAGTATGAAGACTAAAGTGTTTTTTTATGTAATTTATAAAAGGTAACGGCTGAATATAAATTTGACCACGGTGCATGTGTACCAAAACGTGTTCACACACTTGTTGTATCTGTACAACATTCAGAGAAAATATCATTAGACGAGCTTCGTAAAGAAATAATGGAACAAGTTGTTAAAGATGTAATACCAACCAAATATCTAGACGCTGAAACAGTTGTACATATAAATCCATGTGGATTATTTATTATTGGTGGACCAATGGGTGATGCGGGACTTACAGGAAGAAAAATAATAGTTGATACTTATGGTGGTTGGGGTGCACATGGTGGTGGTGCATTTTCAGGAAAAGATTTTACAAAAGTTGATAGATCGGCTGCATATGCTGCTCGTTGGGTTGCAAAATCTCTTGTACGTGCTGGTTTATGTAAAAGATGTCTTGTACAAGTAGCATATGCTATTGGTGTTGCTGAACCTTTATCAATTACAGTTTTTGATTATGGCACATCACAATATTCACAAAAAGAATTATTAAATGTTGTTAAAACTAATTTTGATCTACGTCCTGGTAAAATAGTAAAGTAAGTTAAAATTAAACAACAAAATTACAACTCTGAATCCATTTATTTAACAAATTTATTTTTTTTTTGCAGGGATTTAAATTTAAGAAATCCAATTTATCAACTCACAAGTTCATATGGACATTTTGGACGTGAAATTTTCCCATGGGAACAACCTAAAGAATTAGTCCTTCATTGACAATTAAATGAGCCTTGTGCTAAAAAACAAAAATTATCTTAAAATATTATTTGGTAGAGAAAAGGAAAATTTTATTAATTTTAATTTAAAAAAAGGAAAAAAGTAAAAACTATCAGTTAAAATAGTTTTTAAGTGTAAATTAAATAGATAAACAAAAAAAAAAGGTAGATTCAAAAATTGATATTTAAATCAATGTCGTTTTTTTAACTTTTTCTGCATCAGCCTCTGTTTAATTATGCTTCGATTTCTATTAAACAATTAAAAAAAACCTCAATATTCATTGCTACATTTTTAGGACATAGTAAAACTTCTTAAAAAAAAAGAAACAAAAAAAAAATACGAAAATAAAAAAATTACAAAAAAAAATTCAAAAAATATGTGTTAGAGATGTTAGCTGGCAGAGCTAGATCAGTTAAAACGTCACAGTAGTTTGTTACGATTCAAATATAACAACTGAAAATCAATCGTAACCTGCTGCAATAACTGTGTAATTGATGGAAAAGGGAAGCGATTTTAAAAACTACATTAATTTTTATTTAAACTTTAAAAATTGGAGATTTTTAAATGCAATTTTTGCATTATTCAATTAATGCATTTACTCTCTTATTTTTAGATTTTATGTTTCTTTTAAAGTGTACTAATTTATTTTTTAAGATTGTTCTTTTTTTTTTTTTTATTAATTGTTAATTAATGTAGTTGTTTTTTTCATCAACACACAGTTTTGTGTTGTGTTTCCGTAAAGGATTTTATTGTGGAAAAGAGCCATTATGAAAACACTCCGATTTTTTTAACTGTTCAAAATTACTCTAGTTTGTATCTTCAATGCAAAAAAAAAAAGAAAAAAAATTTAAAATACTAAAATAAAATAATATAAAATACTAAAATAATATAAATCGTGTTTAAGGATGTTGTTGATAAACAGAAACAAAATATTAGTTTACTTTATAAAGAAAGACTATTAAATAAATGACCTTAAGTAAACTAATATTTTTAACCTAAAGTAAAATATTAAAGAAAAAAAAAACAAAATATTATATATTTGTTCATTTCCTTGATACAAATTTAAAACATTATTACAATTTTAAAAGAATGTTTAAATTTAAGAAAACTTTCAAGATTTAATTAGAATTAAATAAATACAAAAAAAGGTTTATATTTATAATTATTAATTTCTATTAATTATTACAAAAAAGAAAAAAAATCAATAGACGTGCTCTGCGGCACTTCTTTTTACGTATATGTTTTTAATAATACATAAATTATTGTAATACTAAAGAGACTATAAAACAAAAAAAAAAAAATTAGTGATACACACATAAAAAATTTTTTATTTATTTTTTTTTCAGAGCTTCCAATTTGTTCCCAAACTCCCCATTTCCTTGTTTGTGATGGTTGTTGTTGTTCTTCCAAATCCATTTTAAATTACAGGCAATTAAAAACAAACAAGGAGAACAAAAAAATAATAATCTTGAGAATACAATAATTAATTAATCTTATGTTGAAGTCACGGGAATTTGGTTTTTTTATTTAATGTGAGAAGAGGTGTTTTTTTAATAGTCTAAATGGAATGGAATGGTGTATAGTGATAATAATGAAATAAATATCAACTTTAAGAATGTGTTTAATCATATTATTATTATAGTGATGTAATTTAATTAAACGACGCACTAAAGAAAAAAATATGGAATTATAAATCAGTAATGGCAAAAGTCTATCATTCTTTTTTTTTTTTTTGCCTTTTACGTATTTGTAGCTACAAATCAAGCATAAAAAAATAGCATTCTTTATGCTTTAAATTGATATCGAACTCAGTCAAGATCAAGAACAAGAACAGCAGGGATGTATGCATCTGGCGCTATATAATGGGAGTAGAGGTGAACAACCAAAAAAATTGTTGAAAATTGGAGGTCACTTATAAATTCTTAATTTGGCTGTTTAGTTGAAACCTTGGAGTTTGGACCAAAAATATTAATATATATTTCAATTATCAATCCTTTAAGGAAAAAAATACAATGGATTCCAGTTGCATAGTGGAAGTATTAAACACGCAACACAGTAATAATCTTCTAATTTCAGCACTTCATAATTATGTATATATTTTATATAGAAACTTGTTACTCAACTTCAAAACGAAATCACTATTTAATCATAAAGAAAAAAAAAAGCATAATAGAAAAACAAAAGCAAAAAAAGAGAGCTAAGAAGAACCTAAAGTTCTCATGTACATTTATTTTTTACTATTTAATCTTCTTAAATCAATATTGTTTTCTCTCTCTACTACCTTTGATCGGTCAATCACTCCTTTATTTTTATATTCTTCTTCTTCTGTCTTTATTATTATTATACACAATATTGTCAAGATCAAAGACATTTTTCTAAATGTTAACGCCAAACAAAAAAAAAATTGAAAATGATATAAATAAAAAGTATCAATTCAACCGTATAAAAATATTTAATTTATTCAAGTGAGATAAAAACAAAAAAAATCTTATTTAATTCCAGTAAAAAGAAATCATCAAAAAATAACAAAAATTATTTAGCATAACCGCGTGCAGTCATCAAGTTACAAGTTCAAGAGTTTAAGATCAAGTTCAATCAACAATTTTTTTTATATAAATTTAATATATCGCGCATTACAAATGTTTTTTTTTAAAGAGAAAAAATTACGCTTTATTATGCTTAATGCGTGATGTTGTTGTTATTGTTTATTAGGCAATATTTTTTCATCTGATTTTTTTTTCTTTTAAAATCTTTTTTTTTTTGTTGTGCATGCAAAATATTTCAAATGAATGAGAAAGAAGATTTTGTTGTACCTTGGATTATATAATTTTCTGTAAGTAACGTTTTGTTTTATTAAATACAGAAATAAAAACAAAGAATTTTAAAGAAAAAGTTTCGGTAAGCTTAATCATATGAGGTAGGGGGGGAGGAAAATTATGGGAGTTAGATCGGTTTTTCTGTTTCACCTTTTTTTCGTGTTTTAGTATTATTCTACTGGCTGAAGACGAAAAAGAAGATATCGTCTTCTTAACCACACAACAATACATGATGATCACTGAACACACAAAAGTCTAAGGAATATATTATTATTATTTTTTACCTCTTTCCCCCCTTTCTTTTTTATTTCATTTTTTATTTTTACTTGTTTCTTTCTGTCTTTAGTTTTTTTTTATATTTTTATTCTTTTCCTCTTTCCCTGAATTATATTTACTTGTGTATAATTCTATTTCTTTTTTATTCTTTCTTCGCGATCGCGATTCAAGAAAAAAAAACTTTCTTTATAAATAATGTTTTACGTTCCTTCTGAAGACTTTAGTCTTGGACATAACTTTGTCTGATTCACGCGTGCGCTCTAAACAAAAAAAAATAACTAAAAACAAACAAACAACAAAAAATTTCTAACGTGAATTCTTATTTGTTTTTCTTCTTTTTTTTTTATTTTGTAAAAGAAAAAAAAGAAGAAGCTAATGAATGTGTTAAAATTAATTTAAGTAAAAAATTCGTAACAGAGATTTGCATAATTAAGGAGTTTGGTGATTTTTGTAAGAAATAATTTTATAAAAAAAAAGTTTGGATAATTTTGCGTGTTATAATAACGACAACAACAATAAGAAAATATACACAGGTGAAGAAGAAGAAATTGACCGCGACTTTGTGCGTGTGTATTTGTGTGGCCAGAGAAGATAATAAATATATAAAAAACGATATTTTATTATTGTTTTGTGTCGCTTTTTGACCTTTCCGCGATCATACATCAAATTTCTTCGCTTCAACAGAATCCAGAGAATAACGATGCACGACAAAATATAAAAGAATAATCTTTAAATAACTGGAAGATATAAATATATTATACTTGCTTGGGGGGAGTTTTTTTTTTCATCTTTTTTATTTTTTATTTTTTGGGTTTAAAACTTTTTTCAGTTCTTCTTTCCCACTTCTTTTGTGTAATAAATTTAATATAAAAAATAATAATAATAATAATAACAATAAGAAGAAGAAGAAGAAAAAAGAAGGACAAAAAAAAGTTCAACAACTAAAAAAAATATTGCATTTTCTGCTTAATGCGTTTAAACAGCAAAAACATATAGGTAGATACACAAAGTTATTAACTTTTTTATTTGGTAACCGTTAAATAACTTTTAAATGTTATTTATTAATTTTGTAAGTAAAGGAAGAAGTAGAAATGAAAAGGAAGTGTTTGGTATAGAATTATAATACGTTTTTGATTTTTAATTGAAGGAATTAAAAAAAGTAAAAAAATAAAAAGTTTAAAAAAATATTAAATAGAAGGAGAAGAAGACGATGTGGAAGTATAATTGTTTCATAAAGAATTAAAAAATTAGCTAAATTATGTATAATAAAAAGAATAAAGAAGAAGACATTAGTTTAAATAGTTACGGAAGTGCATGATAAATTAAATTAAAGCATTATAATCATAATTTCCGTACTCTATTTCTTTTCCTGAACACCCTCATTTTTTTGTGCGTTGCCATTTTGTTTGGTTTTTTAGAAGCACTTGAGTAAGTAAGAAAATATATATTAACAATTTCTGTCGTTTTCAAATTAAAGTACAAGAAAAAGAGAACAACTACAAAATACTATTAAAAAGGAAAGATACACAAAAGAAAAAGTTTTACATCGGCAAAGAAAAGTGTAAACAAGATTTGCTTTATAAAAAGTAAAAAAAATAGAACATATACGACAAGAAAGAAGTGAAAAAAATACGGCAGAGATAAGATCAAGATCAAAAGAACAAGAAGTAACGAAGAAGAATATATGTTTTGGTATGAAGGAAAAGTTCTTTATTTAATATTGTCTTGCTATAAAAGAAATAAGAGAAGAACACAACTCAAGAGCAAAAACAGCAACAACATATCAAGAACGAAACATTAAATGGGATGTTGGCATTTTTTTTGGGTATTTTTCATACTAGTAGACTTGGCGGCGCTTCAGTGAGTTTTCTTTCTTTAAAATAAAAACTATAATAAACACTGAATTTTAAGCCGAGATTTTTTTAACATTCAACAATTATTCTTATTTGCTTAAGAACATATTTCAATACTTACGGAGAATATTCGTTCTTTTTCTGTTTTATTTTTTCGTTCTTTATTGTTTAAATTTTTATGTTTTTTTTTTGTTAACATTTTTAACTTTTTTTTTTGTTGAAGTAGTTTGATTCTTTTTTTCTAACGGTAATTTTAATCAAATAAAAATCTGAAGAAAATAAAAAACAAAACAAAAAAAAAACACAAAAACTCTAGACTTAATTTTGAATGAAAAAATAGAAATAACAACAACAACAGCAGCAAAAAAAAAAGAAAGAAACGAAGAAAAAAAAACGATAATTGAATAATAAAAGAAAGAGACAGAGTGTTTCTGTGTGCGTGTGTGTATTTCTGAGTTTAGAAGAGGTGAAGAAAAAACTAACTAAAATTCAATAATAAAAAATAATACCTAATCATGTGAAAATATATTTTTGTGAATGAGAGACGACGATACACACTTTTAGAATTTTAAATTTTTGTTTTAAGATCAAAAAAATTTAAATTATGTGAATTAATGGTTTTGAAAAGTTTATAAAAATTTCGTTAAAAAATCAAATTTTTAAGAAAAATTAATAGTTTAAATTTTTATACAAAAATAAAGAAATTAAGTAAAAGTGCATCAGTGACTGAAAGAAAGTGTAAGAAAAAAAACAGAATTTTTGTCTAAACTTTTATAAAAGTTTAAAAAGCAAAAGCTTTTACATCTATTTAAGTTATTATTGGAAACAACGCCCAAATAAAAATAACAACAAAAACAAATCAGTGAATAAAAAATAAAAGCAATGGAGGATAATATGTTTATAAGAAGATTATTCTCTTATAATAATTATAGTGGACCAAACAGTTTGAATTCAAAAATTATTTCTTGTATTTTGTGTCTAAATTTATTTATAGTGATTGTTGCGTCTCAGAATAATCTTACAAATGTACCTAAACAAGGTAAGTTCTAAAGAATGTCTCTACACACACAACGGACGCATAAATATAATCTTACCTAACTTTTATATTTGTTAAATGTTTGTTTACGGAAGTTCATTTAAGTAACCTTGAATTTGATCACAAATTTATTTAAAGATGGATTAACTAAGTATTTAATTATTGTCTTAGTTTTTTTCTATTACTAAATTAATCTTCAATCCAAAAAAATTAAAGAGGCAAAAAATAGCCAACAAAAAAAAACACAAGGAATTAAACGTACAAAAATAAATAAAGTAAATTCATTCTAATTTATTCGATTTTGAAAACAAAATTAAATTTAAAGAAAAATTAAAATTTCTTGAAATTCTTTCGCCTTTGTGTCGTACTTTATGTTTTATTGTCTCTAATTCCTCATAGTAGAAAAAAACAAAATTGACAATCGTCTTCCTAAAAGCGTTCAAACGTATTTTTGTTTTCTTTTTTTTATATTTAAAACTGTTTTGAATTTGTTCAAGTCGTGACATGAATTTTCTGAACAATAAGAAGAACACATCAAAGAAAAAGAAAAACAAAAAAAATTATATTTCAAAGAAGTTCTTAAAACTTAAAAAAAAAAAGAATAGAGGAATATAAAGAGAGGAACTTTGTCTAAAATGGTGCTAAATATCGACACATTAACGTTTTTTTATTGTTTATTTCTTTAACAGAAATAACAAATAAATTATAAATTTAATATTTCTTTTAAACGGAATAAAGGTGAAGAAGAAGAAAAAGGTAAAATATTACAAAAACAAAAATTGTGCCGACAGTATTTAACAAAAAATTTAGAATGAATGAGGAAGAAGAGAGAATAGAATTGAATAGAATAGAACAAAAAACAGTTATGGCAACACCAAAAATATTAATAAAACATTTAACCGACATTTTGTTCGTTTACTTATTTTTTTTTCTTCTCTCTTTTAAACGTTTTTCTGTTGTTTTTGTTTTTTCTTTCTCTAATTGCACATTATTTGATGACATTTTTTATTAGCATTTTATTATTATTTTAATATTTAATAATGTTGAGGTATCAATAACCGTTTAACTGTAAATTATTCAATAATAAAACAATTTGATCCATCAAAATACAAATATGGCTTCTTTATGGGACACTATCAAAATGTTTTGTTAATTTTTGAATATAACGAGTTCAAAATGTCAATTTGATATTTAATTTACGTAAACGAGAATATTTTTCTCAGTTTTTTTTTTCTGAAAATACGAATATTTAATTTTAAATGGAGATTAGAAAATTATGCAAAAGTGAACTTATAGAAATATTGCACAAAAATTCAAAGATATGTTTAAAGAAATTCACAAAAACATAAAAAAAACTTGTTTAATACTAATAAAATGTTAAACCTAAGTATGCAAAACGAAAAAATCAATAAATTACATATTTTATAGCTAAGTATACAAAGTGGCGCAAAGATTGTATTTCTTGTAATTGTGTGTGACAAACAAATAATATTCTATTCTAAAAATAAATAATTTATAAGAACACTTTTCGGGAATGCAAGTAACTAAACTACATATTACTATTTGCCATTATTCTGATAGAAAAATTTACCTGCACTAATTAAAGAAATCATATAAAATTCAACACTTCTTCTCTGAGGTTTTAATGGGTTAACAAATAAATTTAAACACGATTTTTTTTCTTCACTCAAATATTTTTATTTTTTCTACGTAAATCGTTAAGTTAATCATATCATTAAGTTGTGCATATCGATGGCATTCGTTTGTCTCCGTTTAAATGGATATTCATATTTTTAATAGCATTTCTATTTTTTTTTTCTAATAATAAATTAAATCCAGCGTTAGAAATATGCGAAAAATTTCCTACTTTATAACTTCTTTATAAATCTTCATTTTCTTTGATTTGGAATTAAAGAAAAAGTATTCATTTGTGGAGAGAGAAATAATTTATTTTTGCCACAACAACAACAACATCAAAACCAGTCGATAAGCGAAATTTATAGAAATAATATCGAGGAATAAATCTTTTATAAAATCTAAAAGAATCTTAAATGTTTTCTTTTTCTCTTAAGATTTTTTAGAATAAAAGTTCAGAAACGGACGGGATTCTTTTTCTAATCTTTTTAAAAGATTTTGTTGTTTAATTTTTTCTTACTGCAAACTTATCGTAATTCATTTTCTCTTCATAGTTTTTTTTGCATTGTAATCATTTGTTGTTGTTATTATTGTTGTTTTATTCACATAAATACTGTTAAATTATCTGATATATTGACCACCTTTTTTTTCTTTCTTTCTACAAAAAACAAAGAAAAAGAAGCAAACATCGATCTTACTTCTTTTTACCTTTAAACTTAAAAGACATTTACATAGAAAGAAAAATTTAATCTTAACATCATCATCAATCTTTTCCTTGACCGTTCCTTAGATTTTCTATACTATTAAAGAATAAAATGGTATACATTTCTTTACTCTTGTCTCTTCTGAAAATAGTTGCTTTTATTTTTTTGTTTTCTTCTCTTTTTTTTTTTGATAAACCATCAACAATTTGTTCTCGAACACAAAAAAAAAGTTAAAAGATTAAAATATTGATGCAAGCTGTGTGTATGAGTGTATGTGTGCGTTTAAGAGGGACAAACATTGATGTATTAAAATTGGTCCTAATCTTTTATTTTGATTCATTTCTTTTTTTTTTCTTTTTCTTTCGGAGTTTTGATCTTTGACCTTTCTTGTACTTTTTGCCTTGCGTTTTGTAACAGTTTCTTTTTTCTTCTTCTTAATGTTTTTTATTCTTTTGATTTATTACATATATTTAATTTTATAAATTCGTTAAACTGTAAGAAGATGACACGTAATTTGAGGTGTGAATGGGCGACGTTTTTCTTGACCATTTTTTTAAATCAATTTGCCAAAAAATTATTTTTTGTACTGAATGACTTGATGTTTCTATTAGGAAATTTCGAATTTCCATTTTTATGTCACTAACAAAAAATAGCAAACAACAATAATAACCTGTCAATTAATTCAAATCTTTTTTATAAAATTGTAGTTACAAAAATTGGATTTTGTTTTTGATTTCATCAAATAAAAGTTATCTAAAAAGTCTTGAAATTTAATGTTGAATATTTTATCTATTAATTAGGTTGCTTTCATAATGGAACTGTTTTTGCTGAAGAATCAATGGTCCCAACAATGGAACCATGTTTAACCTGTAGATGCTCGAATAAAACACTTATTTGTGCTCTAAGAATTTGTCCAGGTAAAACACCGAAGGATTTTATAAGAAATCCATTTTATTTAAATAATTTTTTTTTTATTCAAGAACAACCGATACCGCCACCACGTTCTTGTGTTCTTGTAAAAAAGTCGAAATCCTGTTGTTCACATCTCTCATGTTCTAAGCTTCATACAACACCTTATCAAAATAATGATCGCCGAATTATGTCATACAGTTACAATCCAATGCAATTTAATCCAGTTGAAAATCATCGAATTATTCATGGTGATAATAACTTAAGACGTTTTGATGGTGAATCATCTGTATTTAATGAAAATTCCGATATTTGTATACATAATGGCACAGTTTATCAGTCAGGTTCAGCAATGTCATCATCAACATTATGTTCATACTGTTACTGTATTGGTAAAAAAAGTCGATATTTAATATTTTTATTTTTTCATATTTTGGCAGCTCGAGACAAATAAAATACTTCATAAAAGAAGATTTAAGTACATATAGTACTTTTTAATATATTAAATTTAATTATTATAATCATGATTTTAATTGATCCAGCAATAAACTATAAAATTTTCTAACATGTCAATGATGCGGTTCGATTCGCCTAACTGCTGCATAAAATATAAAAAAAAACCGTTAGATTTTTTTATTCATTTTGTAACATTTCATCAGGGGAAACATTTCTTCATGTGAAAAATTTCACAATAAATTTCATATTGTGAAATTTTCTATATATTAATTTTTAATTGAATTTATGATCTTTTTATAAAAAAAACTAACAATTTATTAGTCATTTTTTTCTAAAGGTCGGATTTATATAAAAGTTGTTGGATTAACATTTTGTAGGAAAAAAAATTCTTCAAATTTTAATCAGTTAATTTGCGCTTATAAATTCATTTTAAACCTTTCCGATATTAATCATCTTGTGTGATGTAATTTTTGTTTATAATTATTAAATATTATTATTTTCATTCTAATAAATAAACTAAATAAAAATTTATTGTTTTGTAGAAGGAAGACAAAAATGTGTTAAACCAAAATGTTTATTAGCACCAAATCACTGTAGACCAGTTTTCATTGAATCAACTTGTTGTCCAGTACGATATGATTGCTCTACTAAAGATGATTTACATAAAAAATTAACACAAACTCAAAATCATGTTGGAAGAAGTGATAAAAATAAATATTATAGTAAAAATGTAACACGGACAACTCAAAATAAAGGTTAATGTTTTTTTCTTTTATTTTTAAAAAATTTTACTTCAATATTTTTTCGTACTTATTTTTATAAATTATTTTTCTTAATTATTTTTAAACACTTCTTTAATATCTATTAATATTAGAATAATTTCTCAAAGCAGTTTAAGGAATATGATTCAGTTCCATTTTACAACTGCACTTAATTCTTTCATATTTTTAAAATTTTAAATTGTTCCTCCTTTTTAGGTTGCATGATGAACGATAGTATGTATCCTGAAGGGCAACTTTTACCAACAGATCCAACTAAAAATTGTGAAATATGTTTTTGTATTCGTGGAATGAAAAGATGTACACCGAAAATGTGTGCGCCATCAATAAAAAATTGTAGTCCAATCATAAATAAAGGAGAATGTTGTGCAGCTAGTTATGATTGCAGTAAATCTTTTATAGAATTTTGTGTGAATAATTTAATATAATTTTTATTTTTTTAAAGAAAATACAATGAATTCAACATCTAGAGGAGCACAAGTTGATAATCCACGTCAATTTGATTTCTTATCAATGTTATTTGGACTTGATGAACCTGAAAATACAACAGCAGAATATTCTGATTATCCACAAAATTCAAATTATCATCAGGATAAAATTCAATCGACATCAGAGAAAAGTTTTTTTTCTGCAATACGTGATGGTTTGGACATGATTGATAATAATGGAGATAAAATTGGAATGATTATTGATGATGGTCATACTAACAAAACAAAACCTGTAAAAATAAAAGATGATAACGAAAGTTTGTTGGATATTCTTTTGGGACCAGATGAAGATGAAGTTTTTTTGGTATTTAAATAGACTTTCATATTTTATATAAATTTTTATTAGTAAATCAAATTTCGGTTTAATTAAAATTGAAAATTATTAAATCAAAAAATTTTTTCAATAAAATCTAATGAAATTTTTTTTTATTATTTTTTATGAACAAAATTTTTAAAACTAATTAGTTTAAAATAAAAAACACAAAATTATTTCTTATTATTTTTATTAATTATTATTATTTAATTAAATATTCAGATGAATGAAGGGAGAAATGAGTCACAAGTATCATCATCACCAACTTATTTTCAACAAAATCCTCATTTACCATCTTGGTCAAAGGAAAATGTTGACCAACGACCTAATATAACAAAATCATCAACAGTATATTTTTCTCCTTGGAGAAATAATTCTCATGCACCAACTCATTTTGGGGAACAACAATATTTTCAAAATGGAAGTAATTCTCTGCCTGCATTACCGGATTTGCCACCTTGGCTTACTAACTCATCAAATTTAAACAAATCACGACCTCCAACACATTTTTCCAGATTCAATGGAACTCATGAAATAAATTTAAACGGGCGACCATCTGCTTCTGGGAACAGACCACAAACATCCTACTTCACTCCACAAGGATACTCAGAATCAGATGATGTGTATGAACCATTAATATTTCCACCGACAAGACGTCCTTCGCAAAGAATCCAACCAAAAACAACAACAATTGTTCCATTTATAATGTTCAAAACACGTTTACCTGAGACAACAACAACTGGAGCAGCATTTGTAACACGAGTTACAGAGAATGACGAAACTACAACAAATTTTTTCACTTCAACTGGAAGTTATACATCAGATTATTCTGAAGATAATTTTGATCCAGATACTTCAACTCGTTTTTATTATGAAACCTCAACAAATTTTCCAGAATCAACATATGACGCTTCAACAACAGAAGTATCAACTGAGCAAAATGTAAGAACAACTGCGAGACCATTTATAACGTTACAGCCAACAAAATCGCAACAAATGTCTAGTAATCCAACTAGAAAGCGGCGACCAAAACCAAGACCAACAAGAACGCGTACAATAACGAGAACAACTATAGCAAGTCAAGATGATGTTACAGAAAATCAAACAACACGTTTACCGATCAGAGTACGGAGACCAAAACCAACAAGAGTAAATACGTCATCGTCCACTGAAATTTCAAATACTGATCAACCGACTAGAATTCATATAAAAGATGCAATTAAGCAAAATGAACATCATTTGATTCGTATTGAAACAATTCCACCGTGGAGACTCTCATTAAATGTTAAAAACAAAAATCGAAATGATACACTTTTAATTGTTAATACAACTGAAAATACAACAAGTGAAATTCAAATGGGAACAAAAATACAATTTAGTGAAAGTGTAAATATTAAAAATCAAGAAGATCCAATCAAAGTTTTAACACCAAAACCACCACCAACAATTATAAAACAAATTTTCAATCATAATCCATCAGGTGATTCAGATTATCAATATGATTATAATGTACCAACACTTCCACCCAGTTTACCAAACTTAAAAATTATTCCATTCCTCCCAACGGATGCTGTTAAAAATGATCATCGTAAGAAAATTAATTATAGCTTCTATAAACCATCGTCATCATCAATAACAGAAAAATATGATAATTTAGATTATGATGTTTATCATCCAGCTGAACCACCAACAATCATCACTGATTTTAATTTAAATAAAGAACTTTTCACTGATTATAGTTTATATAATTTAAATCCAACAAGTTATCCAAATGAAAAAGTTTATGGTGGGAATAGCAAAACATCATCAGCATCAATTGATGATTACCATGAAATTATTTCTTATCCATCAATAACAGAAAATAATTCTGATAATCAAAATAGTAATATTGATCGTTTTGGTTATGATAATAGTGATTACGATTATGGTACAGATATTAGTAAACGGTATGAATTAACAAATGTCAAAAATAAATACCATTCGGGAATTAATGAAGGTTCACTTTATAATGGGTTTTCACCACCAACAAAAACTGAAGGTATAAATTTAGTTGATTATCTTAAAAATTTCTATTAAATTTATTTAATTTTGTTTTTATTTATAGGTGGATTCCATAGGAGAGATCCAAACAAAGATAATTATTATTATAATTCTGTTCACACAACAAATATTATTGTTGATATGTCCACCGAATTTCCTCTGAAAACAAATTTTTCTAGTCAGGAGAAAACAGGTAAATGTTAATTTTGCTTAATTAATTTCTTATTTTTTCCAATTTTGTTAAAAACCTTATAAATGTTATATGTGAAAACTTTAATTTTCTTATAGCTAATTTCTCTGATGTTTATGTTCTATCTGAGAATGATAAGGATATTATTTCAATTACAACTGATGGATATGAAAATCTTACAATTATACCAACAAATCGTCGTAAAAATTCAACTGCTACAAAAATGGATATTCTTACAAAATTTGTTGGAAGTATTGGAAAACAAAATCAAACATCATATATAGAAATTAATCGGAATAAAACAAATAGAAATGAAATATCTGCAAATCAAACTAATTCTGAAGATGATGGAATTTTTGGAAGTGTTCTTAGTTTCTTATTTAAGGAAGATGTCAAGAACAATAAAAGTGTAATTGAAACAGAAACAATTCCACCATTTAAAAGTCTTCCAACATTTAATATTGATTCAAAAATTCTTGCTGAAAATTTAAAACCAAAAACTGCTGTTAATTCAACAAAACCACCCACTAGAACAAATCGTCCACCTCCTACTATTCTTGTGACAACAACGACAAAACGACCTTTATCTGATGATGAAAAGGAGACGTTTAATTTACAGAGTAATATAAAGTCATCTCCAAAGATTGACAATATTAATATTCTGTTCCCACATTCTCTTCATAATACAAATCCAATAAGATCTGATCTGGATTTAATAATTCCAGATAAAATCAATCAATATCCAACAAACATGGAAATAAATAATTATAAAGTGATTCCAAAAGATTCAAACATTACGCAATCGCAATTAACCAATCCAGTCGATGATAGTAAATTACAGGAACATACAATACAACCAGAAATATCATCAAAACCAACAAGTAATCTATTATCTGGTTTACTTAAATTAGCTGGGTGTAATATTTATGGGCGTATGTATCGTGTAGGAAAAATTATATCAGAACTATCTAATCCATGTTTAGAATGCAAATGTACGGAAATTGTTGGTGTAAATTGTACTCCATTGAAATGTTAAGAAATTATTAGTAAGTAGTAGATTTGATAAAAATCGAACGAAAAAATTTAAGAAATTTCTGTATTATCTTTATTTCTTTTGGATCGGTTATTTTTTAAGAATTGATTAAATTTAAGTATAATAAACCAGATTAAACGATGTAACTTAAACCTTGTTTCTTCTGGTTTTTAAGTATAATTTTTTTGTCAAAATTGAAAAACTTTTTATCTTTCATTTTTATTATTTTAATTACGTTTTGATTTCAAGTTTTATTGAAATTTAATGATAAAAAATATTGAGATTTTAATATATTTAAGTTAATTTATTTGATTTTTGGTGATGGATTTAATATAAATTTTAATTTTAATTTTTGTATTTTTATTGAAGAATATAATTTTTATTACTGAAAAAAAACGAATCTTTAAAATATTTCAAAAAATAATTTGCAAATTCCATAAATTTCAAAAACTGGAAAATTTCAAAAATGAGAAATGGATAAATTAGTTAAAGGTTTCTCTCGCTTTCCTATAGATGTCACTATAGAAGAACTTTCGGTTCAATGTTTTTGATACAGCCAACTTCAAGTTTATTTTCGAAAATAATATTTTCAAAAAAATACAACACAAACACAACAGTTGATTTTTGTCTTTCAATCTGCTTGGTTGTTTAATTTAGTGATTTTCTTTATTATTTTTTATTAACTCGAAAAACGTAAATAATTTACTTCCGAATTTTTTTTTTGGTTTGTTTTATTTATAAATTACAATTTATATTTTATACAAATATAATTTTCAATTAAGTGCAATTTTTGTACAATAAGAATGCAACGCGTGTCTGTGAATTTTTAATTTTATATCGTAAAACAGAAAGAAAGCAGTTAGTTTTATTGTAGTGGTGGAGACATTTTAACTAATAATATTTTGTTTGTTTCTCTTCTTTATAGTGTTTTCTTTTTGCTTCAATAAACAACAGAGAATTATTTTTTGATAATTTTATAAATTAATAAAGAAATTTGTGTTTGTGTATTTTTGACGTAAAAAAGAAAAAAATATATCTAACTTTTCATATTGAATTTTAAGTTTTAAAAGACTGACCCACGTGTTTTGTTGTTTCTTTTTCTTTAATTTTATTTCTTCCAAACACAATTAATTTTTGCGTGTTTTGTTTTTCTACTTGTGTTTATTGTGTTTTAGGAATTTTTGTGTTTTTATATGTGTATGCGTATGTGTAAAACGTATTTATTTCTTTCGTTTTTTTTTTGCTCTTAAAATTTAAGTAAAGTGTTGACGTTTTTTTCTTTCTTGCAATTTGTTTTTTAATAATTAAACAAAAGAAGGAAAAAAAAGAATCTAACGGTTGTTTGCCTTTAGAAGAGAGGTAATAAAGTGAATAATAAAACAAAAAATAATTTTACGCGCACGTTACTTTTTTTTACGTTAAGAAAATAAAAACAAAAAAAATAACACTCTGACTGAATTCTACAAAAACAAAAACAAAAACAAACTAAAAACAACAACAAAAAAAGGCGATAAAAATTCAATTTAAAAAAAAATATGAGGGTATTTTCTAAAGAATGATTATCATTAGAAATTTGGATTTTTATCAAAATATAAATAAAACACAATACATATCCGTATTTTACTCCACCTAAACCAAAAACAATAATTTGACCTTTGACTTGATAATAATTTTATTCATTTTTTTAATCTTGAATAAAGGTGCTTTTTTTCTATGAAAAGTGAAATTGTTGTGAAAAAATAAAATAGGAAAAACGTGAAAAATGTCATCAAAAAATAATTTAATCATATTTACTCTCGTAATAATTTCTTCAATTGAAACAATAAAAACAGCATCACCACCTCAGCCGGTAACAATAAATAAATGTTGTCGTATTGGTGAAACACTTGAATTGAATAATAATGGATTACCATCATGTACTGTCGGTAGTTCAGTAAAATGGATGCCAAAAGTTTATCTAATAAAAAGGAAAATATTTTATGAGCCAAATGGTGATATACCAAAACATATGACAATCAATGAAAATACATTCCCAAAGACATGCGTTAATCCTGAATATATAACTGGGAAACATAAATTTGTTATCCTTTCAGATGGTTTATTATTTTTAAGTGAAAAATCAAAATCAATTACAACAACAAATTATTGTACAGAAAATGAATCTGCATTAATTTGTATTGGGAAAATAGGTGATGGTGAAAGGAAATTAAGTACAGTAAAAAAATGTTGTGGTCCACATAGTATTTATGATGAAACAAATTCAACCTGTTTTAATCTAAATAAAGAACATAAATTATTTAATCGTCAAATTTTAAATACAACAAATATTGAATTTAATTATGGTTTTCCTGATTGTGAAACACATAATTACGCATTAGCTGGTAAATATTTAGAGGGAAGTGTTAATGAAAATACAGGAATATTAAATATTGATAATGAAAAAAATTTAGAATGGACAGAATATTGTCTTGAATTTACGTACAAAGAATATAAACCTTACGTGAATATATTCACTTGTTCTGAACATTTTAAGACACCAGAACCTTCATTACCGGTACCACAAAATGTAAGTAATCTATTCTCATAAAATATTTCAAGTTACTTTTAAGTTATAAGCTAGTTTATTTTTCGTACCTAAAATCCTTTTCTCGTTTTTTCAAAGTTTTTAATACAATTTTTTTTACGTTTGAAAAAAACATTTATGATGGGTTTCACACTTAAATTTTAAGTGATTCTTCAATTATTTTCCCTTTTTTTTCCTAGTATTTGTGAATACCAGCATTAAGCTCTTAGTTCAAAATAATTACAAAATGCATCGAGATGCTTTGAACTCTACCCAACTTAATTGCAAATTTTTTGGTTATTCTTAGAATCAAAATATCTTGAGAAATGAATTTGGAAAAAACATTGTTCAAAGAATGACTTTGAAATTGGCATATGAAACCCATTGAATTCAAAATTTTATAATTTTTATTTTTAATTTTTGTTTTCATTTCAGGATATTCGTTTTGCTCTGTATTCAGTTGGTTTACTAATTTCGGTAATATTTTTATTTGCAACATTGGCAGCTGGTTTTTTGGTACCATCTAATCATCACGTGCTCCATTGGAGATGTCAAACACATTATGTTGCATGTCTTTTAGTTGGTGATTTTCTATTGGCAATGACACAATTAATTGGCAATTCAATTACTGGACCATTTTGTATTGTTATTGGTGAGTATCCATATTTAATTTTATTTTACTTCTTCCTCCTGTCGCTCAGGACAATAGCATAGCCCACCTTTTATTCTTATTTGAAATTAAAATATGAAATACTTTTTCTCGTCTTTTTTACTCTAGAAAAATTGTTATCGGAAATTCTATTTATTCAATCCATATCTTTGTACTTCTGCCCCTCCCACAATCTCTCTCTGGCAACACTTTTATAATTTTTAAATCGTGGAAAAAAAGTTTTTGTCAAATCTCAAAAGGTTATTTTTTTCTTAAAAAATAAAAAACAAAAAAATGACGCAATGTTGATTTCTTTTATACTTAATAAGACAGCAGCTGATGATGATGATGTCGATGTCGAATGATGTGTGTTTTACATATTTTCAAAATGCATTCTGAATAAATAATTAGATGAAAAAATAACAGAAATAACGTTTTATTGAAATTTTGTTTTTGGTTTTTGTTGAAGCAACAAAAATTCAGAATAAAAAAATACTCAAAGATCAATCGCTTTTCGTGTTGTCGTTCTTTCGTTCGTTCGTTCGTTCGTTTAGTTTTTAAGTTTTTTTTTAATATTTTTTATAAATTTACAATTATTTGAAGATGCCAATGTTTTTTTGGGTTTTTCTATTTCGATGGTTTTTTTTTTGGATTTGAATTGGAATTTAGACCAAAATGTTCTGAAGTTCAAAGTTAATGTAGTTGTGGATAGTAAATAATAGTGAAGTTATGAAATGAAATTACGGCTGAACCAATCTAATTGAAATCAAGCTGAATCCATTATTCACTTATTATAATTGAAGACGTGTCAGGGTCAGTTTAAAAAGATTGTGCCCATAATTCAATTAACTCGACTTGTCAGCCAATTCAATTGTTACTCTCCCCTGTTACTCTTATTTGTAAAATAATATTAAAGAGTTTAAATAAGAAAATGCTTAGAAAATGGTTTTTAATGTTTTCCTTTATTTGATTTGAATTTTGGATTGAATCCAAAACTTTGCCCATTTTTTTATTTATTTTTTTTTTTGTTTATTATGTTTCACAAAAACAAACAAACAATAATTTCTATTTATTTTTACTTATTTTATATTATTAATAAAAAAAATTCAATTCCTAAACGGAAAATTCAATTAAGAATGTTCCAAACTGATTTTCAACTTCCAAAAAAAGAAGACTAAACGATAATTTTTTTTTAAAGTTTTTTTGTTTTCATGAATGAGTTCGATTGAAAATTTTTCCAAAATTTCTTTTCATTTTTTTCTGGGTCGTTTTTCCTTCCTCATTCAAGGAAACATTTCACAAATTCAGATACATGACTAAATAATCTGATTTTATTTAGAATTTGGAACATACACACGCATAATCGTTGTTTGATGAAGAACGAGAGAAAGAGAAAAATGAAGAAAAAAGAACATAAATGAGTAACGTTTCATTCTCGTTGACAGAAACAAAATGCTTTAAAGATCAACACAACTTTTTTAATTGTTGTTGTGTTGTTGATTGTTTTTGTTGTTAATTGTGTTGTTATTTTGTATTTTAATCATCTTGTGTGATTTTCCTGAGTAAGAACAACAACAAAAAATCGACTAAAAAGATGTATAAAAATTTGAGAAATTAACAAAAAATTCTTGAGAGAAAATTAAAGACAGAGAGAGATAAAGAGAGAGGACGTTTTGTTTCTTTAAAAATAAAATATCTTACATTCTAGGTTGAAAGTTTTTTTTTTGTCTTTTCTGTTTTCTTGTTGTTGTTGTTGTCACCTTGTCATCATTTTTTGATTACAAATAATAGGTAATAAATTATTTGCTGATTATAGAAAGAAGACAATGAAGAAAAAAAAAATTAATGATAACTTAATTTTAAGAATAATTAAAAATAGCAGAAATACTTACTGAAATGAGTGGGTGGAGTTTTTTATGGATAATTTTTAAGTGAAGGTATTTTTGGGTGTGTGGGTGTTTTTTCTTCTTCATCTTATTTTTGTGTAATGAAAGATCTATTTGATGATTTTGAAGGTTTATTATTATTGTTGTTTATAACCGTTACAAATCACATTAAATAAACCACATCACATTGACGTTTAATAAAGTTTTTTCTTCTTTTTCTTTTTCTTCACATATTTTGTAATTTTTGTTGAAGATTACAAAATTTTGATTAGATTTTTGTCTACAATTTAATAAGATGAATATAGAAAGAATGTTTGGAGAAGGAAGTTTAGTAGGTTAGATTATTGGATTGTGGCTTTGTATCTTTTGTTCTACTTTTTTATTCTTAAAAGTGTGTTTATAAATGTTTTTCAATCAATCATAACAATATTGATTGCGGTTCCCTTGTGAGTAGATAATTTACCTCATTAGATCTGGAACTTCCATAATTTATGTAAAAAGTCAATTGGTCATTATATCAAGGTTTTTATTTTTTTGAAACAATTTTTGCGAACTTTTGAAAAATTTCAAATAAGTATAGACAAATTGGAGAGTTTATTGAAGGTGATGACTTCACTCGATTCAGAAAATTATTGAAGTAAAAATATATTGTTTGAATCCAAATTATAATTGAAACAAACTATGAAAATTATGAATAAATTGAAATTAACGAAGAAAAATTTTTTTTTAGTTTTTTTGAAATTATTGAAGAGAATATTTTAGAGAAACCGATAGAAAATCTCCTCGTTAAAAAATAAAATAATAATTTTGTTTTATTTTAGTGTGTGAAATTCTCTATATGTTTGTTTGTGAATTTATTTCTGAATGAGATAATTAATTGATTTAATATGATTGAATGGTTGAATTTTGTAACGCCTTCTAAATTAAGCAATAATTTTTTTTTCCTTCATTATTTAACTTCACATAAAGTCAGTTAATTAATGTTATTTTTTTTTTGAACTCATTAAAATCCAGAAGAAAAGAATCAGAAGCACATAAAGCGTATACAAATGTATAGAAGGTCATCAGATCCTTTACCTCAGAATCAGATTCTCAGTTTCATTAAACGTTTTCGTTTTTCTTATTTTGTTTATATAAAAATAAAAATAATATAAGAAAACCAAGCAAAAAGTATTCTTTTTTATATTTCAAAATATAAATTGTGTTTTTTTTTATTCTCAATAAAAAAAATCATTTTATAGATTTATGTCTGTTTTTACTTCGAATCCGCCTTTGTCTCTCTATTACCTTTATTGTATCTCTATTTCTCTCTTTTTGATTACTTAATTTCTCTGGACAAAATTAATATCCAGAATCATTATTTTCCCATGAGAGATCGCAATGACCGGAATCGATAAAAAGTCAATAAAAAAAAGTATAAGGAAAGGTTCACTCTAGCAAAATATAAAAGAGAAAGATTAAGATGATGATGAAGAGGGCTTTATTTAAAGATAAATGATCACATCGTAGAAGTGACAGAATAGATTGATGTTTTTTTGATTTAAAACAAACGATGAACATGTAATGTACGATTTTTGATCTTAATATTTATTTGTAGAAAAACCTGTATAATAGGACCGTAAATTTCAATGTACTCTTTGACAAAATAACTGTTGTCCAATGAGATAAGTTTTACTAATACCTCAACTCTTTTGCTTTCAACTTCTTAAATATTTTTATTGACTGTACAAAGACTCTACTTTACTATTTGTTGAATATTTTTAATATTTTTTTGTTTGTCGTGCTTCGTTTATATTTTTGTTTTGTATTTTTTTTTTTTTTTGATTTCGATGAATAAATTAAACAAAAATTTTTTCATAATAAAAAATGTTGTTGTAAATTTTTGTTTTGTAAATTAAAATTGTAAATATTTAAGTGCCTATCAGTAAACTATTTGATCTCCTGGGGTGGAATATTTTATTCCATGTCAGAAACTTCTTAAAAGAAATATTGTCAATATTTTTATGCAGAATTCTTAAAAATTATGTTTTTGTGTAAGAACAGACAAAAAATTTTTTTTTTACTTTTTGTTGAGAATAGGAATTTAGACTTTTGGGCTTTTTTAATTTTGTTCTTTCTTGTTTTAGAAAATAGTAAAAGAAAATTTATTTGAATATTGTTTAAATTTTGATTATTCGGTTTTAGAGTTTTTTGGTAGAATTTTTTTTCTTTGGAAATTTTGAAATTTTAATTTATTTTTGATTACAGCAATTATCATTGAGGTTTGGAAATTAAGTGTATAAGGAAGATTATCTGAACTCTGCAGGTATAATATTTCCTGAAGTGATAAGGTTACATCATCGATTTTATATTTTACTTTAATTAATTTAATTTACTTTAATTTATTTGAACACGGAAGGATTTGTATCTCCTTCGTTTCATTTAGGATTTGCTAAAAATTACAAAGAATCAAAAGAAAATAATAATAAAAGGGAGATTAGGGTTTGCCAAAAGTATTATAATCCATTTCGAAGAAAAAGGCGGATAATTGTCAGTTTTTGCTTCAAATACATAGCCAGTGCAGGGATGCGGGAAGGGTGTAGAATTGTAAGATTATTATGATTTAGTTCCCTCATGAATTTAATGTATTCTTTTTTTGCCTAAATACCTGGAACTCCCATTGTTGTAATTGGAGAATTCACCCCATTTTTAATAATAATAATAACAAGTTTGATCATCAATCACAAACAAAAAATAGCAGTATTATACTGAATAAGTAGTCACATTTTCACATAATGATTAAATCCATGATTGTCATCCTAGCGCACGTCGTACTCACAGCCAGGCTAAATATACAAATAATCATGCAAACGCACACACACACTACTATAACACCCTTCAAATACAAAAAAAAAACCTAAAAATCCAATTTCAACCCTCATGAATCTTTTGCCTTCAATATTCGATTAAAAATACTCATGCAATACTGTGATACTCCTCGTGACACACAAAACCACCTACATTATTTTGTTGTCATCTTTTCCTTGTTCCTCAACCCTACTTTTTTCCACTTCGCCATTTAAATTCTGTAAAGAGAGACTAGAAAAATATGTACAACATGTAATTTGAGAAAATACCAGAGTATTCACTTCACACTTTCTATCTTTTATAGTTTCATTCATTTCCTTTTTCCTTTTATCCGAAAAACTACAAAGTATAAAATTGAAAATATAAGAATAAAATATGGTTGGTACGTGTTTAGTACAAAACGCAGGAAATCAAAATCATGTATGCCCAAGTAATGAAATATAAAACATCTTCTTCTTTTTCATTGTTTGTGATGCTGTTGATGATAATGATTTTTCATTAATATCCCTTTTCATATATCCCCTCAAATTGTTAGATCCTTAGATCCCAATCCCAATTTCAATTTCAATGTATTTCAACTAAGTTACACAAATATAATGTAAATTTATATGAATTGTGGTTGATGTGTCACCATCACCCTTTTGTGAATATTTCTTTAATATAGTAGTACCCTTCAAACTTCAACTGTGTGTGTCAGTTTGGAGTTTTAAGTTTAAATTTTAAATTTGGAAAGAAAATTTGTCTTCAAATACTTTAAATTCATGAATGAATTCGATTCAAATGAAATTAAAATTAATTTTTGAGATCAATTGAAATTAATTTGAAATCAGAAAACATAATGTCCCTTCATCATTATTTTTCTGTTCTGTTTTATTGTGAATTGAGTATAAATTGTGTTGGGGAAAAATGCTAGAATACGGAATTTTTTCATGTGAAACACTGAAGTGTGGAAAGAAGGAATAGGAATATTGAAGGCAAAAACCATTTGCAATAGAAGAACTTCTATAATTCAGAAAAAATTGAAAAGAATTCTAATTAAATCCCTCGACAGGAATTCTGTTTATTTTTCGATGAGGTAAACAACAATTTATTCGTCAAGTACAGAAATGATTTTTCCCGCAATAGAAATTTCCACCATAGAAAAAATATTTTAAGGGTGCTTTAAAAAAATCAAATTTCTTTTCTTCTCTCCCCCTTTTTTATTTTTCTATTTATTAATAAATAAATAACACAATCTCAAGTTCATCTCTCTCTTAATGTCATTTACAGTTAAAGGAACACGACATGTGATTTTGTTACAAATAATGTTCTGTTATTTTTATTCCTTTTTAAAAATGAAAATAAAAACACGTTGATGGAGTGAGAGAAAGTATATAGAAGTAAAAGTAAAAGAAAATGGAAAAATAAAGAAATCTAAATTTAACGTTTCAGAAAGAAGGAAAAAAACATCAAACAAAAATGACGAAATATCAACTAAAAAACTACCATGAAAATTTTAGGGAAAGAAAAAGTAGAACCCCTTGTCATTTGTATGCGTTTTTTTCCGTACCGTTCTTCACTTTCACCCTCACCTTGCCCTACGTGTGTAAATTTCATTGTAAACAAATCGTTTGCTTTTGTCGGAATTTTTAATCGTTCTTTTTCTCTATTTTTCATTTTTTTTTTCAGTCTAAATGTTTTGGTTGTCATTGTATTTTTTGGGGATTCAAATTCTAATTCTAACGTAATGTGTATGAGTGTGTGTGTATTTATTCCATGTTTAGTATTATTGTTGTTGTTATTTATTATTATATTATTCAGTTTCAGTAATGAATTTGAAAAGGGGTTAAAATTAAAATTTTGACTTTGTTACAACATACTAAATAATGTAATGTGCGTGTGTGTTTGTGTGCGTGTAAATCCCTAAATTCCACAAAATAAAATTATAAGATAAGGCCAAAGTGGAATGGATAATTGAGTAATTGTGATGTATGGGCTGACTTTATTTTCTTTGTATTTTTGTTGTATTTGTTGTTGTTTTAGGCTTTTAGAATGAAGAATAAAATTATGTAAGTTTTGACGGTCATTAGATGATTGATGAGAAATATTAAATATTCAAGATAGGGATATCCATAAAGATGGTAAAATAAAAGATCTTGAGTGTGCTTCTTAGTTTTCCAAATAAATAAACGATCGTATTAAGTTAAGTTAGGGCTCTTTTCTTTTTCTTTTTTTTGTGCAAATAATTTTTACCATGCAGATTGCAAAAAAAGGATTTATAATGAATTTGTGTGTGCCTCTTTTTTGCTTATTAGGACCTACAAATAGTAACGGTAAATAATTGACGCTGTTTCTATGTTGCGCTGAAGCACACACACACTCACGCCAACTGTGCGCAAATTTGGAATGAATGGGAAATGAATTAAGAACGATCGGTCCGTCGTACCTATACAATACAATAATAAATAAATATGTATTTCCTACGGTTTTGTTATAAAAATACGGCGTCAATCTGTCGCCCCTAAGCTCAAAAATTGTAATAGAATGTAATGCCGGTGTGCGTGTAATTTTAAACCCTCTTCTCAAAAAAAATACCTAACAAAACACAAAACAAAAATCATTCATTTATTTTTTCTTTTCATTTGGTATTCGGGTTTTTTTCATCATTTAATTTAAAACACAAAATTATTTACCATTCGCTTTGCGTGCACAAAAAAGAAAAGTATAAATAAGAATAAGAATAAAATAGAAAAGAAAACGAGTCCTTTTATATGGATTTAGAGCTCAGAGTTTAGACACACACTTATTTTTCTATACAAAAATCACCTTTTATATTTGGTACTTTAGCTTGCACTTTTGTATAAAACAGTGCACGTATTTGTGTCCACGTATTTGTGTGCGTGTACACAACAAAACAAAAACCAATTTATGAAATTCATAAACAAGGAATTATTTTTGTAGAGAATTTTTTTTATAACTTGAATAATTCAAAAATAACTTGGATTTACGATTTACAAACAAAAAATATAAACTACAACAATTAAGATCCAGTTCCCATCATCATCATCGTACTAAAAGGATATATTTTTTTATGTTGTTGTTATATAAAATTTTGGTGTTTATTTGCTTCAGGGTAAAAATTTACTTTGTAAAAGACAACCTCGTAAAATTATCCTTCTACTTTTGAAAGTTTTAAATATTTGATTACTTCTTGTTTTAAATTTTTTTTTTCTTTGTAATAAAAAAAAACTGATAATGACAAAACTCTTACGATGTTATATAACTGTCTTCCTCTCTCTAATATGTAAATAGTGTGTGTGTGTGTGTTATTTTGTTTGTTGTTTTTTTTTCTTGTAAATGACGGTCGTGTCAGGTCAGAGAGGAATAAAAACACGGATCATATCACATAATATTCTCTCAACCGAAGGGGTTTCTTTTTTTTTCAATTGTCTTTTTTGGTTTTAGAAAAAAAAGTACTTGAAGACGTTTAGAATTTTGTTTGAGGATATAACTACAAATATTTATAACGGGGCGCCACGTTTATTCTTCTTTCTTGAGATTAGATTATGATTAGTTTAATGCCAGTTTTTTTTTCAATTGAATCTTTGAAGTTACGGTTTTATTTTTGTTTTACAGAAAAAAAACTATTTTTGTTAAGGAAGACGATTTTGTTGAGTTAAAGGTTATGATAATATCTTTATTATTCACTTGTGGCAGACAGAGAGAGTAATTTCTTATGCTTTTAAAGAATTTAAATCGTCATTCAGAACTAAATTTCATTGAAGAAAAAAAAAGAATAAACGTTATGCGCGAGTTATAAAGTTGTTCCTGTTCGTGTGATTAGAAGAAGATCTGGCACCAGTAAAGAACTTAAGTTTGTGTTTGTGACTGTGTTGTACTAATTAAGGGAATATTTTGTATTTAAACAGAACCTTTCACTTCATATTTGTTTTTTCATTTTATTTTCTATTGCATTATTTTGTTCTGCTTTTCATCAAATCATTCTCCTTTTATTTATAACATAAATTACTTTGAATACTTTTATAGAAACTCATAATTTTCTATTTATTACTCTTTTGTAATATTTATAAATTTACATTCACAAAAGATTTCAGAAATATATCGCCGACAAACAGATATACAGGGGCGGCTGTCGTGAGAAAAATTATCCACTGAAGAATTTTTTTAAAAGAACAAAATTCATACGCATAAATATTAAGCTTTTAATAATCAAAACAATACGTGCTGTCGAATGGCTGAGATATGTCTTAAGTTAAACAGTAGATCAAGAAGCACTCTGAGATTCGTCCGCCTCTGATAATAATAATATTTATAAGAGTATCTCAATCACTACTTTTAAATATACATATTAAACACTAATACTGACTTATTCACTTTACTGACTTACAATACTTAATAATTATATACGTTTACATTTACACAAACTTACTTACAGTATTTTAATAGTAATAATTTTGTACGTTTTAAAATAAATATTTTTTTTTTTTTAATAAAAACTTTCAAAATTTGCATATCGTAATTGTCATCGTGTTCTTCTTCTTCAATTGTTGTTGTTTTTAGTTTATTTTGTGTTAAATTATTAATTTTTTTATTTGATCACTTTCTTTCAATAATAATGAAGAAAAAGAAACATTACACCTCGATTGCGTGTGCTTTATTACGAATAATTTATTAGTGTTGAAGTTTGCTTTCTGATTTTGAAGAAAATTTTATTATCTGATGAGGATTATATTCTTAAGATTGCGAATGTGGTTATTCTCGGTAGGTACTAACTAACCGATGTATTACTATTCATCATTTGCTGATTACATTAATATAAATTACGTTTGAAAGAAAGCGCTTTTATTCTATAAATGTGAAAGACTCTGATGGACAAACAAACAAAGGTAGACGAGACGGCTTCCTCATATAAAGACAACAAAAGAAAATAATAAATATATATATATATATATATATAAGAAGTGTTAAATAAACGCATAAATAACTGTAAACAATTTAAAACGACACTTTTAGTCATACAATTTAGCACAATTTATAGTTATTATTGTAATGCTAATGATTCGTCAGTACCTTTACATCTACACAGTGCCGTGAACAAAATGAAAACAGTTAATTTTGACAAATTATTAAAATTAATGACTGGCAAATATGAAAAAGATTAGAACCCTCATCTTTTTAAAAATAATAATCTTGAAAATATATTTTAACGATTTAATAAGGAATATCGGGAGGAATATTTACAATTTGTGCTTCTAAAATTTGATTTGTCTTTTGTTTATTTTGAAAATTAATTGACCGTGTATGTCAAACTATGAAGTCAAGAGGCTATTTAAAAAATTCAATTGTAGGATGACTAAATTCACATGGTAAGTTAATTCAATACAAGAAAGATATAAAAAAACTTCCATACCAAAACTCAGAACTAGTGCGTTAAAAAAAAAAAGGTTTAGGTAAAAATTTCCATTAAACATAATAAAATTACGTATGTTTAGAAATGATTATTCTTCTAGTCAAAGAATTTATTTATCGGTATTAAAAAAATTTATATTTCTTACGTTACTTTTCTGTTTTTATATATTTAATAAACTAGTTAGTTAATTTTAATCACTAACTAAATAATTACCTATTTAATTTTTTAATTTGATGATTAATCAATTGATTAGTAAAGTACGTTATATAAAGTTTATTTAGATTGTGTCATGGTAAATCGTTGACATTCTGTCTTATGTTTTATTTTTTATTTTTTGTATTTATTTTGTCTAGAAAGATTGTGGTACACCGCACTATTTTATTAATTTTATTTTTATAAACTAACCCGCTTAGATAAAAATCTATAAAGAAAAATATGAATTATGTAAAAAAAAAGATTCCATTCTTATTTGATTAATAATCCACACACACACACATAATCCACACACACACACACACTCACACACATGTAGATATTGTTATTATCTTCTTTTTCTGATTATAAAAATTCTGATTTTATAAGTCACTGAGAAGCTACCACAGACTTGTGTATATTCTCCCCTCTTAAAATACCCGCATCATCAATTTATTTATTTATTCTTGGTTGAGTTTAAAAAAAAATAAAAATATTTATTGCAATCAATTAAAACTCATTTTTATCGCGTTACATATTTTCTCTTCACCTCATTCTTCTCTCATTATTTTTTGTCTTGTATTTTTATATTTATTTTTCTTTGCTATCTTTAAGATAGTCAAAAAGATAAATTTATTTTGTTCTTGCTATTCTTTTATTTTTATTTCGTATTTTACTATTGACCACCCAAGAATCAAATTATTAAAAAACATTTCAGTTAATTCTCGCAGTTTAAATTAAAAAAAATAATCATAATCATAAAATATTCAAAGTAATTAAAAAAAACGTTTTTCAATTTTCAGTAAAATAAAAGTTATAACTTTGCTTTTTTTTATTCAATAAAGCATTAAAAAATACAATATTTCTAAAGTGTATTACACGCTATTGTGTAATTAAAACAAGAGACAAATTGTTTCAATTTTCTCTTGATTTAATGTTTTTTCTTTTCTTTTCAATTTAAAATTGAAAATTTATATTGTACCGAAGTCTCCAGTTCACCAACACGAGTAAAATATAAATATGAACCAGTTAGGTTTATATGTTTCTTTGTAGTGAAGACAAAATAATTAAAATTCTATTTTACTTGATAGCTTAACCGGTAAGATTCTAGACTTTGCCGTGGTTTTCGCCTGTTAGGCATGTTAGTGTATTTGACCTTATTTGTTAGTCATTGTTTTACTCTTGATTAAATTATTTCATTATTATTTTATAGAAAATTAGAAAATTAATTCCAATTGATTTCTATCTTAGAAAAAAAGGGAAACTTTATTTATTGCAGCCTCAGACTCAGACAGAGTCAATCACACATAAGACAAGAAAACTATTGATAAAGAGTTAAATGGTGTCATATCTCCAGTGAGACAAACATAATTTATGAAAATTTTAACTGGTATAATTTGTAAAGAGAAAGCTGAAGAGGACAAAAACAGATTTGAGTTGAGATGAAATGAGTGAGAAAACAAATTCTTTCATTTTGTATTTTCTTTTTTTTATTTCACTGCAATTTTTTGCAATTGAAATTATTGTTGTTTTCTTCTGTCTGCAACATTCAGTTTTTATTGTGTGTCTCTGTTTTTTTTTGATGGTTGATTGAAACAGGTTTCAGGGTTAAATTTAATATGTTCTTTTCAACCTGTTCAAAAATTGCCTTAAAAAAACTGAAAAGAAGCCGCACGCAAAAAAAATACAAACAAAACGATTTCAGGATATAAATTTGTTCTCATCTTTGAACTTATTTTTTTTATTGGATTTTAAACGAAGATAAAAGAGGGAGATTATTATGTAGCAAGCCGTCTTTCCAACTTCTACAGTTTTCCTTCTTCATTTATCCAGTTTTAACTGTTAATTTTTTTTTACTCGTCTGTTTTGTGTTTAAATTGTACCGTCCATCTGTGTCTTGTCTGATGGTGAAATTTTATTTGAATTTTAACTAAGATGAAATTTGTGTAATCTGTGTTGTCTTATCCACCAACATCCCGCTATGTTTGAAGAAGAATGATTTTTTAAAATTGTTTGTAATTTTAGTGTTTTTTTTTAATTTATCGATTTATTCGTTTAAAGCAAAGTGAAATTTCTACGCATGTTTCTTTATTGATGAGTTAATTAATCAAATCCGAAATCAAGTTGTAAAAGTTTATAAATCTTTCGTTAACTTTGTAGAGTCAATGGGTGAAAAATAAAAAAAACACAGAATCAGAAAAAAGCATGAATCATTTTACTGCGAGGATTGCTTAAAAAAATACAATTTTAAATTTGAAGCTGACCATTTTTGGTGGTGACATGTCGCAGTCTTTCTTAAAACAATTTTATTTTTTTTTTTTTAAATCGGTGCAATTCTTAACGACTTTTTCTCTGATGTCATGTCATTGAAATTAATTTTATTTAAGTCGTAATTTACGTTATGCAATTAAAAATAATTGAAATTGAGTTTGAATTTAATTGTCGTAAAATGTTAATAACTCAAATATTAAAGGGTTAACTGGTTTATGGAAAATATTGATAATACTTTAATTGTATTTAGGAAAAAACTATTTGGAATGAATCGTCGTCCACACCTATAAATTGTATCTTGTTGGTCTTTACAAAACAAACAATCTACCGAAATAAGTTATTCTCGCTTACCTTTTTAACACAACTAAAATCTAATCTCTGCTTCCTTTTATTTACATAAAAATAGAAATGATAACACTAAAGTTTGTTTAGTATTTTCATTTTGACTGACTCAATTTACCTTCTAATGTCTTATCGTAAAAATGTTCCTTTAAAACAAATAAATGTGTGTAATGTGCGAAAAACTATAAGTATGACGTGACTAGACAAAATTAATAAAGTGAAAATTTTTGAGGTCATTCGTGATAGGTTTTCTGTTTGCTAAAAGTTTTGTCTCTTTTATACATCCCGTACAAAATTACTTTTACTTGCGGCTAAAATTAAATTCAGTAATGGAGAGTCCAGGTGCAAATTAATATTCGTTGTGTCATTTTTGTAATTAACGTACGTTTTTTCTTCGTATGTTCGTCTTTCAAAATAAAATTCGATTAGGTTGACCCCACCTTAATAGCAGCCAAAAAATTATTTACTTTATTTGTTATTATTATTTACTCTGATGAAGTTTGGTTGACGTAATTAATTTGTTCTTGTTACGAAATAGTAAAAAAATTTTTTAGCCCCTTTTGTTTTTGTTTTTTTATATTTTTTTTGTGCAAACAAATTTGATATTTTTGTGTTGATGACGAAAAGAAAGAATTCATTATTTCTTGTTCTTCTTCTTCTTTTGTTTGTGTAAAAAAAACGAATTAAATAAATAAATACAAATAAGCAATGAATTTACCTCAACTTGAATTTTCTAATTGAATATTTTACAATTCAGTTGGAACAAAATGAATTTTTGTTATTTGAATTTCAGTTGAAGTTGTTGAAGTTTATAAAAACAAAAAAAAAACAAAATAAACTACAAAATAATAAAATAAAATTTTCTCTTAAAGTTACATTTGAATTTGAATTGAATATTTTTATTCATATTGCATTTTCATAACTTTTGTCTTTAAAATTTAACAAAGACAAAGGAATAAAAAATACTAATTAAGAAATTTATGAATATATTTAAAAAAAATTGTTGCATAAGAATTTTTCTTCTTTTAAAAAATTTTCTGTTTTTTTTATGTTTGTAATTTTTGTCATTTCCAATTCCATTTCTGCTAATACTAATTCGGATCTTTATTTCATCCGAGATTATCTGTTGCTTTTTAAATTGTTTTTTTGTTTATTCAAAAATTAATTCAATAATTCAAAATAGTTTTGTCGATTGAATTCAGTTTTCTGGATGCATCACAAACAATATCTATTGCGAATTTTTTATTTGTGTTGTTTGAATTTTGTTTTTACAGTTTTTTTTCATTCGGTTTTTTATATGATTTTAGACAGTTGGTTGATATTTTCTGACCCAATTTTAAAAGTGCAGTTCTGGAGTATAAATATAAACGTCATTGCTGCCCAATTTTATTCCTAACAATTTTGCTGTTTTTTTTGTTTTTAAAATAAAGAAAAGTGGGACAATCGCAAAGAGCAAAAAAGTACAAAACGCGCAAAAATGTTGAAATATTTAAATATTTTTTTTGTTTCAAAAAAACAAAGAAGGAAAAAAAAACAAAGAAATAACATAAGACGTCTCACGACTAAAAATTCACATCAAACCATTTTTTCTTTTTATTTGTTTGTTTATTTTTTTTTTTTTTTTTAATTTTTTTTTCTTCAACTTCATTTTTTTATTCAATTTAGTTTCGATGTCGTTTGTCGTTTCACGAATGTCGATGCTTCTCGATGCAACCAACAATGTATTGAATTACGAGTTATTTTTTTCTTCACGTTGAATTTATAAACATACGGAATTCTTTATCTATAATATATTTTTTTTGCTGTGTTTTGATATTTAAAAAATTGGAAAAATTTGTGTGAGAATTAGAAGATGCAAAGTAGGAGTAAACTTTACTATAATAAATTTTATTTTGAGTACATTATTTGAAAAGTCTGTTAGCCTTTAGTTTAGAATGAGCGGCATTTTTTTCCTTTTTATAGTTGTGTTGAGAGGGTTTCATTTCATTGATTATCTGTTAAATTTTTAGATCATTGGTTTAGTCCAGAGTTTTCTAATGTGAAATGTTTTCTACTTTTTGGAAACACTATTACATTCACTTTATTTCATAAACATGGATTTACGTGTTTAAATACACCCGTAACTATGAAATTTAATTATGTTTTAATCAATCAAACAATTAAGACATTTTATTATTTTTTTTTTACTTTATTAAACCGCATTTTAAATGAAGTTTGCGTGTCTGACAAAATGATATTTTTAACCCGGTCAGAAAATCTTGACTTTTATAAATATCCAGATTTTTTGTTTTAAAAAAAAAAATTGTTGCAACAATGTTTGTTTTTTTCGTTTTGAAAAAAGAAGGACCAATCAATTAAGTGAACTGTCACCAAGCGTTTTAACGCCGTTCCTCTTGACAATTATGAAAATGATTTTTCTCTTATTTATTTGTTAAACCAGGAAATATTAATTATTCAGAAAAATAAATAAACATTAATGCAATTTTAATGGAGTAATAAAAATGATTTTTTGTCTGTTTCACCATAATTTATTTAAAATTAAATTAACGCGTGGAGGTTGTTCCATGTTTTTTTTGTTTTATTATTATTCTTATTCATCTTACTCTTGTGCCTTCCTTTTGATACTTACATTTTTGCTTTATACACAATTACTTACACTCTATCTCTCTCTCTCTCTCTCTACATATTTTTGAATGAAAAAATAAATAAATTTTTAATGTAATCATCTCTCCTACACACGTGTATCTTTATGACTTATTTTCTTCTTTTTCTTACTGTCTTTTGTCTTTTCTGTCTTTAGATATTTTGATATAAAAAAAAATTGTTAGCGAAATATTCTTTGACGTTAAAAAAAATTGGTGGGATGAATTTCCTGTTGTTGTTGTTTTTTTTTTCTTAAGGCTTTTTGTTTTTGTTTTAGCTTATTAAAGTCTGGGTAATTGAGGCAGTAAGATGCTTCATTGTTTATATAAATTGAGATTATACGCCTTAACTATTGGCGTTGCTATTTTGATGCCTTCAATATGTGTGGCACCAAATTCTCAATCTGCATCTACTTTTGTGAATAAGTATATCGAGAATCTCCTTTGTAGAAATATTGATTTTTTTTACTAATTTTTGAAATGCAAATTCCTTTTTTACTTCAGGACGGACAAGAAAGACGAATTATGAAAGTCCGTGATTATCAAAATTTGGAAATAAGTAATTCTGTTTGTGAAAATTTCTAAACCTTTAGTCACAAGAAATTTTTTTGCAAATTCCTAGGAAAATTTATTATTAATTGAGTCACTGATGATAAAATTACTTATTGCACATATTTCGATTGTGGATCCTCTTCATGTCTTTTATTATATAGAAATATAATTTGAATGATTTTCGTAATTTCCTTGAATTTTTCTCTTTCACTCATAACGTAATTCTGTACGTAATTTATTTCAATTGAATAATAAAAAAATAATAATCGTGTATAAATAGCAAAAAAGAAAAACATGTAAAATTACTCTTCTCTTGTATTTCTTTAAAATGCAGATGAGAGACTATGACTAAATAAATTAAAATAGGAAATATAATTCAAGATGAAGACATAAGAATAAGAATAAGAATAAGAAAAGGATTATTATAATAATTAATCAGTTAGATCATAGTTTTTTCTTTTTGTGTTCAGTTCAACCAACTTTATGATCTTTAAATTATCTCAAGTCTTTTTTTTTTGTATTTTATTAAGTCGAGTCAGTCTTGTATGAAATAATATGAATGTAGACATTTTGTAGTACCCATTCAAGAGGTTAAACATCATCTTCATAATAAGATCTATCTGTCAAGACAAGAATTTTATATATATGATGATATGACGCCAACATTGAATGATACTTCTCTAAAGTCAATTACTTTTTTAAATATTTTTTTTTTCAACCAAATTTTTTACAAAGATTTGATTAGCGTAGATCAAGAATCAAGATAAATGAAAATATGAAGAAGAAATCAGTCAGCAGTCACAAGGTCGTTCAATTATTGATTAATTAATTTGCTAAATAAATTAACAACTCTATTTGTTCTCTTTTTTTTATTTTTCTGATTTCAGATTGTCTCTCTCTTTTTTTTTGACCTTCATTATCAATATTTCTAATCTTCTCTCTAAAATCTCGGAAACTAAATTAAACTATAATAGAATTTTAATGAAAGAAAAAAAACAAGGAAGAAGTAAGATTGAAAGAGAAAAGAAAAAAAAATAGTTTTAATTCAATTAAAAATTACTGTCGTTACAACAACAAAATAAAACAAAACAAAGAAGTTTTGATCGCGCACGCGGACCAAAGAGATTTTTGCCGCCCATCATTTCAGTTCAATATAATTCAAGTTGCATCTGGTTTCAATCATAATATTTTTCTTCTCTTTGTATGATGTTCTTTTTTTTTCTCTGTTGCTGTTACTGTTGTTGTTATTAATATTATAAATTGTTGTTGTATAATTGTAACCATCCATTAAAACATTTTATTTATTTTTAGTGGTTTGAATTAGATAAGGTCGAGATCTATTTAATTTTTTTTTTATTTAGAACAATTTAATTAAATTAATTTTAATAAACACAATTTGTTTCTTTCTTTTTAAAATTGAATAAAAACAAACATTTAATTAATTTTTATTTATAAAAATTAAAAAAAATAATTTATTTATGGAAAACTAATTTTTAATATCTTTATTTTATGGATGTAATTTGAGAAACTGTGATTTTTATTATGATATGTTTTTAAATATTCTTGGATCGGGAGGAATCTTTTGATCTTGTACTTTAGACATTCTTTTAGCCAGTTTTGCGAAACTTGTTGTATGTTGAATGTGTAATATTTTGTCTTTTGTTTAATAATTCTGTTATTCTGAGAGCAAGCATTTTCCCTCTAACCCAGTAGACTGATTTAAACTTGCTATAAGAATTGTAATTTAAATGATTAAGTAATTTTCTAGACACTCGAGAAGCCAAAATATTTCTATCAATTATTAATATTTGTTGTTGTTCTTTTCAAAAATCATTTAGAATAAAAATAAATATTCTGCACTTAAAATATTAGAGTTATATTGCGTTCACGGAAGCAATAATAAGCAATTGTAATTTCCTCACTTTTTTTTAAAATTACGAATTCAATTTTTGTTTCATTTTCTTTTATTTTTTTTCTCTGTTGAAATTTTTTTTTTTTTTTGGTACTTCCAAAATGAAGTTACAACATTTTACTATTAAATTACAATTAAAATTCTGTATTTTATTTTCGTTGTGTTTATTTTATAATAAAAAGAGAAACATAAATATGAATCAGAAGTAATTTGTTATTTAGAGTTAATTATTTAAGGAAATTGTTGTTGTTTTTTTTAAAATGAAAATGTCAAAACTTTTACTTATTTATGATGATTGTTATTATTAAGACAATTATTAATTATATTTTATTTAGTCACAAGTTTTTTTTCACATAATTAAAAATAATTTCCGACAATTGATTCATTTTTCCCTTGGTTTATTATTTGTTTTTTTTTTTTATTGTTTAATTTTTTTTTTTACTAAAAGTGAAATCTCTGTTCATCCAATTAATCCAGTTCCCACATTAAATAAAAAATCCAAAAAATAAAATAAGTAAGTGAACTTTTTTTTTTTTTTTTCATTAATAAATTTTACAATAAAAAGTGACACAATAAATTTCTATACGAAAGAAAGGAAAAAATAGTGAAAGAATGAATAAAGTTGAAGTTAAAAAAAAACTTAGAAACCAAAATCACGTGATTTATATTTAATCTGATGTGCGAAATTTTGAATTGTCTTCATTTTTGCCTTAAACAAATCCAATCTCTCTTTTCTTAATGTGTGTATGTGTGGAGTCTGCGATGGATGATCTTTACCTTCTTAAAAAAAAAGAAACAAGAACGCAAAGCCGCACAGTTTTTTTTTTTTGCATTTTTAAACCAAAGTAGAGCATAAATTTTGCCCTGAATTTATAAGTAAAATATTATGTCTGGGGGCTTTCTCTTTTTCTTTCTTTCTTTCTATTTCATTATATTCTTTTTTAAAATTGATCTTTATAATTAAAAAAATATAATATATTAATTGGTTTTGTCTCTTTCTCTTTTCAGCTATTTTTATGCACTTCTTTTTCTTGGCTGCATTCTTCTGGTTAAACACAATGTGCTTCAATATATGGTGGACATTTAGGTGAGTAAACTCTCTGTTCTCTGTTACATTTCTTATGTTATTTTTTTTTATTCTTCTTTTCGTCTTCTGCTTATACTTTTCAAGGACGTTTCAAAAACACACATAAATAACAACTAACTCTCCATTTGAAATCTTGTTTTTTTCTTTCATTTATTTACAAGTCACTCTTTTTGTACCATATTTTTTTCCGTTTTTTTGTTGAAATTCCTACTCCGTCTTTTTAAAAAAAGAATTTACATTTTATTTTTTATTTTTCTTAAATTTTTATGAGTGAATAAAAAATACTATGTTTCCGGTTCATCAAAAGAAGAAAAGAAAACATTAAAATAAGAAATAAAGGAAGAAAGACTATTTTTTTAATAATTTTAGTGCTCTTGTTTTCATTTATTTGAAACATTTTTTTCAACTTTATTTAACTGTTTTATTTATTTATTGTCTCAAATACAGCCAAATCTGTCTAATTGGACCATTAATTCAATGACATACGATTCAATATTTGATCAAAATGAATTAAGTTCAACTTACATTTTCTCTGTCATTGTATAAAAATAAAAAATTGTATAAAAAATAAATCATTGAAATGATTTATTTTTACTTTTAAGCATTTTATAGTTTTGACTTTTTAAAATTTCGTTGTTGTTGTACTTCTGTCACGACGACGTCACATTAAAATCCAAATAAAAAATGTAAAGCAATGAATTATTATGTTTTTTATGACATTTAAGACGACGACTTTCAATTTAAGAAGTGTAATAATTGCTTCCCAAGATTTGTAAACAAAATTCATTTAACTCAGCGTTTTTTTTTTGTGTATTGGAATAAAAATTATTTCAGTCGCTTGGAATTTTTTATCTTGTCCCAAATTTTTGTTAAATCTCTGAATTCCGCTAAAAAAGATTCATA
This sequence comes from Pedicia rivosa, assembly GCA_963082725.1. Classification (NCBI taxonomy): domain Eukaryota; kingdom Metazoa; phylum Arthropoda; class Insecta; order Diptera; family Pediciidae; genus Pedicia; species Pedicia rivosa. The sequence continues at coordinate 18,377,157 of OY720154.1, read as the reverse complement.
CAAATAATTCAATTGGAACTTAGTAAAAAAAAACACAATATTTTGTCGTTGTTTGGTTTTTTTTTCATTTGTGTGAATTTTTTAGCCAAGGACAGAAACTTGTATTTTTTTTTCCAACAAAAATCTTAAAATCTCTACCTGGTTTGTTTTTAATAATAATAAAAACCTTCAAAGTAATCGATACGATATTAAAATTTTTTAAAATCGCGTTTTCCTAAATACAAGAAAAATAAAAAAGGTAAATTGACTTGACGTTGTCACCAGGGTTCATGTAATTTTAATATAATTTTTGTTCTAAACAATCTTTGATGATACACGTCATGATTACACAACAACAACAGAAAACTACGAGAAAGAAATTATGTTTATAAATCATCAAATTTCTTCAAACATCATTTCGCCAACACACATTTAAATTTTTTTATTAATGTAATTTAGACTCGTTTTTTTTGTTTATTAGAAAGAATTAGGTTTGTAAGTCTAGCTCAATAAATAAACACACACACCTATGTATATGTATACACAGCAACACACACATTTTGAAAGAAATTTAAAAATATTAATTTAGCAGGAAATTACTAAAATTATAATAACAGAATATTATTTTTTCTGTTTCTGTTTTTTTTTGTTGAAAAAGAAATTTTGTATTTTCTTAAGAAATTGAGGAAGTAATTTCCGATTAAACAATTTTTTTGGCTATAAAAATAAACAATAAAAATTTATTTTTATTTGATTTACAAATTAGAAAGAAAAAATCCATCAAAATACTTTTTTTTTACCTTTACCGTTTTTTTTGTTGAATTAATTCCAAGTTTTATTTCGAAGTAAAATCAATCAATTTCAAATGGTTTAATTTAGTTCTTCTTTTTTTTTTTTTGTAAAAATTCAGTAAAGTTCCCGTAGATTTTTTTTATGCATTTAAAAAATAGTCGAAAATTAAATATTTGATTTACAAAGAATGTGTTCTTTCTTTCTTTTTTTTCTTTTTTGATGTTTGGGGAAAAAAACTGAGAATTAAATTAAAAATCAAAATTTGGTATTTTTTTTTGGTTTTGGTTCGTTTATTTATTTATTGCTTGAGAATAAAACTGGATAATTTATATTCACGATTTATTTGAAGAAAGATGGCAAAGTCATCATTTGATTATAAAACCGATATATCAGTCGATTCATTGTTCGTTTCGGTAATTTCACTCTTTTTTATTTATTTTTTAATCAAAAGTTTTATTCATTAGAAAAATATGTTGACGACGACAATTTTTTTCTTTTTTGACATAAATTTTTTATGCGGAACACCAAAAAAAAAAAAGAAGAAGGTATTTGTTTATTCTTTGCGAACTGGAACCTAAAATCGCATTGCAGTGTTTTTTTTTCTTCTCTTTCTCTTCTGCATATCTTTCGATAAACAAAAAATTAAACGTCATCGTCACTTCTTCTAATTAATTAATTATTTATTTATTAAAATCCTTGACAGTTTGTAACAATTTAAAAAAAAAGAATGAGAACATTATGAAGTGCATTTGACATACAAAATGTCATTTTTACTGCTGACTAATGCAAACACATTATTGGTAAATTAGTTTTATCTTAGTAGATGAGAAGAATTTACGATCTAGTTGAGATTTTTTTGTTTCTTCATTCCAATCGAAAAATATTTTCTTAAGAAAATAATAAAAAAAGATGAATTCCTTTCATCTTTTTGTTTTATTACTTCATACAACATATACTATTTACTCAATTGCGATTTTTTTCTTGTTGTTGTCATAAAAAATTGAAAAGAATGTTGATAATTCTCTGTACGTCTGGTGTTTTTATTATAATACAAAATAATCGCTATTTTATTATAAGGCGCGTATTATATGCTTACAATATTTTTGACTAGAATTTTTTATTGACTTTTGTCATAATTCGCTTTATTAATATTTAATAAAACAAATGTAAAACAATTAAATCATGAATAATTAATTTGTTTGTCCACTTCTTCCAATCATGTAAAAAAATTTCTATACATTGAGATAATTAACTGAGATTAGGTTGAACATTTTAATTTTGAAGTGCCTCATATTTATTTCATCTCATTTAAAAATTCATATCAAAATTGGTACAAAGTAATTGATCATAAGAACTTGTTCAAATTTTGTAGCGTCTAATACGGATATAAGACGATGAAATCAACAGAAAATATACTTGCATGAATCAGTATAGTAATTGTTCTCTATATATGTGTGTGTGTATGAGTATGTGTGGCTACTCGCTTGCTTAATAGTCTCTTTTTTATTGGTTTTTGTTTCTTTAAAAACCAACTCGATTTACCTGTTTCGATTGGAACGGTTTTCTGCAGTATAGAATTTTGTTATTGTTTTTTTTTTTCATTGTTGTTGTTTTAAGTTTGTTGCATGTAAAATGTTATTATTTTAATAACATTATTTATGAAATAGAAAGAGATAGAATAGAAACAATGGCATTTTTATTTTTGTAGTTAAAAAAATGCTTTTTATTAAAAAAAATTGAAATAATTCATTTTTTATCGTCATTAATTTAAACGCGTTGAAATTATTAAAATTGTACCTAGATTATAATCGTCGAAGGAGGTGACCACATATCTCGTTAATTTATTACTTTAGAAGCAAATTGATTCTTCTCTAATATATCTTGAATTCCTATAATCAGAAAGAAAAATTGTCCAAATGAATGTAAAGTCGAGTAAAATACTTTATCTAACATCTAATTTAATTTTAGTTTCAATTATCTACGATCTAATCTAGTGTTTAACTAGCATCTAATGTCTCGATAGATTTCCATGATTATTAATTGTTGAAACACTCACGTTCAATACGTCACAATTTATTTTGACATTTTTACTGTAAATATTTCCAATTAGAATTGTTTTTGTTTTAAATTATTGTTTTCTATTCAATGTAAAGTTACTCGTGTCACTTTTACTTTATTTTATTTTCTTTTATCAGCAGACACATTTGAATTTTTAATGTATAATATTGTAATGTATATTTTTGGGAATACAAAATTTTCAAAAAATATAAACACCAGACTAAACAGATGGTTTTTTCTGGTCCCTTTTTAAAAAAAAATTTTTTGGTTGAATCTTTATAGATAAATTCCCAAAAGAGTAATGCGTTTGACAGACATCTATCATTAACCCCTTTTGAACTATTTTTCTTCTCTAAAAATTCTACATTATTTTCTTTAATGGAAAATTATTGTCAAACTAAAATTTTGTATTTTTGTTTTAGACAAACGAAACAAAAATGAAAAAAAAACTGATTAAACAGAATTATGTAAATTTTATGGTGTTGTGCGGTGCGCCATCGATCTCTTTTCATTATTATTTATTTCTTTGGTTGTGTTTTTTTTATGTATTTTATTTTAATTCAAGGCGTTTGACATTTAAACAAAATTAAAACCAAAAAAACCAAAGCAAAACAGAAAAAAATAAAATGATTTCCTCGTTTGACAAGTAAGACCTTGCTATCAAAAAAAAAACACGAACAAAAAAAAAATCAAAAATAAAAAAAATACGACATCGATGAATTTTTATACAAGTTGAATTTTTGTGTTCAGTTTTAGGATATTTTATTTGGTTTTCGCTCATTGACACCGTTGTACGTAATGTATGAATATTTTCTTAAAGTGTTGTTCTATATTTTCTTGTGTGTGTGTGTATGTTTTTTTCTCTACAAATATAACTATAAAAATAAAGAAACGTTTAATTTTACAATTAATTAATCAAAATGATTAAAACTTTGTCAAGGCTAAATATTGTTTTTGTTTCTGAAAAAACTTCATTTTGTGTAGACAAATTTTTTTAGATTTCTCTTGTGTTTCATTGCAAATTATATACAAACTAATAAGTAACCATTTTTTCTTCTTAAATTTTTAATTTCTGTTTCTGTTTTTTTTTTGGTTTAAGGACCATAATTTTCAACTATAAATTATATTTTAAATGCCAGATGATAATATTTTTGAAATTAATACTAATAGAATTAGATAATTCATTCTATCAAAGTCGTATAAGTACTTAAGAATTAATTGCTGAGATTAGACTGTTTGTTTAGTGTTTTACAATGAATCATACGGTATAACTTCTCTTAATACCTCAATTAAAATTAAAACCTAAGATAATGGATATAATTTCCTCATTACATAATTATAATTCGTTTAAATTTGTGTTATGACAATTATTTCTTATCAACTTTGTCCAATGACATTTTTAATTTGTAATAGTTTGTGTGTGTTGAAAATTATGGCCCTTAATAATAATAATACAATCATCTCATCCCACACACCCAATTAAATTCATATTAAATTATTCAATGTGTGTCTATATTTATATAAATTTATTAAAAAAGAAAAAAAAAACAAACATTGATTAAGGAAGTCTTTTCTATTTGATTCTGTGTAAAAAAAATGTAAAAAGAGTTTTTTTTTATTGTCACGTCTTAAAAAATAATAATAAAGAATAAATAATAATGTTCAGGATCAGACTTTAAGAATTTAAAAGAAAAACATCAAAGAATATAAAAAGGCATACAAATATTCAATTTTCTCTTTCTATAATTTTTTTATTTATTTATTATTTTATATTTTGCACGAATTGCTTTCAAATATTCTTCACAATACTTACTTAATTTTCTTACTTTTAACTTATTAGTATTGTCAAAAGACCGGACGCTTTATTGAATTGAACTTTAAAAAGAAATAAATAAATAAATAGAAGAAAAATACGATGGCCCGGGCCATAAAAAAAATAGAAAATTGAGTTCACAAAGAATGAAAAGTGAAAACGCGTAATTTTTGTACTTTTATTTTGGTTTCACGTCATTTTTAATTTCATAAATTATGTTTGAATTTTTCACTGTTTCGTCTGGCTACTATGGGGAATAAAGACAAATCTATTTGTTTCTATTTGTCTTTGTATTTTACTTTTGTTTTCTAAAGAAGAAAAAAACTCCCAAAAATAGATTTTCTTAATTTTTCTTTTACAGAAACGAAATGAGAAAAAAAACTAACAAACAGAAAATTGAATGAAAAAATCTGGTTCATCTATTCAATTAGTGAAAAATTTTTGTGTTGAATATTGCAGCCAAACCAGAAGCCGACAAAAAAAATTCTCTCTTTGGTTTGACTTAACTTCTTAGTTTTTTATTTTAATTCTTTTTTTTCTTTATCTATAAGTCGCGTCAACTTCAACATCCACGTTTTGGTTTTATCTTTCACAACATTTTTATTCAAGAATTTTTTTTTCTTAAATTTCTTTTTTCAGAGAAACAAAAAAAAAAACATAAACAAAACGTGTTTATTGGATTGTCAATTTTTTTTTCATCTTTTGTTCAATTTCACTCTGCCATGCGATTAATTTGCTAAACTGGAATTAAATCAAGCAAAAAAAATAATAAAGAAACATTAAATAAATAAATAAACAAACGACAAAAAAAATACAAGTCGCGGATTCTGTTTTTTTTTCTCGAAAGATTTGAGTTGTATTTATTGTTGTTGTTTTTTTTTCTTTTCCTAAATATGTAAATAAAAATTAATGGATGTTTATATTAACTAACTTTCAATGATCCAATTTTGAAAATAAATCTTTCTTTAATAAATAAAATAAAATGTAAAAAAAAGAAGAAGGAAAAAAAGGAATAACATTTTAACATAATTTGATCAGATGTAAGTTTTTTTTTTAAAAATCAAATTTCATCTTACTTTATTTTCCTCATATTTATTTGTTTTTCTTTATTATTATTTTTTATGATTAAAAGGCAGAAAATTTTTATTACTGCCATCTTTCTCACATGCCTCTATTTACATTTCTGTTTGATACAAATATTTTTATGTCAATTTTTTAAACTAAATAAATTGTCATCTGTCGTAATTATCCAATTTGGTTAATCATTTCTTATGAAAATTAAAATTAAGATGATTTTAATAAGAGTCAACTAAGCTTCTAGTCTTTTTTTATTTGTGCTTATGTTGTTGGAATTAAAAATATAAACTATGATTGGGGTTATTTTACTTTAGGCAGGACGAGGTTTTTCTTTTTTGCTTCTTTATTGTAGGTCAATGGATTATTGCTTCATTTAAATTTGGTTGTAATATATGAACAGTTTTTTTCTTTTAGAAGTGACATATTTGGGCGCATTAAACTAAATATTCTAATCGAACGTTTAACAGCAATTTTCAGTGAAGAAGAACGCATGAAAGTACCAGAGAAGTAAATATCATATAGATGAGAAAGTAATTATGCTTGAAGATCAAATTAAAATGGTTGGGAAAAACGGTATACATTTTCTTACGATAAATACCTGTAGTGGATTAAGTATACATAACTGATCTGTGTTGTTTGACTTGTCAAATCACACAATTTACAATTTATTTATTCATGATGATGACAGACGATTAAAAATCTGATGAATGTGGTAAATTAATTGTTGTAATTGACGACATTTACGAAAGTTTTAGCTTTAAGTAAATTTATGTCTGAAAACGAGATAGAAATATTTTATAAGCAATGTTCGTGAAACTCAATATAAAAGAGAGTTATAAATTTCAATTATTTGCATATTTAAAAAAAATGTAGTTTTTCTTAACTGGACAAATTTTTCATCTTTCAAAGGTTACACAATATAAATAAATAATTAAAAAGCCCATAAAAACGTGTTGAAACGATTGTACGTGTTTAGACTATAAAACAAACATATTTCTATCATCATTTTTCTCATAAACTAAATTTTTTTTTTCATTTGTAATTTAATTAATAATTTATTTTCTTAATGAAAACTTTTTAGTTTGTACTTTTAAGAAGTTTAATTCTCTGTTTATATATCGGAATTATTTCCGAGTCTCTCCCAGAATAACAAAAAAAAACAGTACGTGGGACTTTGAATTGTTTTATTATTATTTTTCCACAATCATTCGATAATATTTTTTTTCACTTCTTGTAAATAATTATTATTTTAACGTCTAATATTCTTTCAAATAATTTTTCACTTTATATCTTTGGATTCAAACACACACAATCCCACACAATTAATCGAATAATAAATGTCTCATATGGGACACAATAAAAATAGTGTCCATATAAATATGTTATTGGTTAGTTCATGGACACAGATTACAAAAAAAGTAAATAATAATGAAAAAAAAATGTCTGTACATAAATTTAATCCTACGCTCGAAAAATACAAGTTAAGTCAAAAGAAGAAGAAAAAAAACTTTCATTTTAATTCATTCATGCACCGATTGGATTACACAATTTTATTAAATCTGGATAATCAGTTTAGGTTTGTTGTTGTGTTCCTTGAACAGAATAAATATATTGTAAGTTTTTTTCATTGAAACTGATTATCTTAAATATGAAAGAACGAAAGATTATGAATTCAATTTTCAAAACCAAGTTTATAAATAGTTTTCTAACTTTATTTATTATTTGAATGCAGATTCATGATATAATTCCATTTCATGATTTAAAGAGACATCAATTTATCAATCGTTAAATCTTGAGAATTAAAGAATATATTTCTATATATGAAGTCTGTAATGTAAGTTTCAGTAAAATAGAAATGAATGCAGATTTAATGTAAGCATCTTAGCCAGAAAAATAATATTTTTATGATTTAAGAGATACAAATAGAATAAGTATTTGCATTAGCAAGTGAAGAAATTTACCAAAAGAAATCTTGTAAAGAGATAAAATTTGGTTGTAGATACGCCATAACACAGTCAATTGAATTCTCTTCGTGATTTACAAACTTCCATTGCTTATTTTAGATTAGACGATAAACAAGAGAGACCTCGTGAAGTAATAAGTTTTAGAAAATAAATTGAGAAAGAGCGAGACAGAGATAGAAACCTTTAATTATATATTATGTACTTACATGTATACCTAAGTACCCATGTACTACTAATGCATAATAAATCTGTAATTGTATTTATTTGTAGAATACCAAATACATAATAATATTCGATGGAAAAAAACTGGTCATATCAATTACGTTATATTATTTTCACCGTTAAGTTCATGAATACAAAATATTTATTCTTGACGACAATTTTTTTTCTATGAAAGAAAAACACAAAAACAACAAAAACACAACAAACCTTCTAACATAAACGTTGCATATTGAATCTTAAAATGGAATCAAAATTTATGTAAGAAGAAAAAAAATATCGAAAAAAGTTGGGAAGAATCAAGACAAAAATAATCAAGAGAAAACTCGTTTCTATAAAAGTAAAATTAATCAGTTTCTTGAACTTGACAAACGTAAGAAAGAAAAAAAATAGTAAAGAAATACAATTTAATGGTCAATATTGATCAAAAGATTATTAATTTGTGTTTGAACTTTTTTTTTCTTCTAAATTTAGTTTTTATGTTTTGTTTCTCTTTAAAAATATTTCATTAATCTGGTTTATATTCTTCTTCTTATTCTTCAACTATATTTTCTTTAAAAATTAATTATAGAATTAATTAATTATTGATTGTTTGAAACATAGATTTCTTATCTAAATAAAATGACTAAATGTAAATGAACGTATATGTGTCTGTTTATCAAATCATAAGTGACTTGAATAAGTTGAATAAGTTTGAATATGAATCTTATGACGTTGATGATAAAGAGAAGACGATTAAATATTTAACGTGACTAATTAAGAAAGGGTCTTAAAGGTGTTGGGCGGTAAAAATTAATTTGAAAATAAATCTTGTGGCAGAGATGATAAAGTGCAAAAGATTAGATTAGTCGATAATGATTGAACAAACCAACTCTCTATCTCTCTCTTTTTGATTAAGAAAGGGATTTTAAGGTGTTGGATATGGAATGTTGGGCGTTAGAATAAATTTGAAATTTTGGGCCGAACATGATGATGCAGTAAAAAATATTTAGATAATCTTTTAATTTCCTATAAAATTCCTAAATAATTTGCATTCAAATTTTTTATTTTTTTTTCTGTTGCTTTTTCGTTGTTTTAATAAATATTTCATTTTTTGTTTCGGTCGCGCATAAATTTGTAACGGACAGTCAAACACCACAAACATTATAAAACTTTGAAACACACATTTTTTAAGAAAAGAATTTCTTATAATAATTTTATTTTAAAAACAAAAAAAAGATATGTAAGAAAATGAAATAGAAGTTAAAATGACGAAAGAAGAGTGTAAGCGAGAGAGGGAACTATGAATAAAAAAAACCGCGACATGCATGAATTGAAATTGAGGTTAGGTTTATTATTTGACTTTTTTTTAATAATAATTACAGAAAAACAGCAAAAAAATAAAGAAAAAGAAACGTTAAATAATTTTTATTAAAAATGAAGGAATTTTTTTTTCTGTTGACAATTTTTTTTTTTAATTTTTTTCCTCTTTCTTGTTGTTGTTGTTGTTAAATAAATAAATAAAATTAATGTATTTTTCGGTGGTCTTGTCTTGAAAGAAAATGACTTCTAAAATTATAGAAAGGGGGACAAATCTATCCATAGATGATTTGTCTTAAATATTTAGATATTTATCATTCTTATTAATTGCTAAATTTAACGGTGAATGATCGCAATTTTGATTGTATTTTATTTGTTTCTTTGTTTTGATTGAATGATTGATTGATTTCATTGACTCGGAAAGAATCGCCTTTTTCTTTTTTTACGTTTTACGTTTTTTTTTTATCTTTAATTTGCTTGAATCAAAGAAGAAAAAAACTTCACCTTATAGAAAAAGAAAGACATCCAAATTTGGAACAATTGTTGTGTGTTTAAAAAAATTGCTTTTAAGAAGAAGATGAGTAATGGGAGTTTAAGGTGTTTAAATGTTACTGAATAAAATTACGTGAGTGTAGTCTGTTGTTGTTATTATTATTCTTGTTTATAAAATCCATCAAAAGTAATCAAAAAGAGTAAAGTGAGAATTATAAAAGGTGAAGTAGAAGAATAAGAACAAATATTACAACATTATACTTTTGGTGTCTGTTTAAAATTAATGTTAATGTACTTTTGTATGATTATTATTGGGTGGGTTTATATGAGGTGGGGTACAGTAATGTAAACTGATATTTTTTTTGTTTTGCTATAATACATTATCTTATTACCCATAATGCCTGTGTAAGGAAAGAGAAGAGGATGAGAGAGTTTTTATTGTATTTTTAACAACTAAAAGACAGAACGATAAAAACTCTAAACGCATAATAAAAAATGAAAAATTGAAGTTTTATACAATTTAATGTTTTGATTTTATATATTCGTGAACAACACCTAGAATTATGTCCTAAAACTAAATTTAAACTCTTTAATCATCAATAATTTCTGTCCACTATAATATGTAAGATTATGTTTTAATGCACGTTTCTAACTTAAAACTCCATAATAAAGGGTCATGAGTTCAAATCCGGTTTTTTTATGAAGCAAAGAATATTTTAATTTTATATTTCATTAAAATATGTAATAGATCCCGTTTTTTTCATATAAAATTTACAAAAATTGGTTAATAATGCAGGCACGTTCAATAAAATAACTAAACATAATTTAAATAATTAATTCAATTTGGAATGAAAGCAAAATATTTTATGTTGTGGGTTATTCCTCCCTACTCCGATATACAAATGACGTCTGTTTCTGTTAATGCAGAATTCCGGGATGTGTTTTTTTATTGTTGTTGTTTTCCAGGAATTCTTTAATTACAAAATATTTCACATTAAATAAAAAAAAAGGGTTAAAAGGGCAGCACATTTTGTCTTTAAAAAAAGGAGATAAATCTATGAAGAAGTGACACGACTAGACAATTTTCTGTTGTTGTTGTTTTGAATAAAACGCCCTAAAGATAATAATTCGGCATTCCCTTTTAAAATTTACAATATCGAATGCGTTTAAAATATTTTCAAGCATTTTTCTTTCCTCAACAAAATTATAATATTCATGGATCATTTGATTTTTGTGTTATTTGTTTTAGTTAATTTATAAAAACAAAATCTGTGTGACAGATTTTTTTTTTTGATTTATTCAATGTAACATTTTCTCTCTGACTTGACTGACTGACTAACTTACTAACTGACTGAACTTTTAAGAATTAAACTTTATTTAACTGCACTGTCATCTGTATTCAATTAAAACAACAAACACAGAAGAAAAATAAAAAAAAATAAAAACGAAAAGGTTGTCAGAATTTTAAATGGTGTTTAGCAAAGATTTTGTCACAGATGGTCATAAGACAATTTGCATGGCACGTGTAAACAAAAGAAACGAAACAGAAAGTTTAAGGGGATTTTCTTTATGAGGATTTTCCAAGATTTCTCTTGATTATGAGGATGTGAATGAAGATGGAACGGTATGGCCCACATTGTTGTGTTCAGTTGATTTTTTGTGTGTGCACCGACCATTTTATAATATTAAATTGCAAATTTGCATAATTGCAAAATATGAATAAAGAAATTTTAAAAGAAAACAATAAAAAAACGTCAAGTATGAGTAAGACAAAAAAAAAGTTATATTTTGACGACGAACTCTATACTCTTTGTGTTTATAAATTTCCTTTTGTATTCAAAGTATTTTTTTTTATTAAGAAAAGAGAAAGTATTTTTTTTTATTGAGGTGATAATCCGTGTCTTCTTAACTTCAAGAATTTTTTTTTGTTTATGTTTCGTTTCGTTCGTAAAAGAAGTAGTAGTCATATTTTGTGTATGTGTATAAATAAAATTATTAAAAAGTATTGAGTAAACCGGACACCCAAAATAGGCATACGTCATTTTGAGAATAATCAATGTTTGTAGACACACACACACAGACACAAAACTATTCATTTATGTGTGGACTGAGAAATCATTAAAACAAGTTTATTTCCATGTAAGAAATAGAAGAATTACTTTTAAACATTATTTTGCTTTTATGTTCAAAAAAATGCGTTCAGACGGTAATAATTGATGCAAGACGAAACAAAAGAATACAACAAAAATCTAGTCTTATTAGTTTTTTTTTTCATTAAGGTAGCTGATGTCTGACGTTGGAAAATATCACTAATAGTGTTCGCTTTTATTTACAAAAAAACAAATGCAGAAGTACAAACCAGTGATTTTCAACTTTTTAAGTTTTGACCACCTTGTAACAATGTTCGAATTATCACTAATAAAAATAAACGTAAAATTGTTCAATAAAAATTCAATAACGAATATTCGGATAGACTAAATAAAATGCAGATTCAATTTCTGAAATTCACGAATGTAGTTTAGAAAAAAACGAAGAAACTTCTATTTTTTTGTTCTATTATAAATTGTTTCTATTTTTAATTGTAAATTAAATGCAACATTTTATGTTTGTTCTTATTTCAAGAAACAAGAGAAAAAACATGAAAAATGTAAAAATATAAATAAAAAAAAAACGAGAAACATGAATATCAAATAACAACAAAAGACATAACAAGATTTTTTTTCTTTCTCTTAGAAAGAAATATTTTGAATTTTAATAGAAGAACAACGTACGACATTTGAAATATGAATATTATGAAAGACAAGAGTTTTCTGTAAAATATTTTTTTTTGCTCCCGTGTAAATTGTTTCTTATCAGAAATTCTAAATCAAATATCTGTAATTTTCATGGTTTTTTTTTTATTCGTTCATCCGTGTAAATGTTTTTAAAACGATTATAATCAGTAAAGAGGTAAAATAGAATTTCTCTTAACTTTTCACGCATATTTAAAAATTAAATTGTAAATTTTCTTTGGTTAAGAAAAAGAAAAACAAATCAAACATCAAACAGAAAATATGTTATGTTGTTTTTTTTAATATAATCCAGGTCAGGTCATTCACATAGGAATGGAAATTTTTTTTCTCACAGGTTCTATAAGTGACCATAAACATAACTTATATGACACATTCTGACTTAAATGTAGATCAAATCCCGGACGCTGGAGTTTTTCTTTATGTTTCCTTATTATTATTCTGTGTAAATTTTATTTTGTTTTGTAAAACAAATAATTTGTGTGTTGTCAATATGTGCGTGTGTCTCCAGAAATTATCTATCTTGAAGAAGTATCTACATCGTACATCGTGATTTCTTTATTTATTTTTATAAAATATATTTTATGATAATTTCAGATTTTTTGTTGATCGAAAAAATTTAAGATTCTTTAAAATTTCTTCTTTTTATAAAGAGAACTTATTGACAATTTTTCTTTTTGTTTATTCTTTATTCAATCAAATTCAACAAAAGTTAATATTTTCTATTTTTTTTTATTTACAGAGATTTTCGTCCAACATCAATGGAGAAGGGTCAAGAATTATGTCGTTTAAGAATATATGAAGTGTATGCTTGGGGTGTACCATTATTAATAGCTGGTGTTGCTGTCATTCTTGACAATCTTCCAGAGAGTGCTGATGATACATTTTTACGACCACGTTTTGGTGAAAATAAGTGTTGGTTTTATGGTGCGTAATTTTTCTTTCTTTATTTCTTTCTAACTTTTAAAAATAACTTTAATTATGAGACTGACTTATTCTTATATTTGTATTTGATTTTCTTTTTTAAGAGTCGTAATAAAATTATTTAGTATTTGAAAACTATAAAAATTAAAGAAAAATGGTCCATTAAATTAGTATATTATTAGTTGTATTATTATGTGATCCACTCTATACTTCTTCTACACTCTTCTGCCTCGTGAGTCACCCTCCAATTAAATACAAAATTAATTTTCTTTCTTTTTTTTATATTCGAACTTCACTTCTCTTTAGTATTTTAGTACATATTTTGTAATACCATTTCTCATCTTTCTTTCAACGTTCAGTATTTTTGTATGTTTACGAAAATATTATTTTTTTTTTTTTGTATTTTTGTTAACCATTAATGAAACCATTAATTTTTTTTTTTTGTTGATAGAAAAAAAAGAAACTATTTTTAATCTCTGTGATTAAAACGAGATCAATATTAGATCATTAAAATTATTAATTAAAACATTTTCTATCAAATAAAAATATTATTCAAAGTTTTATCGTTTATAATGTTTTTCTATTTCTCCCCCACTCTTTTTTTAAAAATTGAATCTAATTACAAGAAAAAAATTTGTGTAACACTTTAACACCTCAACTATTACACTCAAATATATATAAGTCACTCAGGCGTTATGTTACAGAAAGAAGATTTATTACCAAAATGTAGTTTCAATTTTTTTTAAATGTAAGTCAATTAAAGTTGACACTAAAAATCTATAAAGTTAAAACTAAGAATTCCAATTATTTTTTATTTTTTGTGTTGTGTGACTCTTGACCTCGGTCTTGAAATAAAAGTAGTCAAAATTCTGTTGAAATTCTCCGAAGTTTTAGAATATTTTTATTATGTAAATTGTTGAAATTTTTGAGGACTGAAATATTTTTAGTAAATTCTTTTGGATTATCTTGAAAATTTCTGTAAATAAAATTGAGTTTTATTTTAGATGAAATATTATGAAATTTTCGATGTTTGTTTTATTTTATCATCTAATCACAAATAAATTAACACAAAAATAGTAGATCAGTCGGTCAAATTGTAGTTCTTAGTGGTCGCTTGTTCGGTTTAATGTTGTGATAATTTTAATTTTTTTAAAAACTGAGGATGGCTCCAATAAAAGTAAAAGAGACAATAAATTAATATTGAAAGCTCATTCTTCACATACAAATCAATTTAAAAAGATGACGGCACAAAGGAAACATATGGTTTCACATCTTCATCTTACATGTTTTTTTTTTTTGTTTTTTTTTTCAATCACGATAACGGCAGTCAAAAAGGAAAAATCTCTTTCAATAATATTATTTTGTTATTGTTTTCATTTTCTATTTCAACTTTTTTTTTCTGTTCATCACAGAAGAAAAAATAATAGATAGAGCAACAACATTTTTCATCTTCATGTATGTTTTGATGTAAAACAAAACAAATCCCTTCTTAATCTTTCTAATATAAATTATTATCACAAAAATAATGTAACCTACAAATGTTATATTTTGTGTGTGTCACACATTTTGTTAAAGAGAAATTGTAACATGAAGGATGTTTATTTGTTTGTCTTATTTCCATCACTTTTTTATGTTTGTTTATTAATTTTACCGTCAGCCTTTTTTTTTTTTTGTTGTTGTTCTTTCCCTTTTATAAATTTTGTTTTTTTTCCGTCGTTTGGTAAAATAGATTGGATTATTTGATTTAAGAGTGTTGCACACGAATTTTGTTGGTGCTCTTCATGTTTCTTTTATCAAGATAAAGTTTTAGAAAAAGACATAAATTTTTTAATCTGTGGAAATTATCTTCTAATTTTGGGTATTTGCTACTAAATATGAAGAATAATTTATGACTTTTGATTTTTAATAGTTTAAATTGATATGTGCTTTCCCCTTTTCCATCAATATATCTAATAGAAGCTCTTAAGAAATTTTTTTTCCTAGAAAATGGAAAAGTAATAAAAAAAATGCAACAACCAAAGAGCAGACTAAAAATAAAACATAAAAGATACGAAAGAACATCGTAAAAATGTGACATGATAAACGTGTTGGATTACATTCTTCAGTTTTTTATTGTTGTTGTTATTTGTGTTTTTTTTTTTTAAATAAAAAATTCTTTTTAAAAGATTTTCTTACGATTTATATTCTTCTAGAAAATAATTTGTCTTTGGCGCTGTTTAATCTATTTAATTATTTATAATACTTTTTTTT
Organism: Pedicia rivosa; assembly: GCA_963082725.1. Taxonomy (NCBI): domain Eukaryota; kingdom Metazoa; phylum Arthropoda; class Insecta; order Diptera; family Pediciidae; genus Pedicia; species Pedicia rivosa. The sequence continues at coordinate 18,361,501 of OY720154.1, read as the reverse complement.
TGTTATTTTGTTTTCCATAAACAGGGGAGAAAAGAGCATTAACACGGGAAGAATTATAAAATAATAATAAATATAATTGCAATCTTTTTGAATCCGTATTTTTTTTTATAAAAAAAAAGAACATGAAGTTACTTATACATACCTACTGTGTTAATGGTACGATGCACACAAAACATTCTTTTAAAATCAGTCCAGGGTGTCGAATAATAAAACATCTTATACAATATTCTAGTGTTTATTTTATGTTATTTGAAAGAATGTTTATTTTGTTATTTTAAAGGTGACTTTTATTGTCATTTATATTGTATTTGAAAAGAACTTTAAATTTATTTTTTTTAACTTAAGAACAAAATTTTCCTGTGGATTTATTGAATTCAAAATCTTACCGGGATTTTAATTATTTTTAAAATGATTTAACATTGTTCTCGTATTTAATTTTTTTTATTTTTGTTATTCATTTTCAATCAACATATGTTCATTAATTTGTTTTAAAAAATCAAAAAAAGACACATTTAGATTTCGTTCGAAACATATTTCAATGCTTTTTGCTTTCATCACCTCTAAGATAATTAATTGAGTTATTTAATTCTTTAAAAAAAAACAAATGAAAATTATTAGGGGAAATTTCTCGTCTTATAGACATAGATACATTTCATGGAAAGGTCCAGTGCAATCATTTGAATACGGATTTTCAAATAAGTGGAGTCAACTCCCCGTGGATTCCAAATATATAAATTTTAATGTAATAATTAAGGATCTAGTGATGCATAAATTATTTAATTGAATTCCATTGGAATCATTTTTCTCGTTTACGTTCACCTAAAGTAATATTTAAGTACGCCCTTGAGAATTGTGATCGTAAAATTATTCTGACAAGAACAAATCCAACGCGTATAAACACATTTAGAAAGACCCTAATTGTGAGATACATAATCCTGCTACATTTTGTTTGTTTTTATAAAATCTTAAAAGTGTCATTAGAATTATTTGTAGATGTCGAGGCAGCAGAGGAGGATATACGTTTTTCCTTTTAATATAAAAATGATATAAATCTCAGTCATTACATCATCATTCTATTTAATTAATTCCATTAATCATTTTAATTTCACTTAATTGTGTTTGATTTATTTTTAAGGGGACACGCAACCCTTTAAGACATTTCTATTGATTTGTGATTTCACACAATATGCTACATACTGATCTGATCAAAGTATTAATTCTCTTTTGACATAAATTCCTAAACAATGCAAAACAACTTTAATTGAATCGGTTTTTAAGTTTTTGATTCCTTAAAATCTTTTATCTTTTTTATTTTACTGATAATTACGAATTGATATCAAGTGTTGCATTTTTCTCTCTCTCTCTCTCTCTCTCTCTCTCTCTCTCTCTCTCTCTCTCTCTCTCTCTCTCTGTTTGTATTTATCTCCGGTCTTTATTTTCTTTTATGTGGATTTGCTCCAATAATAATAATATTATACTGTAATAATCAGTATATTCGTTGAAACATAAAATTATATAAAAAAATAAAGAATAAAAGAAATGAAATGAATAAAAATTCAGTTATATAAAATTGCAATCAATAAAATAAACCAACCAAAGAAAATAAGGCGAGGAAATAAACAAAATAAATACAAATAGGAAAAATTATGTTTCTAAATGATAGAATTTAAACAATAAGAATTTAATGAAGGTTAAACTTGAAAAATGAAGAAAAGAAGAATGAAACAAGACCATAAAATATTCTATTCTTTAAAGTTGTTAAACCGCAGGTTTTTTATTCGTAAACGAGAAACTTGAATTGAAACTAAAGATTTCTTCTTGATTTTTTGACTAGAAATCTTAAGAATGACATTTGAATACATTTTTCTATAGAACTTGCAATTGAATTTCTTCGTTTGAAGAATTTAAGGGATGAACATATATTAGAGAAAGTTTGTTTATTTTGACTTCGAGAACGACGTTTGGTAATTAAATGGGAGAAAGTGTCAGAAAGCCTAGAAAACTAGAGGGAGACTAGAACGGTTCTAGGCGATGAAGCAAAACACTCGATTATTTTAAGGTTTTTATTGGGAGAGGCAATAAAATTTTCTTCGGCAAAAAGAACAAATAATTTAGAGATTTTTGAAGTGGTTCTTCCTTGTTTACTGTTTTATTCTATATTTTTATTATAATTGTAAAAATTACCTTTATAAAGAAAAAAAAGTCTTAAACATGTGATTACAAAAGACAGATTCTTGGAATCTTTTACTAAATTTTCTTTGTTAAATTCTTTTCTTCTTCTTTCTTAAGTTGATCTTTATTTAATGTTATTTTGTTCATCTTCTCATCAAACAAAAAAGGTTTTTCCCTCTTTTATGTTTTTATTATGAAAAAATTGTAATTGCAGTTTGATTATATTATCTACCTGTGTTGACTAAAATCCTTTTGTAAATCTAGGACCTAATTCAACTCTGTTTCACATCCATGAACACCGTGATTGATGCCTGCATCTTATATTTTATAACAATATTATAAGAATAAATGTATTGAAAAGCCGATGACTATGACTACGACGACTTAAAAAAATGCCAACAACAACAAGAAAAAAGTCGTGATCATCCAAAAGAAATTTAGATTTTCTTTTCTTGTTTAAAAAGAAATAAAGTAGAAGAAGAAGAAGAAAAAGAGGAAAAATAAAATATTAAAAAATATTATTAACAAGATCGGACAACGTACAAATCAAAATTTGAAATTGTAAAAAAACTGGTAAGAGAAAAAAAGAGGTTCAAGGGGTCATTTAAATGAACAAGGTCATTTTTATTATAATTCTCTTTTGAAATTAAAAGAAATGAAAATAATGTTATAAAAATTGACAATGAGTAATTATTTTGATCGTGTAAAATGTAAAAGATTTGTATTGTATCACTTTTTTTCCTCTTCTTCCTAGTTTTTTTATTTTAATTTTAATTTTATGTTTTGTTTTTTCTTCTTAAAAAAAAAAGTGAAGAAATAATTTTTGGATTGTTGTTACTTTTCTTCTGTTGTTTTGCTTTGTCATTGCTGGATGGAAAAGAAGGAATTTTGAATGTGAATAAGTGTTTCATTTTATTTTATTCAACAAGAAAAAGTGTCAATGGCATCAGTTCTGCATTATTGAAAGTTGATGCTGTTTTAAATTCATTTTAGTCATTTCAGAAAACGTACGATATATTTAGAGCTGAAGGGGTTAAATTAAAAAAAATTACAATATTTTATTATTAAAAATACAACGAAATTTTTGAGATTTCTGGAATTTATTGTGGCTTATCATTATTTGATAAGATGATAGTTAGTCATTGAAGTTTGAATTTATATTATTTGTTCTTAGTAAGAATTGAGTTTAAGATTAAGTGATTGTGATTATTATTTATTTTTCTATTCTGCACTGATTATTTTCTATTTCACTATTTCTTTACATCTATCTGTCTCTATAAATGCGTGTTCTCAATTTTATCTACATTTATATTTAGAAAAGAAAGAAAAAAAATATGTATCCTAATCATGCAATCTTTTTCTTTCTATTCAAATTTCAAATCTTTATTGTATTGTATTTATTTTGATGAAGGAAATTAGGTCACTCATCTAATAATCTTTTACAAAAAGTATTCAATTGAATTTTCAAATTAATAATCAGCAATACACAATCAGTGTAACCTTTATAAATTGACCACCTACTGAGAACTACGTCGAAATATTAAAAATTATTTTTTATAGAAACATCGGTAAATTTTTCTTTGATTCAAATTAAACTAAGTCAATAGGTTGGACACTTCTTAATTCTTTATCTTATAATTAAATCCTTAATTTAAAACTTTATCTATTTCTATTTCTAAAACCACCCAAATTGATTTGTTTTTATAGAATTTTTAGAGAATAAAAAAAAACTGGTGGTCATAATAAGGTTTTTTGTTTATTTGTTTATTCGATTGCTATAAAAATTCATCATCGTGTATTGAACTTAAAATTTTCAATACGGATTTAAAACGTTCCATCTTTAAAATTACAAAATACTTTTTCGAATTATCGTAATTAATTGTAACACTTTGTAACTGATTAAAAATGATGGTCAACTCATCAAATTCATATAATTTTCTTTTCTACTTCTCTTTAAGATTTATAATTTTTTATAATTGTAACCAATAATAATTTTTAATAAAAGAAAAGAAAAAAATAAATCTAAAAGAAGAAACAAGAAATTATTTCTTTTTTTGTTTGTGTTAGAATTAAGGAAAAATGATCAAAATATGAAGGCACGTGTGTTTATTCTTAACGAGTTTCTTGTTCATTTTACTTCTTATTTTTTGTAAAAGTAAAGTTTATTGATCCCCCCCCCACCCCGAATATTGAATATTTTTGTTTATCATTTTTTTAATAAATAAACTTATAAATGTTGTTTTTTTTATTATGTTTCTCTTATTTACAAAAATGATATCACTTTTAAATATCTGTGTTTTTTCTTCTTCTTTTTTTTTATTTTTTTTTTAATTTGGATTACATCAACGTTGGGTATTTTATTTGTTGTTTTTGTTGTTGTTGTTGTTGTTGTTAATAATTAAAACGAAACTAAGAGAATAAAAGGATCGGATTATGTCGTTTGTTGATTTGTTCATCTTGACAATCTTAAAAGACAAAACTTAAACAAATTTAAGTCAAACAAATGACAGATGCACTGAATATAATTTAGCTGTTGTTGTTGGACTTTTTTTTCTTCTGGACTAAAAAGATGGTAATTTTTTTTACGAAGAAAAAATGAATGATAAAAAAATTAGGTTTATTCATTATTAAAGACTGAAAAAAGAACAAAGTTTGTTATTCTGCAAACGCGCGCATTATTTTTTTTTGATCTGATATTCTTTATAAAAGACAACATTATTATTATAATTATTAAAAGGTTGTGTTCCCATTTCTCATATTTTGTTCTTTCATTTTATCTTTAATCTAGAAGACAGTAGAGAGAGAGTAGAATAAACAAAGAACAGAGGAAGAAAAAAAATTGTTGCATTAAATATAAAATTATAAGACAAAACGGAATTTTGTGTAACGTAAAATAAAAAAAAAATATTTTTATTGCAAGAAAACAAACAAAAAAAAAATACAACAAAAGAAACAGAAAGAATGAAATTAATCAAAAAAAAACATTTTTTGTTTGTTTGTTTCTGTGTTACTTTTATGCAAATTTTTTTTTACATTTTTGTTTTTCAAAAATCTGAAATAACGTTTTTTAAAGAATAAAGATTATTGCTGTGAAAAATTTTGTAATCCAGAACAGAAAATATTGTGTTAATTTTCGTTTAACAGAATACTGATACAGAATTTTTATTTTTGTGAAAAGAAAAGAATAACAGCAACAACAAATTTAAAAAAATACGAGAAATGAATTTAGGAATAAAAACAACACAAATAAAATAAAATTTTTATTACGTTAATTTATTAATTAAAAATAAATAAATTCTTGTATACTTATATTGTTTTTTTTTTAATTTTGCTTTTTTTCTGTTTGTTAAAAGCGTGTGGAAAAATTTGAACTAAAACTCTTATTTTTTTGATAATTAATTTTTAAATCTATGAAGAAAAACTTGTAATTAATTTAATCATTTTATTTAAAAGAAAAATCTCATAATTTTAATTTTTAAATGTTTGTTTGTTGACTTGACAAACAAATGTTTCTCCAGTGTTTAAATTTCTGTGCGCGCGTATCTACTGATTTAGAGTAACCAAAATTTTTATTATTTTCGTACGCAAAGATTATGAAAGATAATAAGAAGTTATTGGATTAAATGGAATCAGGAACTCCTCCTACTGTGTATAAATAGAAATTTTGTTCAATTATAAAAGTATGTTCAGTTTTTGTGCAGACAAAAACACTTTTAGAGTTCATCATTATTTAAAGCCCAGAGGCAAAATTCCAATGCAAATAAAATATTTCCGAAATTCTCAAATTATTTTTTTTAATTGTTGTTTATATAATCGATTTTTATTAATTTTGTATAAGACAAAATACTATTGGTAAATGGTATTATCTCTGAATTACTTTTGAAATTAGTAATTGAATGATTTAAAACAGTCATAGATGACGAGAATCCACATTATCTATAATTCAAATTCCCTAATCTCACATCAGTCAAATACAAAGAAATAAACACTTTTTATGCGATGCTTGAAAAAATTACAACAATAAACAAAAATAAAAAATAAAAGAATACACATCACATCATCTAACACAATTTTCTCACTTCACTCATGGGATGATGAATATTTTTACCGTCAATCCCAATTAAGTAATTGCCTTTTAATTTATGTTGTGTCAAAATAGAATCATATAAATATTCATTCTTTTATTTCATTCTATTCTATAAGAAATCTAATCTTATTCTAATATAGGTAATTAGAACACAGAAATTTGGACATAAAATTAAGAAACATAAAACAAAAAATCATTTCAAACCGTTATTAAATATGAAGTGTTAGAATATAGTTTTGTGAAGTAGTTTCTTATTCTTATGATGTCCAGTTACATGTTTTCTCTCTCTTAAATTGTTTTTGCCAATTGTGTTTTTCTATTCTACTCTTTCTGCTTTAACACCGGCTGTTAAAATTTACGTGAAACCCCCACCTCATTAAAGTGTCATGTTATTTTTTTTTGTATTACTATTAAATTAGAAAATATTAATCGAATATAATTCATAAGTTATTATTATGTTAACGTTATGTTTGTTAGTTCTAATGAACTTCTATTGTTTTTTTTATTGTTCTGGTTTCTTGTTGTTGTAACGCAATGTAATTTTTATGATTTTAAGTTTCCTTGGGCCGTACCCAAAAAATACACAAAATAATATACGTATCTTTACAATGAAAACAAGACCATAAAGGCCGAAATTAATTTAATACTTTCTGTTTGCTGTCTTTTGTTAAAAAAATTTCTACTGGTAATTTTTTTCTACTTCTTGATGTGATGATTATAGAAAATCGTATCTAAAAATTTGATCACGTATTTTTTTATCTTACTCTTTTATTCTCTTTAAATCATCTTTCACTGTCCAATAAAATTATTAAATAAAATAATTATTGGTAAATATTGAGGTAAATTTTGTTAAATGATAAATTTTAAGCATAGATTAAAAGCGGTTTTTTATTAAATAAAAAGAAGAAAAAAATGACTGCAAGCCGTGATACAAGAAAATAAATTACACTGCACTTCTGTATTTAATATTCCGTTGTTGCTATAAAATATGCAATTAGAATTTATTTAATCTTTAAATAAATAATCCAATCGTATATAATTATAGACATTTAAACCTTGAATGAGACAATTTAAAGCTCTTTCTACACTTTATTTATGGGATGTAGGATAATTTTGAAATCTGTCCCCCTTTATTGTCTTCTTTTACTTCTTCCTATCGAGATTATGTTCAGTAGTGAATTTCAATGTTCTTTTTAAAAAAATATTACAAAAGAATTGGTGTGATCCCAAGATCAGGAATGTTAGCATCATCTCAAGATCAAAATTATTTCATATGAACATTTTTCGAATTTTTGTTAATTTAAATAAATTTAAAGCACCTGATGGTAATAAAATCTAATCCTGTGTTTTTAGATCAGGCGCCAAATTTTCAATCTATAAAAAAACGTTAGAAATGATAAAGTGGGACATTATTCATTCTCTCGTATGTCAAATAACGTGTAAACAAATTTCAATTTTGTCACTGAGAAATTGAATTTACTTTTAAATAAATCGCTGATCCAAGGTGGTACAATAGAGACAATCCTCATTTTTTGGATCCGCATCTGTCCCAGATTACATTTTTAAAATGAATACAGTAAAATTTTGTGTGTTAAGGGAAGTGAGTGACGGTATGTTAAACATCACACTTGATTTTCTAAAAAAGATAAAAATAGAAATGAGAACATGTCGACAAAGTAAAAATAGTTGAAAAAGAAGGAAACATTTCCGATTTTGTTTATCAACAAAAATAATAATTTAGGGTGTTAAAGTTAAAAAACAAAACAAAACAAAAAGCAACGTAATAGGTGACCATATCTTTCGTAAGAAAAAACCTTAACAAAATAGATAAAGTCTAGACGTTGATTTAGGTTTGTCTAAGACTAGATTTAGTGAGCAGATGCAATAAATTAAAAATCCTTTTATTTTGTAAGTTTAACCCAAAAAGAATAATCGGGTTGACACTGACACAAATTCATTTTAGTGCCTGAATATTTTGTAAGACTTGTAATAAAATTTTATATCAATCAAAACATCGTATCTTTTGTAACCTATTTTTTTTTACACACACATTTTGTTAGCAAAAGTAATTAATTCTTATGAAAATTATGAGAAAAAAGAACTAACAGAAAATGACAAATTTTTGAAAAAAAAATTATTTATCGATTTTTGTTCTCTTTAGATTTTCAATCTAAATATATTTTTGTTAAGCAGAATTATTTTGGTATTTATTAGTTTGGTAGTAGTAATTCAACAAATAAATAATTACATCAATTATAATAATTATTATTTTATTTGAAATTCCTTAAGGGCAATTTTGTTCAGCTTGTTTTCTGTTCGTGGATTATTTTTGTTGTTAAAAAATGTTTGATGAAATATCGAATAATTCAAGCGAAATGTATTTTCTTTTTGTTTCTAAACAATTGTTTAGAAACCTTTGTCACATAGTTTGTTTTTTGTCCTAATTTGCATGTGGATTAAAAATGGAACAACTAATTTATTTTTTATTGACAATGATTAGAGTGAAATATAAAATTTTCAATTTTTTTTTGGGGAAATAAGAATTTTTTTTATAACGACAACAACAACTTAGCCAATAAACTATTTATACAGAAAATAGTAAAATATTAACCGTCTGGAGAAGCCTTATAAAACACTAATGATTATCCATTTGGTTTATTTTCATTTTAAGTATTCGTTTGTTTTTATTTTGTTTTGGTTTTTTTTCCATAAAAAAAATAAGTTGAGGGGAGAGAATAAAAAATAATCTAACTAAAGATATTAATCATTAGACTATTGTTGTTGTTCTTTTACGATATAAAAAAATACACAAAAAACAATAACAACACTGTTGCATACATACACGCACACATATTGCATACAAGAAAATATATAGGGCAAACAGCTGCTGCCTGATTTAATGAAGTAATTCTCAAGGAAATAAAAAAACAGTAAAAAATAAACGAGAAATTAATGAATGAATGAAGAACAAAAAAAAACTTTGTCAATTTGTCGTCACCTTTTGGCATCAGATTCAAAACAGAAGACAACAAATATCAGGACAGGAGAGACGCAAATTATTAAAATTTACATAAAAAAAATTATAATAAATGAAGAACTTCATTAGGAAAATTCTTGTTTACTTTTTTTTTCATTTTTGTTGGGTTTTGTTTTTTTTCTAAATTATTAAAAAAAAACGTAATACTAAAGAAAAGATAAAGAACCGGAATGGGATGTTTTCAACGTGAATAACATCAGAACAAGACGAATAGAACAAGAACATCAGAAGAGCAATTGAGTTGAACAATGAATAAGAAGAACAATAAACTTAGAAAATTACAAAGAAAGAATTTTTTTTTTCTATTACAAAGATGAAGATATTTTTTTGTGTTATTGCTGAAAGATGCCACACAATAGTATGAATAGAATTTTATTCAGTCATAAAGTTTTTTTCTATTTTTTTGTTGTTTCTTTTTTTTTCTTTTCTTCTCTAGTTTTTGTTTTTATTTTTTTTTAGGTGAATTTTCTGTCTCATACATCCATCTATCAAAATGCCACTGAATTGGCGCTGAGTTTTTTTTGTTTTTAATATTCAAATTTTTCTAATAACAAAAGAAAAGAATGGTTTTGGATTACATTAGAATGTTTCTAGAATTTTGAGATTTGAATAATTGCATCATAATGGAATAGATTTTCTGCTTCTTATTTGATCCATCCTTTAATCCAAAAAGAAATCTTTACGTAAAAGCTTCTTTGTGATTTTGCTATTATTTCTGAATAAAAATGATTGATTAAATATCGTTGAATGAATCTTATGAAAAAAAGTTCATATCCAAAATAAAGTTAGATGGAGATTGGTCTGAGGGCGGAGGCGGATTCATATCTTTCGTGGATTAGATGAAAATGTAAGAACATTTTCGCACACAATTTATGTCCCTCTCTAATCTTTCTTTTGTTTTGCATGAACTTTGTATTTTTCATTACTATTGATCAATTGATCAATTGATCAGTCAGTTCAGGCGTTCCAAACTCATTCTCAAATAATCAATAACTAAATATTTTTGATTGTCAATCATTTCCTTTTAAAAGTTTTGCCCATTTAATGTCTTTATGAAATATTAAATAATTTTATTTAGTAAAGTAAATGTACCCTCTAACATATTTATTTTATGGTTTCACCATCAAAATTAAATTCCAAACACAAAAACGAAATTAAATCTTTTGAAAGTTAAAATCCGAATGAAAAAAAAAGAAGAGCAACACAACAAAATAAATGTTTTATGCGAAATTGAAATTACATTTTTTTCGTTGTTGTTTGATTTATTTATTTTTTACATAAAAATGAACAAAAGAATTAAAATCATTGCAAGAATTTGTATTCCCACCTAATCCATTATTGCTTAGTTTTTTTTAAATTTTTCTGTCTTTTGTAAAGTAAAGTTTAGAGAAAAATTACGATTTAAGAGAAAGAAATAAAAATGTTGTTACGACGAACAAAAAAAAAACCATCTGCTGCTGATTTTTGATTTTGTGGTTCCAATTCAAATTAACTTTTTTCAAAAAATTCCAATTTGAGAATAAAGAAAAAAAACTAAACTTATAAAACGTGTCTTAATAGAATCAATTTCTCATAAATGTATTAGTTAATAGATTTTGCATAGGGATTTATAACCCAAAACAAAGTCAAATCAAAAATATCGTCTCCAATTGTTTATTCAACATTTGTTGTGAATTTTTGGGATGAATTGATTTAATAGAATTTTACGATGAATTTTCAATAATAAATTAGGTGAATGAAATTTAAACAATCGGAACTAAAACAAACACCATTGTATGTCCGAAGGTTTAAATATTTGACGTTTCAAGTAATGGGGTCGTTTTTGAATAATTCGAAAGGAAAATTTTTAAGTGAGTTTTTTTTCGTGTTAAACGCAAATTTTGTATTTTTTTTTGTATTTTAATTTTTTTCAACTTCTAATTGCATCATTTTTTTTGGGCTTATTTTTTTAGTTATGGAATTAAAGAAATTTTAAATGTGATGTCATAATGTGTGTGTCTCTACTTGTCAATCATTCTTATTTATTTTTCATTAATAAAGAGAAGTTGAATCATGAAATTTAGAAAAAATAACAAAGTGTCTTGTCAATTTTTTTCTAAAGAAAATTTACGTAATTATGCCACAGTTTATAAATTTCTCGTACTTCATTTGTAACATAAACTTCTATTATTCTTCTAAATTTTATAATCTTTTCTTTGAGTGTGCGTGTGTGTCTGTAGTGAAACCTTTTAAATGTTTCTAGACAACAACTTTTTTTCCACCCTTTAATTAGAAATTTTCTTTTGTTTTGATTTCGGAAATATTTTAGAAATTTTAAACAAAATTGTTTGTACTTATTTTTCTTTTTTCTCCCATTTTCTGTAGGCGACATGGAAATTTTAACCTACTTCTATGGACCAATTGGAATTCTTCTTTTCATAAATTTATTATTGTTTGCATCAACGGCAAGACAATTGACATGTGGCTTATGGAAACGTGATGACGTCAAATCAACAACTGAAAGGTAACACATTCAAATATCAATATTTTGAAAATAAAAAAAAAAATAAAAAAATTATAACTCCGAACACAACAGAACGGAAATTATCCAATAAATTTTTAATAATGTGTGATGAGAAAAAAAAACTGATAAATTCTTTCTAATTTCAGAGCGGCACTTGGACGTGTTTGTTTAAAATTAGTTGTTGTAATGGGTGTTACATGGATGGCAGATGTTATATCATGGGCTGTTGGTGGACCAACATATTTATGGATTGTTACTGATTTAGTAAATGCACTTCAAGGTGTTTTAATATTTATTGTTGTTGGATGTCAACCTCAGGTAATTGCATGAATTTATTATTTTTATGTTCTTCTCGTTTATTGTTTCATTTTAATGGGATAAATTATATCAATGGTGACGTCACACATGAAGCTATACTGGTATTAATTTTTTTGTGACACTGAATCTAGTTATAATTTGAAGAATTAATTCAATAATTAATTGGGATAAATTAAGAAATTATTGTAAATTAAGAGAAAAAACTTGAATATTTAGTTCCGAAATCTTCGTTAAATTTACGAATTAATTATTTAATTAATTTATTTCTTTTGACACTGAATAAAATTTGCCTTTTACCTGTCAGAATTGGTTTGCTTTTTTGAAAGACGTGAAAAAATTTCTCCTATATTTAAAATTAATTTTATTTTTCTTTCTTTTGAAAGGTTTGGTCAGCAATAAAACGTTTTTGGACATCAAAAACTGGCCGAGGTGTTAATACAACAACGCACGGACCACAACATTCTAGTTCATCACATGGTTTACCATCAATGGGTGATTCAGTTACAAATAACACATTTACAAATACTAGTACAAAAATTCCAATGGAAACTATTTGTTAATCTCTTATTTTTATTATTCTAATTATTTAATTAAATGTTTATATTTCTTCTTCCTTTTTTGTTTTATGAATTCGTTTTTTTCCATGATTTCTTCTTCTTTGTGATTTCATAGAAGAACAAGAACTAAACAAAAACCAAACAAAAAATAAGAGCTTCTGTTTTTTTCTTTGTTTTGTTTTATTTAGTTTTAAATTTCATTAAAAATAAATTCAGAGAAAATGAAAAAAAAAGAAAACAAAGTGACAATAAATTATAAAGCTAGAAAGAATGAAAACTATCCAAAAAAAAGAAGAAGAAAAATATACAAACTATGAAGAAAATGAAGGAGCTGAAGAAAATGGGACTACAAATAAAATAAAAGACTGATTTATAAAAGAAATTCTATTCTGGAGAAAAACATTTAAAAAGAAAATTTGTGCTCCCATAACAAAAAAAAAATAAGTCGTCATTTTCAATTTAAAATAAAACTAAATTTATGTTACGTTTTTTTTATGATTTAAATTAATTTTTTTTTTGCCACAAAGTATTGTGTTATTTTCATTTTCATAATTTATTAATTATTTAAAAAAATTATTAAATTCGTTTGTTTTCTTTTGTAAATATTTATTAATACAAATCATACACATTTTCTCTTATCATTTTTGTTTTGTTGTAATTATTGATTAATGATTTTGAGACGTTTTTCATATGTTTTTTTATGATATTCTTTTTTGTTTTTTTTTTGTATAAAATTCAATCTTTTAATGAAAAATGAAAAAAGTTGATGATGATGAGAATTATTTGTGTTTTTCCTTTCTTTTATGTTTTGTTCTTAGATTTTAAAAGATATTCTTTTTTTATAACTGAAAGAGAGAAACAGAAATAACGAATAAATAAAGATCATTTAGAAATATATCTGATAAAACAATTGAATTATCTTCATTCATAGAAATCGATTATTTTTTTTAATTATAAAATCGAATTTTATACTTGGAACTCGCGCGAATAAAAACAATTTTTGTTGTTGTTTAGTTAATTTAGTTTAGTTTTTAGTATTTTGATGTAAAAATGTGTGAGCTTAACTCAAGAATTTAATTTAATTACTTTTTTTTTATTCTGTAATTAATTAAGAAATAAAATCTAAAGCGGAAGATTAATGTATGTGTATTGTGTGAGTGACAAAAAATAGTGTTTGCACCAATTAGCTACATATTGGTTCAATCGGTCGCTACAATTTTGTCTCTCTATCACTTATGAATCTGAGCTGTTAGAAAAACGCACTCTTTGCTACAAACAAAAATTTACAATTATATAGTTTGTTTTTTTTTTTTCATAAAGAAAATTATGAAAAAAATTGTTAATAATTTCTTATATGTATTTTGTTTTATTAATTTTAAGTCTGTAAACGAAGAAAATAGAAAAAAGTCATATCTTAGATTTTATAATTTTTTAAGAAACAAAAAATAATTAAATTGATGGATTTATGTTTTTTTTAAAATGAAAAAACCAAAAAAGAAAATAAATTTATAAGTACATATAACAAAAATAGTAAGAAATGAAATGAACTCATCTATCTTTTGTTATAAATTTTGTGTATTCAAAAAAGTATTAAGAAAGAAAAAAAAAGATAAAGAGAAAATATTAAAATGCATTTTTTTTGAAAAAATTATTTAATTTGTTTTATTTTAAAAAAATTATTTAATTTGTTTTATTTTAAAAAAATTATTTAATTTGTTTTATTTTAAAAAAATTATTTAATTTGTTTTATTTTAAAAAAATTATTTAATTTGTTTTATTTTAAAAAAATTATTTAATTTGTTTTATTTTAAAAAAATTATTTAATTTGTTTTATTTTAAAAAAAGTATTTAATTTGTTTTATTTTAAAAAAATTATTTAATTTGTTTTATTTTAAAAAAATTATTTAATTTGTTTTATTTTAAAAAAATTATTTAATTTGTTTTATTTTAAAAAAATTATTTAATTTGTTTTATTTTAAAAAAATTATTTAATTTGTTTTATTTTAAAAAAATTATTTAATTTGTTTTATTTTAAAAAAATTATTTAATTTGTTTTATTTTAAAAATGATGCAGACAACGCCAGTGGGCCAGTAAGACAGGCTCTGAATTAATAGGGTTGTTAGTTCAAGGCTTGGCTGGTAGAAAATATCATTAAAATTTTATTCCATCAAAAAATCTACAAACAATTCTGGCAGAACTAAATTACAGTATTATTACAATATAATATAAATTTATGTAGGAACAAAAGAACGTTTCATCGTCAAAATAACAATTTTTGGTTTGATTATTTTTTGAATTAATAATTTATTGTTTCCCCGACAACCAACCAAAGAATATTTTCTTAATAAAACTCTCGTAAAATTCGTTATTGCCATTTTGGTATCAGTTCGTCTCAGTAAATAATCTTAATTTCTTCTATCATTTGCTATTTGTATGTGTTTACTACTTGTAGATGATTAATGGATTATAATCTGTTGAAAGTAACGGAATTTATTTATTTTGATTAGATAATTGATGATTTGAATATTATTATAGTAGCACTTTGACCGGATGTTAGAATTGATCAAGTTTCAACTTACCTTACCTAATAATAAAAAAAGAAAGAACAAGAAAAAAAGAGAACCAGTTGAATAAATTTGAATAGGTATCATTTTTTATCTCTCGTCTTCATTGTTGTTTTTCTTCTATACATTTTTTTTTGCAAAATATTATTTAACACTTTCTGAGAATTGTTAATGGATGGTTTGAGAATATTGGAAGTGCAGACATAATTCTAGGTAAAAGTGTCGAATTTTTTTCAATTTAATTCTTCTGTTGATTTTTAAGAAAAATGAAATAAAAACCCTTTGTAACATGATTTTTTTTTTATATTTTCTTTATTAAAATATATCATCAAAATAAAATAAAAACATAAAAGATTTTTGTTTATAGGAAAGACCCTATAACAGACCTTCATTAAACTTCTCATTTCTCTCAAAATTTTTTCTTTATTTCGAGAGATATGTGAACGATTATCAACTATTGTTGAACTAGCGAACTCAATAGAAATAGATAAAGTTTAATGAGCGTCCCGGATAGTTGCAAGTATTTTTTGTTTTTTTCTGTTTAAAATTTTACTCTAAAAATTGATGGTTAGAACCCGAATTTTAACTTTAAGAACGTTACTTTCAAGTTTAGATAATTGTATCGTTAAGTTCCATTTTAAAAAATGGATCGATTTCTGAATTATCATCACTAGTTTCGTATTCTATATTATCTTGTGATTTTTGTTGTACCCTTTTTCTTGTAATATTATTTTCATTACGAATTTCAATAAGTCTCTGTTTATTTAGATATGTGTGAATAAATTGTTGAGAACGAATTGCTCTTTCCGATGACATATTTTGAAGTGATAAAGAAATCAATTTACCGAAAGCGTCAAATTCTGAAAAAAAAATTAAATAATATATTTTTTCTTTTTTCCATTAGAAGTTAAAGTGGAAATTTTTTTCTAAAAAATCCAAACATTCCTGACCCGATTTTCTTAGTTGTATTTAAATTGTAAATTTCTATTTAATTGTATTGTAAAAGCATATTTACCTTCAGTCAGAACAACTGGTTTGGGTTTTGCAGTTTGTGTATACAAAATTGTTGGTCGATGATTTTCAACCTGCTCTTCAGTCATTGGTAAAATTTCAATTTCAATGTCTTTTTCAATTTTATTCTTAACTTTTTTTATTCTCGAGGGTGGTACAATTTTTTTTTTCTTAACAACTTCCAGTGGTGGTTCTTCTCTTTTTATTTCACTGTTGTCTTCAGAATCAGATGTTCTATTACGTTTTTTCTCACCATTTTTAAGAACTCTATCCATTAGATGAAACCATTTTAATGATGGAACATGAACTAAACCTTGTTTCTTTGAATCTTTAATTTTTTGAATTTTCTGAGTGTAAGTATTTCGTAAATTTTTTATTTTGTTTTTCACCTCAGGAATACCGAAATCTAAAAAATGAAAAAACAAATGGAATTAGAATAGAAATGATATCAGTTTAGACCGAAGTAAAATTAGACCTGATCCCAAATTCATATTTTCAGCGATTTCTAAATAAGCAGCGTCACGACATGTTTTATTATTATAACCCTTATTTTTACGGTTCCATAAACACTCCTGATTTGTATATTCATTAACAAAGTTTATTGTTGCTGTTTCATTCCACTTTTTTTTAACCATTTTGAATAGTTACAGTTTAAAAAAATGAGTCTCTAGTCTTTTTTTTAAAGTTTTATGTACTAATTTACTAGAAAGCAAGTAAAATGGATTTTTATGTATTAAAGCTAGAAATGCTATTATTTTTATAGGACTCTTCTATAACACGATTATAGATTATTTACAAATTTAACTAATACTGTAGTACACAGGGAGGATTTTCTTCTTAATTATAATATTTTTAATTATTTTTAACTTTTTAAATTTTTTTTAACTTTGTTTATCCTATTTTTGACACTATTATTGTAACATTGAACTGAAAAAAAATAGTACATTGAACTGAAAAACTGATATTTCATTTGACGTCACATTTATTTAATTTTTTGTAGACGAGTTTATGAGTTAAAACGTGTTGTTAAAGTTTTTTTTAATAAAGTATCTTAAATAAAACAGTGAAATATAAATAACCTTTGGTTATGAAATAGTTTAAAGGATAATTTTTTTTAAGATATTGCGTAAAATTTAAATATTACAATCTCTAATATTTATAATGAAGGAAAAAAATTAAACATAACCAAAAAAAATGTCTGAAATAACGAAAAAAACAAATGTTTCAATTCTAAAAACTTATTCAACAACAAAAAGGCAAACAATAAATATAGTACGTTTTGAATTGCCCTCAGATAAAAATATAAAACAAATACTAAAGGATGTTCTTAACAATAAAGAAAAATCTGCATATTTTGATTTCTTATATTCAATAGAAAAAGCACAATTAAAGGTTAAAATCACTAAATAAAATGTGAGACTTAATTTAATTAAATTAATTAATCGATTATTTCAGGATAATGATTTTTTAAAAATTGTTAGAGCATCACAAGAATGTATTCCTTTTTTAACACCTAAACTGTCAGCATTTGTTAATTGTATTTTATCATTAAATTGGCTTATGCACGGTTCAGAAATTTCCGAAGAATATGAATCTTTTTTAATGGATTTACTAGTTGCACATAGTGGATATTGTAAAACTGCAATAACTAAATTAATAAATTATTGGATTCCTTTAGGTAATTTTTTTATAAAATAATTGTCTGTTTTTATTGAATTAAAAACATTTTCTGTCAACAGAGAACGATGAAGAAAGCTGGCTGCTTGGATGTCCTTCAGAAAAAAAGCAAGAAACAATAAACTATACATTTTCCATTATTTCTAAATTATTAGAAACAATTCCAATGTAAATGAAATATTGTAATTTTTTAGTCTTTCCATTAATCCTTAAATTAATTGTCTTTTAGGACCTTTGATATTATTCTGGAAACAATTGAGAAATCTTTTCCTTATTATAGAAAAGATAGTCATGTTATTGCTGGTTACATACATAATATTCTTAATTTTATAGATTTAAAGCCAATGTTTCAAACCTATCTAATTACATTAATAATGAATAAGTAAGTAAATAATCGATAGCTTAGTCTTTAATTCAATTTCAGTCTTCCATTTAAAAGCAAATAAATGTTAATTTTTCTTGCTTTTTAGATTAGTGGCGTTAGATGTAAATACACCACGACATATTCTTGAAGAGGAATCCGAAGATGATCAAGAAATTATGGATTCTTCTGTTTTAGATTCTGCTACTATTTTCGAAAATCAAAGAGCAAAAAAAGAAACTTTATTAAGAAAAAAGACTGGAGAGACATTAGATATTTGCTTAGATAAATTAATGGATTATATTAAAAATAAATTTCAATTAATTACGAATGATAAAAAAGGAGAATCAAAAAAATTATTAAATATTGAAATTCTATTTAATTCCTTTATGAAAACATTTGAAACGATATTATTGCCTACACTTAATACACATCATGTCCAATTTATTATATTTTATTTTTGTAGTTTAAAAACAGAACTATCTGATAAATTTATTAAATCATTATGGCATAAAATATGTGATCCCAATAATATCTCTACAATAAGACAATCAGCAATTGGTTATATGGCCAGTATTTTAGCAAGAGCTAAATTTGTGCGTTTAAGGTAATTTAAAATATTTTTATTTAAATGTCTGAATAATTTCTTATTTAAATTGTTCACTTTTAGTTTATTAAAGGCGATGCTAAAAGATATGTGTGCATGGGCCCATCAGTATATAGACAGACACGATTCAGTACAAAGAAATTCAATAAAAGGACATTCTGTATTTTATTCTGTTTGCCAAGCAATTTTTTATGTGATCGCATTTAGAAATCGATATTTAACAAATGATAAAGAAAGTAAGTTTTACTTTTTTTATTGGATTAAAAATATAAATAATTGAAGAAATTTGTCTAATATTTTGTTTTGTCACGACATATATTAATTTTCTTTTTTATTTTCAGACATTATTTATTTACAATCGTTACATTTATCATCACTTGTAACAAGTCACCTTAATCCATTAAAAGTTTGCTTACCAACAATTGTGCAAGCATTTGCTGGAATAACAAGAGCTTATCAAATTGCTTATTGTCATACAATTATAGAAAAAAATACAAGAAGAAAGTTAATTACAGTTCATTTAAATGATATAAAAGAAGATGAATGTTTAGATTCATTTTTTCCATTTGATCCATGCTTATTAGCACGTATTGGTTTGAAAATAAATCCAATTTATTATCAATATAAAAATACCAATCAAGAAGAAAATAATACTAGAAAAAGAAGAAATTCATTAAAATTATCTGATATGGATGATACAGATAATGACTTTATTGTTGATAAAAAACAAAAAATTAGTGATTTATCTAAAGATTTCGATAGTAAATTTTCATATGGTGCTGCTTTTCAATCAAAACAAGAAATTTAAAAATTAGGTTGTAACTAACTTTTATATATATATATAATATATAATAAATATTTAATTTTCTTATAAACCATTGTTTGTTTTTATTGAAAATTGTAAATATGTATCCCAAAAATAGGGTTAAACTAATATTTTTTGGGGATTATCTAAAAAAACTAAATTCCAGGAAATTGTTGCGAAACAATCACCCTTAAATGTTGCGTGGAAATGAGGAAAACTGTTGTGCAACATTTTTCATGCAACTTATGGAGGAGCTAATTTTAGACTTTTTTTGGTTAAGATTTTTTTTTTAAAAAACTTAAAGGAAAATTCTCCCAGACTCATCGTTTCGAAGGTATGGTAAAAAACCACGTTTTATTGTAGGTTTTAAAAAATGCTTACATATTTTTTTGTTTTCAAAAATTCTTCATATCGGTCTTCCCTTTAACTTTTTTTAGTAAAGAATAGGTGTAGCAACAAAAAAAAGTGTGTTTTCTGTAAAATTCAAGGAAATTGAGAATTTTAATTAAAATATTTCATTTGAATTTTTTTTTTAATTAATATTTATTTTCATTTTCACAGACAAAATAAAAAAAATTTCCTTTTATCTTTTATTTTTTGTTTATTGAAGAGTTTTTATATATTTTTATCCTTATCGATAAAATATAATAATATTCTCCCCCTCATTTACTTCACATCCTCATCAGGGAACTTTTATTGTTGTTTGCTTTTGGATTGTTTTTGTTCTTCGCGTATTTGATGTTTTCTCACATAGGTTGGATGTAATTTGTTGTTACTTATTCAATTTAGTTTTGTTTGTCCCAAGTTATCATTTCTATTTTTAGTTTTTTAATTTTTACATTTTTTATTTTCATTAAAAATTCATATTTTACAATAATTAAAAAATATAATTTATTTATAAATTTTTTTTGCAAAATTAACCCAAAAAAAAACAGAAAAGATGAACAGAAAAAAAAGAAAAAAACAAGAATGTACAAAAAATTAAATAAAATAATTTTCTTTTATAAAAAAAATAAACAAATCACAACTATAAAAATTGAGACAATTAAAAAATTTCAGTAAAAACATTAATAGAAACAAGAAAATTAGCACAGTTGTGTCCAATTAATAATTCATTTTCCGCAACCCATTTGTTTTTGGGCATCTGTGGTAGGTGTGGAAAAAGAGAAAGTGAAGTGTGTGTGTATAGATTGTTTGTCTTGTAGAGGTGGTGAAATAAAACTTTAGTTTATAATTGAAATTTTTCGTTTCGCCATCTTTTAATCCACTTAATTAATTATTACATTCTCATAATACTCCTTACAGCTCTATTCCTCTTTTTTCCACTCCTTTAGTCTTAAAAACATTTATTGTGTTTTGTCGACCATTTGTTTCATATGGATTTTGTTTTTTATTATATAATTTTTTTTTGTTTTATTAAAATGCACTTACATATTTACTTAATTGTTTTTTTTTTGTTTAATTTTTAATTATTTATTTAATAAATCATCATCATTCATTAAAAATTGTTATTATTATTTTTAATTATTGTTATTTTTAATGTTTGTTTTTATATTTTTAACATTTTTCATTTAACATATTTAAATGCACTTTTTTATATCATTTTTTTTAAATATTTATTTATTTATATATTATGTTTCTAGTTTTTGTTTTTAGTTTAAATTTTTCTTCATTAAAAAAAAAATAAAAGAAAAAACTCAAAAAAGTCTTTTTGTTTCGATTTTTTTTTCTCTTTATTTTGTGTTTTTGTTTTCTTAATTTTTTTTTTTGTTTTTAATTAATATTTAATATTTATTTATATTTTCACTTGGTAAAAAAAGAAAAGAAATAATAATAATTATAATTAATTAATTCATAATAATTAAAAAATAAATAAATCACACATCAAAATGATAACCCTTTTAATTTTTTGCTTTTTTATTGTGGTTGTTGTTATTTTAATTATTTCTGTATTTTTAATGTTGGTTGAGATTTAATTCCTTCTGCTACTTAGTTTTATTTTTTTGCTTTTTTAGATGCGGACTATTTTTTTTCTCTATTCAGGTTTATATTTAAATTTAATTGCAAGTTTTAGAGTTGTTGTTGTTAGGGTTTATATACATTTTGTTTTTTTTTTTAAGAAACGGGGGAAAATACAAATATTAGAAAAAACAAAATTTGTTTGCAAAAAAAAATTGTGCCTACTTCTTCCTGCTTATTCTTTTTGCATCTTGTTTAAATCTTTTTTAAGTAACATTTTTTTTATCTTGTTTTCATTTTCTTCTTTTTTTTGTTAAGAAAAATAAAAAAAAAGTTAAATATTCTTATTTGATGTCTTCTTCTTCCTTAATATTTAATATATTTTTTTTGTTTAACTTTGTTGGACGTTCGTCATAATCGATTCATTTTAATTGCATCTGAGTGTGTTTTTTTCTTGTTGTTTATATTTTTCTTAATTTATAATTGGTTTTTTTTGTTTAGATTTATTTTTTCTGTTTTTGTAATCTCTTTCATTTTTCTCCTCTTTTACTTGCACTTTTTTTTTGTTTTTTTTTATTAATAAACTTTTTGTTAAAAAATTATCATCAATTGTAATCAATTCAGGTCCCTGTCTTCTAAGTACTTGTATTCAAATGTGAAGCCTTCCTTTTTACGTTGACCCCATTTTTCATAATCAAAGTAAATATAGGTGCCCTGAAAATATTAAAAAAAAAAAATATAAATATATATTTTAATCATCCCCGACAAATTTTTATCAAATTATCACTACAATAAAAATATCATTCTTGAATTTAGAATTTAAAAAAATAATATAATCGTATATTCGATTTGGTTAAGAGTTTAGACAAATTTTCACTACTTAATAATAATTTTAAAAGTTGGATAATTTTTGTTTTTATTTTCTGTTGCTGTTGTTGTTTAATGTTGAATCAAACTCCATAATCCGTTTAAAAAAACTAAAATCTACCTGTTCAAATTCTTCATTAATTATTTTAGGTTCTTCATGACGCTGAAACCACATCATGTATTTTGTATGAAATCTCCAACTTTGTTTTTTCAATGCTTTTGCAGCAAGATATTGTGCTTTTGTACCTTCCATATAATAAAAAACAAAAAATAATGTTTCTGTAGAAAGACGTTGAAAAAATTCTACAGTGTCAGAATGTGGAAGTTGAATCTGTATAAAATTAAAAGAGATTTAAAATTCTTCAAATTAATGGTTTTTTTCTTGTTTTTATTTACTTGAGGAAAATGTGGTGGAGTTTGTACAGGATTTCTATGAACATATGATCTTAATCTTTCTGAATCACTTGGTGTTGGTAAATGATAAAATGCTGCCTCCATCATTTGGAACTAAAGTATAATAAAATTAAATTAAAATTATCTACAGAAAAAAGTTCAAATATAGAGAAACAAACTTGAATTTGATGTTCTTTTTGCAATGGTGATGGTCCTAATGGCGCAACACCTAATAATGGTGGAATATGTGCTTCACTAGTACCAGTCGATTTTATACATAAAATATTATTTAAATTAGCATTAGGCCCATTTGTTGTTATACTTGTTGTATCAAATAATAATTGTTGTCTTGTTGTTGTTGTTATTGCTGCTGTTGTCGCAGATGATGATATTAATGATGATGGTACTGTTGATGATGTTGACAATGATAATGATGACGATAATGTTGGTGCTGTTGTTATTGTTGGTGTTGGTGTTATTGTATCTTGTATTTTTGTTGATGATGTTATAATATTATTATCAATTAAACCAGCACGATTAATTGCCTCTTGTGCTATTGTTTTTAATGTTGACATACATTCAGCTGATAAATTATTATTATTATTTAGATTATTATTTAGATTACTGTTACTATTATTTTGTGTTGTTGTTGGTGGAATTATTTTTGGATTTAATGTTGGACCATTTAACACTTGAGATGATTGCTGTTGTGGTGATATAAGTCCAGGCGATGTCCTTTAATTTAAATAATGAAGAAAAATTAATTAAAAATTTATTCATTTATTACACAAAATAAAGTAGAAATAATTTAAAACTCTGAGTAATGTCCTAATTTAAACAACAAGATATCAACAATAGAATATTGGTCGTCGTAATGACTGGAACGAAATGTAATGTAATTACATTTAAAATTAATTAGTGTGACAGAGTTTCATATATTTTTCTTCTAAATTTAGAGTAATAATATAAATTTGAAACAGAATACTTTACCTACTACTCACAACAGAATTACTAGGTGATACACAATTATTTGTGACATTACTAGAACTTGTAATACTACTGTTTGATGTTACATTTGATATATCTGATGATGATGATATCGGATGTCCTATAACACCTGAATTATGTACCGTTGATGGTTGTAGTACAGCTACCGAATTTGCAATTGATGGTGTTGAATTTGCTATATTTTGAGAAAAAAAAATTCAATCAAAAAAATTCTTAATTTTTCAAATAAAAATCAAAATTTTAAGAAGAGAATACCAAAATCAATGCATAATTCGTTCTCAACTAATAAAACATTCTCTCAATTTAAATAAAATAAAATAACGGGATAACGTTATTCTAATTTTAAATTCAATAAAATATTATCAGATTCTTTGTTACAACATTTGTTACAATATTTCACTTTGGACAAAAATTATGCTATTACCTTTAATCATTGCTAATTATTATTGATACTCAATTAATGTTAATTAAATTAATATTGATTAGTATTTTTGCAAAGTAAAAATTTTTTAGACGAAATAAAAACAGCAACACAATAAACAAAAAATATACGATTATGAAATCTGATTCTAATTTATACGAACACTGGAACAGAGAAATGGACGCAAAAAAACGTGATTTTTAAAACACAATAAATTTAACTTTTGTTGTGACTGTTTTGTTAAAATAATTTGAACTGAAATACGATTATCTGATTCAGGTATAAGTTCATGAGTCAATCGCATTTAATGTTTACTCTAATTACAATATACTTTTTACAACTACAAAGTCAAAAATCCAGCCTTTAAACATCTGATAATTGGAGTATCCATCTCTTTCTCACGTTTGTATTTTTTTTTGTCTTATGACGACACAAATGATGATAAATTTAATAACAGAATAAATATAATTACATAATTGTTGTTGCTGCTGTTGACTTGAAGGTGATTGAATTATTTGTTGTATTGTATTTGATGTTGGAATTGATTGAATACTACTAACCAATGATGTACTTGATTGATTAGCCGAAGATGCTACTAAATAAGATGGTACATTTTCGATGTGTGCTATTTAATTAGAAACAAAAAATACATAAAATTAATACAAAAATATTCAAATGTAAATTGAATGATTAAAAGGAATTTGATTTATGAAAAAATGAAAAATAAAACTAATTAAAAAAAATTGTGATAAAACGAGATGAGTATTTTTTTGGAAAGAAAAGATTGTTTCAACAAAAACAAAAAAAAGGAAGAAAACAAAATAAACCAAAAAAAAAAGGGGGGGGGAAAAAGTGTTTTTTTTTAACAAAAGAAAAAACACAATTATCGAAAAAGAGCACGAAAATAAATAATGGTAAGAACCGAATGAACATTAAACTATTTTAGTTTCAAGAAAACGATCGATAATAATAAATTAAAATTTTTCGTTTTTATTAAGTGACTAATTTCGAATATTTATTTCCGTATATCCGAGAAATTTGTGCTAAGAGTAAAATAGAATTAAGTTGTATAAACGTAAACAAAGGGATTAAACTGTAAAATAAATGAAAACATTTTTTTTTGTTAATCAAAAAAATAAAAGATAAATAAAAAAAATAAAACACTTGAAAATATAACAAAATATATAAAGAATAAAGAAAACACGTTTAAAAAAACGATTTAAAAAAAAATTTTAAATTTAATTTTCTTGTTTTCTTTTTGTAAAATAAAATCAACAAACATGTGTTATGTTTTGCAATTGCTGCAAAAGCTAACGGTGCTGTTGACGAAATAGTTGATTGTATTGTTGTCACTGAGTTTGGTAAACTAATTGATGTTGATAATGATGTTAAATGATTTTTACTTGGTGTTGAACTACCAATTGGTTTACATTGTTGTGTTGCTACATTTGTTACAGATGAATTTAAATCAATTTTATTAGCTCTAACAGCAGTTGGTTTAACAGGCTAGAACAAAATAAAAATAAAAAAGTTTATTAATTTATGTATTTTTGATGATAAATATTAATATTTACCGTTACTTTAGTAAATGAATCATTTTGTTTCTTTTTGTCCAGATAATCGGCAGACGTTGATTCATTGCTATTTGTTAATGCATTACTACAATTAAGTAATGGTGATTGTACAGGACTAATACCAGATGTAATACTACATGGCGAACCACCTGTTTCATTACTATTATTACTATCCGTTGTTCCTGATGATGGAATACCTAATATATCATCTAAAATATTTTTTATAAAGAATAACATTAATATCTCACAAATTTCAAAAGTTTACCATTTATGAACAACAATTGAATAAGTATTCAAAAATTTTACTCAGTTAAATTATTTGAGAAAGCTTATATTATACGCGCGCTTTTTTAATTGTACACATTTAAAGAATAAATTTTTACTCTCTCCAATTTTCGTTTAAAATATATAATGAACGTCCTATCAATTTTCCTTAACATAAATTCAGAGTAAATTTTGAATTTGAATAAATATTTTGATTATAATTTATTAATTAATTACATACCTGACAATTCAACTTCGTCTAAACCAACAATATCATCGTAAATATATTCATTTTCTTCAAAGTCAGGTTCTTGTGATGATTCTATATAATATTCAACATCATCTTTTATTTTACGTACTTGTTCAACTTCTACACCATCATTATATAACATACGTAATAATGTTTCCAATTTAGTTACATGAAATTTATGTCTGTCTAATTTACTACGTAATTCATCCATTCGATCTTGTTTATCTTTATCTAAACGTTTCTTTTTACCAACCAATAATGATTCTATTTCACTTTCATATTGATCAACTTGTATTTGTAATGAATTTATTGATGATGTTAGCCATGTACTTATTTCATCTTTTTCACGTTGTGCTGGATCTAGTTTTTGTGCAGCACCTAAACCTTCTTTTGAATATGCTTTTGTTTTTGTTTCTCTTTCAACAACTTTAAAACGTTCCATTTGCTAAAACATAAATAATAGAATAATTTTTGAGAATAAATAATAATTAAATTAATAGGCATTTAATTTACAACATAACCAAAAAAATTTACAAAAGTTATGAACAGAAAAAAATTGCATGCTTTCTAAAGCTGACAAAATGACTTTGTTTTTTTTAATTTTTCTTTTATTGTTTTTTACTAATTTTAGTCTCAAAAAGAGAAGAGAAAACAAAAAAAAAAGTTTTGATTTAAATCTTAAAAAAAAATTTGCAATTAATCCTGTTTTGATACAAAATGATCGTATAAAAAATAGCAACGTAATTTGAGTCCGGCTTTTACATAAAAAAAAATATTTTAACGGTATTTTACTGTAAAAAAACTCAAATCTGAAGCGACAAATGCATTATTATCATTATTTTTTTTTTTGCTTCGAGCAGAAGAAAATTATAAATAACGAATAAATTATTTTACAATGTACAAAACAAGAGTTTTAAATTGTAAAATAGATGACGAATATTTTCATTTCAAAGATGAAATTCTTTAATTCATGGGATTGAAATACATTTTTTTAACACAATAAAATATGTAAAATAATCGTAACAAATTTTAAGTTCAACTTTTTTTCTTCTATTAATTGTTATTTCTAAATAAGAAATTATACCGAAATGGATTTATTAATATAGCTATAATTTGTTAGTCGTGATTATTATTGTATGATGTGAGGGTGATTAGAAAGAATAAATTTATATTTTAACGTTTAATGTGGAATCTTAATATTCTAAATTGATAAAGTTCCTTGGAATATTTAAGAAAAATTCTTATAAATAAATAACAGTTGTTATATGTTAATTTAATTATAACCTAATAGCAAAATAAAAAATTTTAAATGTTACATAATAGCAAATAAAAATAATAATTTAATACAACCTGTGTAACTAATAAAAAAAAGTAATGTAATTTATTCTTACAGTTTCTATTAGCCTGCGATTCTCGAGCAAAGCACTTTTATCCTTTATCTCGGCAGACGCAATCCATGATTTTATTTGATCACGTAATCTTTGCAATTTTTTAATTTCTTTTTTAAGATCGGCCTCATACTTTTCCTTAAAAGAAATTTAGAAATAAAAGAAAAAAAAATATGTTAATTTATATTTTGTTATTTATTTATTTTGAATCTTGATTATAGTCGTAAATATTTCGATTTTTAAAATTTACGGCTAAATAAAATAAAATTACCTTTTGATTGCTGTTTGTGGCATTATGTACCTTTTGCCATATGTCCTCGAATGTTTCTACACCTTCGGTTACTTTTTTGAGACATCGATCTATTTCACCTATAATTGTATTAGGCAATTTTTTTTTTATAAGAAAATAACCAATTAAAAATAACAAAATTTTTTCTTTAAGTTCTTTTTAAATTCATTCCATTTTCAATTAAATTAATTACTTTAAGAGAAAAAAACAATATTTAGACAGTATTTATCAAAATAACAACATATAAATAATGTGGTTTTCGGTACAACAAAAAAAAAATTAAAATAAAAGAGAAAAAAAATTTATGAAGTTAAAAAAAAAATTTTATTAAATTTTATCGGTTTATAATATACCTTGCAACTTTCGCGTCGCTGCCATGGCTATGTGAATATGTGTATCCAATGTTGAGACATAGTTTATTAAAACCAAATGAATAAAATAAATAATTGATTTTAAATCACTTTTCTTATTTTTTTAATAATATACAAATTAATATAATTCACTTTTTGGCTTTTTAATTCACAAATCAAAATGGCGGATAAAAATAAAAAAAATCACGTCACAAGAAATGTATATTAAATGATGAATATTAACATAAATAATATAAAATTTGTTTGTTATTTGTCGTTTATTATATCATTTATAATCAAAGTATAATTATATCGTATTATGAGAATTATAAACACTAAAAAAATGATTACAAATAAATGTAGTTGTACAATACAACTTTTATGATTTGCCTTTCGTCGTCGTTTTACTTCGTAAATCGCAATGTTGCCATTTGCTTCAACTTATTTTGGAGGCAAATTTGATTCGAGATTCAAATGCAATCTCGAACATTAAAACGAGCATTATAGTGAAGTTGGAAACGCTGCATAAAAAACATTGAACTGAAAATGAAACAGATGTGATGCTGGCAACACGTTAAATAAAAAGAATTTTACGCCATCTATTTCCTAAAACATACTTCATATTTTACACTGAATAAAATATAATTTTTTTTGTTTTAGTTTTTTTCTTTCTCAAAAATTGAAAAATTCAGTCTCAAATAATCAGTCAATTGGAGAAGTTTAGTTAATTTTCTGTACAAATTTTCAGCCAAAAAGGGCGCATTTAATCCCAGTTTCCCTTCCAAAATAAACAAAAAAAATGGTTCAAAAGTTTCAATCAGCCGTCCGTGTATATAAATATCCTTTTGAGTTAGTGATGCTGGTAAAGAAAACTTTAGTTTATTTTTAAAACTACGAAACAGTTTTTGCTGTCACTTTGTTATGTTATTAGTGTGTGTGTGTAGTGTGTGGTGTTGTACAATTTGAGATTGTATTGATTTTTTATTGTTCAATTATTTTATTATTTATTTACATTCACGTTTTTATCTCATTGAATTTTTTTTCTCTTGTTTGTAATAATTAATTTGTTTGTAAAATATTAATTAAAATAATTATGTGTTTATTTATTCATTTTTTAAGGCATACATGCGTCGATTTCCTCGTTGCCCACAAATGCCAATTGTCCTTGACTGTCAAATTATCTCAGAAGAAATCTCAGATGATAAATCTTTAGAAAAAATAAGTAGACGTTGTAAATTATCTGTTGATGCTCCATATTTCTTTAAAAAAATTATAGGAATTGAAGTTGCTTATTTTTTACAAATAAATACACTAAATAAAAGAGCAAGAACGTTACATATTGAAGCATCAAATGAAACATACTCATCACGTATTAAAATCTGTGAGATATGCAGGTGAATAACAAATTTTAAATAATACCTCCTTCTCATTATAAATTAATCTATAAATGAAAACAACAAATTCCATCCCATGGTATTTCTTTTTATTTCAAATATAAATACATATCTTTTATAATATGGAAAATTCAACCCCCACTTATTTACATATATTATATTTAGATATTACGCCCACCCTGAAAACCCAGATTGGACGTGTTTTGATCAAACAACAACACTTGATATACAAAATTTTTTTGGTTTTGAAAATGCTATGGAAAAAATGGGAATGAAGCAATATACTCAAACAACACTTAAGGGTAAAGAAATAATTGAATACTATATCACAGAACTTAAGAATGAAGGCATTACACATGTTGAAAGGTAATAATTATTATCAAAATAGAAAAAGAGTCATTTTAATTGTATGAAATAAACACAAACAAATTATATATTTCTTTTTAAGATGGCAGGAACCATTAATTAAAGATAAAGAACAAAGTGAACCGTCCGAAATATTATCTAGTCCTAAAATAAGTGATTTTAATAATGATAAAGAGTACATCAATAAAAATATTGGACAATTATCACAATTACAGGAGACAAGATTATTTGAATTAAGAAAAATGTTACAAGAACAAAATGTGGAAAACGTAAATTAAATAATTTATTTACTAATTTTAATTTTTTTTTGAAAAAAGAAAAGAATAAAAAAAAAGAAAATCAAATTTTTTATTTATTTTCCTTTGTATTCTTATTCTTTTTTTTTAGATACCAAATTTATCAACAATTTTTCGGTTTTTACAATCACGTGATTTTAATTTGGATAAAACTTTTACAATGCTAATTGAATCACTAAAATGGCGTAAAGAAAATGAAATTGACAATATTTTATCTGAATATCAAACAAATCCAGTTATAACAAAATATTTTCCTGGTGGTTGGCATCATTTTGATAAAGATGGACGTCCATTATATATTCTACGTTTGGGTCAAACTGATGTTAAAGGACTTATTAAATCAATTGGAGAAGATGGACTATTAAAATTGGTAATTATTTGTTTAATAAACAATGTCGATATTTAATGTTCAGAACATATGTTCCAATACTTTCAAAATATTTATTTATTATTTGTTCATTTGTAAATTGAGAACTAAAGTTAACCGCAATTTTGTGGCTAGATTTTTTACACTGTTACAATTATAATTGTTTTTTTTTAAAACAATTTTTAATTATTTGTTTATTTTCTTTTCTGTTTTTCTTAGACACTTCATATATGTGAAGAAGGTTTAAAATTAATGGAGGAATCAACAAAACATCGTAATATACCAGTATGGTCATGGTCATTATTAATTGATTTAGATGGTTTATCAATGCGTCACCTTTGGCGTCCTGGTATAAAAGCATTATTAAGAATAATTGAAACAGTTGAAAATAATTATCCAGAAACAATGGGACGTGTATTAATTGTACGAGCACCAAGAGTATTTCCAATATTATGGACAGTTATAAGTGCATTCATTGATGATAAAACAAAATCAAAATTTTTATTTTATGGTGGTCCTGATTGTCTTAAAATAAAAGATGGTCTTGAACATTATATTGATAATAATATAATACCAGATTTTATTGGTGGTACTTGTAAGGTAAATATAATTTCTAATTCACTATTTAGTTTTTTGAGTTCTTTTAGTTTGAATTTTATTTTTAGAATTTTCAATATGAGTAAAATATAGACGAAGAAGAAGAAGAAATGTTAGTTTAGTTTTCAGGGTCATTTGTTGTTTTTTTTTGTTCTATTTCAATTTTACAAATTACATTTGAATCTTACAAAATAAAATAAGTCTATTAGTTTATTAAATATGAAAATTCAATAAAAACGCGTCTGTACAAATAAACATCTTTTTTTAATTAGTTTGTTTATTTACTTTTTTTTATTAAAACAACAAAAAAAAAAAAAGAAAGAACACAAACACTTTTATTTTTATGAAATTTGAAATATTTTCTTTTTATTTAATAACTTTTTTATATTTTTTTGTCGTTTCTTTGGAACGAAAAAAAAAGATTACAATTTTTAAATTTTTTTTGTTTGATAAAAATTTTTAATTTATGTTCGGTCTCAATTTTTTAAATTATTAAATTAATGAAAAGGCGAGAACAAAAAAAAAACACAAAACGGCCAGTCACAGCTCGATAACGTGGCAAAATGAAAGAAATTGTTGTTCTTTTTTTTTCAATCGTCCCCTTAAACTTAAAAATAGCAGAAAATATAAAAATATAAAATAAGAAAAATGTTTAATTTAAATATTTTTTTTTCTTTGTTGTTTTGTGTGTTTGTTTTTTTGCTCTTTCAAGCAAACGAAAAATAAATAAGAAGAAAAAGAATTCACAAATTAAAAATATAAGAAAAAAAAATTCCAAATATCAATGAAAAGTTATTTTCGTTTATTTTTACTTTTTTTTGCCAAAAGGCACAAACAGAATATGTAATTTTTAAATATGTTTTTGCTCTCACTCTCTGTGAGCACAGTTGAAAGTTGAAATGAAAATCATTTTTCATTTATGAACAATGAAGAATTTTTGGCAAAATATAAATTTTTATTGAATGTTTTAAAGTCAATCAACAAAACGCCTAAACATTCTTTGACTTTGATTATTTTTTAACGTACGTAGGTTATCGCATCTTCTAAGTCTACTAAAAACAAATTTCTATGAACAATACAAATGACTGACTGATAATGAAAACTCTGATCAGAAGGGCAAAATTGCTAAAAATTCAATTCGGTTTTTTAAATTTTGAAGCTGCAGTGAAGTAATTTTCCAATTAATCAAAATTCTCAATTAAAAAGGTTTCGAGTAAAAAATTCAAATTTTTCCCAATTTATATTTCTCGTAATCAAGTGAAAGAAAAATAAACAAATGCATCAGAAAGTCAACAAAAATAATATCACAAACCATTAACGTGACAGAAATGAACCATATAAGCAAAATATTGAAATCAGAAAAAAATTTCTTACAGGAATTTAGAATATTGGTTTTCTCCTTGAAAATAATATTCATTGAACAGTCAGTTACGAAGAATCATCTTATATAATCTTCGACGCACGTGCTAACTAATTTTTTTTGTCTATTAAAAAAAATAAATTTAAACTTTAATGATTAAAAAAATTCGCAGTTTGGCTAAGAATTTATGTTTTCAATTATTTATTATTGTTTTTGTTGTTTTTGATAAGAGATTCGGTACAAAGAACTTTGGCTTTGTCATTTTTTTTTGTAAAGTCACAGAGTGAAGAAGACGAAATTGAAGAAAGGTTAAAAGTTAAGAAATGAATGAAACAAAAAAAACAAACATTTACATAATTTTGTGTTTTTTTTTGTTTGTTTGTTGAAACAAATTTTTTTTTTCTGTGTTACTCAATTTTCTTATCGGCTGCTCTACTGTTGTCTTTTTCTTTTTAATTAATTTTTTTGTTAAATTTATTGGGATAGACAAGGCAAGCTCAAGGAAAAGTTATAAATGAAAACAAAAAAAATTGATTAATTTGATTTGAGTTTTTTGTTTTTATTTTTCTCACAAACTAATGAATGAATGAAATGAACAATTTTGTCTGTTGTTTTTTTCTTCAAAAAACGGAAGAGTGAGTGAAAGAGAGAGAATTTCCCATCGTGTCAACATAATTTACGTCAATTCCCTCGCGATTAATTCAGATAAAATTGCGTGAAAAATAAAAATTCAACAAACTTAATCATAAATGACTGATTTTTATGCATTTTATAAATTGGTTCGTTTAAAATCTAAAAAGATAAAAGAGAACAAAGCAAATGTTTTATGATATTGTCGTTACTTAATCATAAACGATTAATAAATTTAATAAAATAACAATTGATGTTCATAACATAATGTTGAATGAATCAATTAAATGGTTTTTCCATTGTCCAGTATAATTTTTGTGGATTGAGAAGATAAAAGTCCTTCCGTTTAATCACATCTTAAAAATATATTTCAGTTATACGGGCGGAGAATAAAATATTCTATTTTCTAGTTTTGTTCAATTAACAGAAATCAAATAAATTTATTTAACCTTTATTTAAAAAAAACACAAAAAGAAATCAAATCAAAATAAACAAAATATTCGTTTAATTGAAAAATTCAATTACTTCCGTTCCACTTTTTCCTTTTTTTTTTATTTTGTTCACAAAATTAATTAATTAATTCTCTGTCTATTTATTTCCCCGTTTAAAAATTCAATTTTAAACGTTTCATTTAAATAATCGCCTGAAAAAGAACAATAAAAAATTAATAAAATGTCAAAATGATCAAACAACAACAACAATAAAATTTAAATAAATTAATTAAATAATTGATTTGTTTGTTTTTTTTTGTTAGTGAATAAATTTTGTTTTAATTTGTATTTATTTATTTTTTTCTGTTTATTATTTATTTACAGACAATGGTGGAAAATGGTGGTTTAATACCAAAATCATTATATAAAAATGAAACAGAAAATGAAAATTCATTAACATTATTTAATGAACAAAATGTTTATCGTACAATTGAATTAAAACCGGGTGAATATTTAGAAGTGATTATTAGAAATAATGATCCTAAAAGTGTTTTAACATGGGATTTTGATGTACTCAATAGTGATATAAATTTTTCTGTTTATCACAGCTGTCAAGAGTTAATGAGCCCAACGAAAGGTAAATCATTCACGCTTTATATTTTTTTCATTTTTCTTGTTAAAGTGACTGTAAACATAATATAAGACTGAAAACATAATATAATATTGTTGTGTTTTGCGTTGTACACTCTAAATTCAATTTTTTTCATTCACCTTCATGAAATCATCATTTATGTCGAGCCGAAAGTTTTTTGATGGATTTTACAAAATTATTAATTAATTTTAATTTTAATGTTTTCACTCTCTCATACACTATACTATTGTCTCTTATGCTCTTGACGTTATTTCAAAAATTTGTGAAATCTAGCATAAGTTAATTTCTTTACTAATACGTGAAGAATTGAGTAGATTTGTATATTTGTTTTATTTATTTTCAGATCAATATAAATCAATTTTTGATTTTCCAATATTAATAGAAGGTAAAAATTATTATAAAGTTGAACCATCATTAATATGTCATCATACAGAAAGTGTCCAAGGATCACATGTATTAACAACATCAGATACATATGTATTACAATGGATGTGTCCACCATCATGTAAAGATTCAGCACAATTAATGTTTTTTTATGAAAAATTAAGCTCAATTAATTATAAAGGTTCGATGACAAGTTTACAATCAGCATCCGGTTTTTCAGTATTAAGTGTTGCCAGTTCATGTCAATCACGATGATAATTAAATGAATTATTCAATTAAATTTTATTAAATTCATTAATAATTATTATATTGAAGTTGAGAGGTTCTTCAACTATTTTTAATTGTTTTAATTGTTCTTGTATGATCAAGTCCTAACATTCGGATTGCATTTAAAAAAAATTAAGTCGTGCAATATAAACTTAAACAAAAAATAAATAAAAGGTAATTTTTGATTAACATTTATTTTCTCACGTGTCAATTTGTCCCATTTACATACTACAGTGGTGGCCCTCTTAAAAATCGTTTACGGGATACCCCTGTTTTAGGATTATTTTATTTAAACATTTTAATATATTATTAGTTTTTTTAATTAGGAAAATTAATGGGGGCAAGGGTTAAAATTAAGGTTTTAATTAATTAATTAACATACGTATAAATAGAGGATTATTTCTGATGTAAGATAATCCATTTAAATCGTTATTATACGAATAAATTTATTAAAAAGACTTAATCAATAAATTATAAAAAAGAAGAAACATCTCGATTTCGTTTCCTGTTAAAATTTTATCAGAGAATATTATTCACATTTTATTCATTTCCCACACAATCATTGGGTAAAATGTTGTTTAATAGATTATTGGCACTGTAATTATTATCAAAATTTATAACAAGAATAAAAGTCATCAAAATAATAGTTGTTAAATATTTTAAAGATTTAAAAAAAAAGAAAAAAAAACTATTTTCGAAAAAAAAACCCGGAACATCACGATTTATTTCTAGTTAGTAAAAAAGAAAAATTACCAATTTATCTTGAAAATATTCGTATACTTTTATTCACTTGTTATCGTCTGAATTGAATACAAAAAAAATTATTAACTTACTTATTATTAAATGTTATATAAAAAATTTATAGATTTTAAAAGAAAATTTAATTATGGAAAAAAAAACTTTAAGAGAGAAAAAAAAAATTAATTAGAAATTTAAATAATTTTTGAAAATTTTATTGTAATTTTTTATCATAGATTTATTTTATGCAAATAAAATGGAAGATTGATGAGATTTTATTCTATACAAATTAATAAACATCCTTAAAATATTAAAGAAAAAAAATTCTGTAATGACTTTTGTGCATTTCATCTGTCATCCATCCCTAGACGCATTAAAGGCGTTTTTCACAGAAAATTAACGATTTTCAGTTTGAAATTTATTTATATTTCTATTCAATTAATTAAAAATTTGTAAGATTTTCTACATAATATATCTACAAATATATATCCATCCAGTCCCTATTGACAAAATTGTAAAGATATCCAAAAGTTAAGCCAAAACTATTTAATGGTTAATTTAATTAAATTAATAAAGAATAAAATTTCTACAACAATTCTCCATTTTTATTTTTTATCATCAAATAAATTTATTCAAATTGTATACTTAATAAATATAGCATTGTGGAACAAAAGAAACGAACATATGGTACAACTTTTTTTAGAATTTTAAGAATAAAAAAAATATATAATTAGAAAATTAGAAGAAGACAAAAAAAATGAATTTGCATAGCAGGATTTTTTTAATTTATTAATTAATAAGAATAAGAAATTAAGACAAAAAAAATATATAAAACAAAATAAATTATAAAAGAAGAAACAAAACTTATTAAAAAATGTGAAATAAAATGACTATAAAATTTATTGTATAAACAGAAAAATATATATCATAGAGAAAAATAGAGGAAAAACAAAATAATATTATATTCTTCTTTATTTTTTAGTAAAAAGTAGAGGAAAAAAAAAACAATTAAGAAAAACACATATTTTATTTCTTTTGAAATTTTATTTTATTTATCTGTTATTTTTTTGTTCCTCCCCTGTCTCAACACTCTCTTCACAATAATTAACTGATACAACCTTTATTATTGTAATTCTATTAAAATGTGTTGACAGAAAAAAAACAATGAAAAATTGGAAAATCCATTCAACGCAAAAAAAAAAAATCCAAATTATTTTCTGATAAGTGAAATTTTAATCAAAAATATTTTATGGTTCTTTTTCTTGTTTTTTATTTTTTGAAACTAAAAAATTAAAAAACGAAAGAAATAATCAGGAAAATTCATAAAATTCAAACAAATTTGAAAAGAAATTTAATTTTTGAATTTCATAATCCTTATGATTTTTCCGTATTAATTAATTACTTTCATACAATGGGAGAAAATTGGGGAAATAAATAAAGTGAAAGAAACTAATGCCAACAAAATAGAAGAAATTGTTAATTGTTGTTTGAGTCATTTTTATTTCAAGAGAAAAAATCCCAAACAAAAATCTATTATTAAAAAATAAAAGCAAAATGGGAATTCGTAGAAAATTGAAAAATAATTCTATAAACAGAAAATAAATTGAAAGGACTCATCAAAATTTTTAAAATGTAAAAAAAAAAATGATGTGCCAATTCATAAATAGTTTGTCATTTTTAATTCACAGATTTTCTCTTACTCATTTGAACATTCCCATTCATTCCTCAACTTTAAAAATTTCTCTATTCATTAAAATTTTATTCCTCAATTTGCTCTTTCCCTATTTATTCTCTCATTAAAAAATAGAAAATTCTATTAAGTTTTTAAGTTAAGAAAAACAAATCAAAAAGGAAAAATTATGTAAAAGAATCACAGGTGCTTCTTACTACACCTTATTTTCTATAATCAATAATAATTTTCCAATATTATTATTTAATAAGAAAAAAAAATACGTGAAAAATAAAAACACGCAAACGAAACAAAAACACAAAACATCTGTTTCATCATTTTCCTTACGTTCTTTTAACCATCATTATTTTAAAAATAATTCCATTTTTATTCTTTCAAAAACAAAACTTTTAAGTAAGTAAATAATAATACAGTTTTAATTCTTGGAAGAAAAGAAAAATTATTTATTAAAAAACAAAAAGACAAAAGAGAATATTATTAGAAATTCATTAAAACAGAAGAATAACAAAAAAAAAACGAAAAGACATTTGAAAACAGCAACAACACGCATAACAAAAAAAAATATCAAGGTACAAACAAAAACAACATAAATATTTATTTATTCACATTTTGTTGTTATTTATTTGTAAAATTGTTTACTTTTTAATTAACCAAGGTTATCATCTTCCCCAGTTTCTCCATTTCATCAGTAGAAGTCACATAATCTGTAACAACTTTTACTTAAATAAAAAAAATGGAATTAAAGTCCAAAAAATTCATCATTGCAAATAATTTTACATTTTTATTTTGATTGTTTATTTATTGTTTATCTGTCGTTTTATTTTTTGTCTTGTGTCTTTTGTTTGGAATATTTAAATTGATTCAATGAAAGTTTAACAAAGAAAACGAGAGAGAATGAGACAAATAGACAAGCTAAAAAATATAATGCAAAAACCGCAACAAATTTAGCCTAATCGGTTCTCCTTCTAAAATTTGTGAATATTTAAGTTAAAATCAACACAAATGACATTGGTGGGAATTTACAAGATCAAAATAAAAGATGACAACAGAATAAAGAAAAGATCACAAATAAAGAAACACAGCTAACAAACTTCTTTCTCACTCATTCCTCATTACATATTTTTCTTTTCTCTTTCTTACTTATCAAGTCACATGTAAAATATAGCGTATATTTTTGTGAAATTCAACAAGTGTTTTGAAAATTCTCCGATTTGATTTTAGGAAAACATATAATAGAAGGAGGGAAAATTGTATAGGATATTGAAAGAAAACAACAACAACAATATTTTGTCATATTTTATTATTTTTGTTTGTTTTTTTTTTTGTTTTTTTTTTGCTGTTTTATTTTTATAAAATTTAAATTAACCAAAAACTTAATAATTTATTTTAAAAAAAAGAAAGAAATAAATAAATCTATTGAGCTTATTTTTTAAAGAAAAAATAAAAAATAACTTACTTTTTTTTTCATATTTTAAATTTTTCATTTGTTTTGTTTTTACAAAAATAAAGTAAAATTTTTTAATCGAAAAATATTTTTGTTAAAAAAAAGGTAAAATCAAAGTCAAAATTTTATTCGAAAAAAATTTATTTCTCCCAGTCACACTTCTGTCAATCCTTTTCAAAATAAAACTTTTATTCTTAATTTTTCGTTTAAGCTTTTTTTCTTTTAATTTTAAATTTTATTTTTTTTTAATAAATAATTGAATAAGTTTGTTTTGTTTTTTTTTTTTTGGTTCAAATAAAATTTTTGTACAAGCCTCTTTAGTGTATTTTGTTTGTTTATTTGTATTTTTTTTTTATTTTTTCCTTATTTTTTTTTCTTTTAAATTTATTAAAATTGTAAAATTAATTTTTTAATTTTAATTAAATTAAATTAAATTAATAATAATAATGTTTGTGGGGAAAGGAGAGAGGAGAAAGTGAGAGTAGAGTTAAGGAGAAAAAAGAAATATAAAATTGAAAAAAAATTAATCTTTAAATTTGAAAAAAAACATAAACGGAGAAGAGCACACGAAGTTAATTAGCCAAAAGTGAAAAGAAATATTCTACAATGAAAACAAAAATAAGATAAAAAGAGGGAGAGAGAGAGAAATATATTGATAGAGAGAAAGATACAAAAATAATAAAAGAAAGGTAGAGAGAGAGAGAGACTAGATTTTTATTAATTGTAATTTTTAATTTATTTTAATAAAAAAAATATAATAAAATATATTAAATAATTATGATAAAAAAATTAATTCTTTTTTATATTTTTTTTCATGCAACATATTTTTATTTTCTCTTGAGATTATTAAATCTTCTTATCCATATTTATCATCCCATTTATTTTTCCAATTAAATTCCTTTCCCTTCGTTGATTTTTTTTTTGTTTTCTTCATTCGAGACATTTTCTCTTTGGCATATTGCAAAATTTACCTTTATTTTTTTTTTTTTATTTGATTTTCAAAAAAATGGCGTTTATTTAATTTTTATTAATTTTTTCCTTTTCTGATTTTTAAGCGAACACGTTTAATTATTTTAGTTGTGAGGAAGCACATTTTTTCTTACGTCCACCTTCTTCCTTTTTGTTTAGCTTGAATTTTTGATTGGCTTCTTGAACATTTATTTCCTCCTTTCTTCTCGTCATAATCCATTATTTGTTCAGATTTCGTCATGAACGTTTGTCTGTGTGTTTGCTTCATTTATTTATTTATTTTTTTGTTTATTTTCTTCATCTTCTTCTTTATAATACACAAAATAATAAACGTCACAATAAACCCAATTAATGAAATTCCGTCGGAATTTTATCAGTTTAAAAAAATTTCAAATTCGATTTTTAGTTAATAAAAAAAAGAGAGACTATGGAAGGCAGTTTATTTGCTTTAAAAAAAGAGTATTTTTTCGATTTTAGATTTTAAACATTCTGACGTAATAAGCGTCATTTACAAAACAACTACAAAAATATAAATAGCTTCAATAATAATAAATAAAAGTCAGCCAAAAAATACTTTTTTTTTATCTTCTCCTCTTTTCAATAATTTTTTTTTATCGTGTTAACACATTTCAAGATTTTCTATTATCATCATTACATTATTTTATAGCTGCCATATAATTAGCACACTTTAATTGAGTTAACTTGTGAGAAATATTATCGAAAATTTTATAAACGAATCAAATTAATAAGAAATAAATAAATTTATTTATATTTTCTTTCTACAAATGTAAAAAAACGATACTTCTGTTTTATTCTTCTTTTATTTTTATACAAAAAAGAGATTTTATAAAAAAAAATTAATAATATTTAATAAATGAATGTAATTTTTTTCTTCTTCTTTTTCCATAATTATGTTTTATCTTTTTTTTTTTTATTAATTAATTAGAAACAGAGAGTATTCAATTTTAGAGTAAAATTATTTTCATCTTTATTCTTACGTTGTTTTGTTGTATTTGTGTTTTTTTTCTTCAATTTTTCATTATTTTTTGTTTTTATATTTTTTTATTAATGAATAAGCAATATCAAATAATTATATATTATTTATAAAAAATATATCACACTTTATTTTATTATAATAATTTTATTGTATTTATTTTTTTGTTTATTCGTTTTTTTTTTTAATTTTTTAAATTAATTTGAATTAATTAATTTAATTTAAAAAAAATTGTTTTAGAGGATTGATTCATTTCAATTAATATAAGACGGAGATATACAAAAAAAGAATTTCCTAATGAAAGATTCCAAATCTTAAATGAAAATACGAAATTTGTAATACTTTAAACTTTGAGAAGATGTAATTAATTGATTCAATTATTTAATAAATTATCCTTTTATCTTTCTTTAATTTCTCTTATATTTCAAGTGGGTTTCGCTAATACCCAATTTACGGGTTATTGAATTTTTATACGGATCAGTGGATTATAATTTATTTATTAGAAAAAATGTTTTCATTAAATAGGCTTCTTTAGAAAAACAAAATATAGATGACCTACTAATCTATTGAAGATATGAAATCAAAAAAATAAATAAATTGGTCTTTTAATTTGCGTATTTACTGTACAAAAAAAATATGTTCAATCTGAAATTCAATTCTCTTCTTACAATACAAATATAAAAAAAAAAAAATAAAAGAAAAGTTATTAAACGGGATTGTTGCAAAAATTACACAAATTTAATCTATAATGGATTTTAAGAAAGAGTGTGTTCACACTGGGAGATAACGAATCTTATCCTTCTGTCTTTCGATAAATTCATATCCATTTGTGTTAATTGTCAACAACAACAACAAAGAAAAGGTTTCACTGAACCAACTGGAACAATTGACGTCACAACAACAAGAGAGATAGAGAGAGAAAAAGACATTGGTTAATGTGCTTATCGTTAATTAAGACCAACCAAGTCATAATAATAATGAATAAATACTGAGAGTGGAAAGAAAAAAATACAAGAATTGTTGATTATAATAAATTAGGCGAGCAGAAAAAAAAAAAAGAATTTACTTAGAAATGATTAAATATTTCGCTTTATAAATTTCGTCGTTTTATTATCGTTATTCATTTCACTCATTCTCAATCATTATAAACGGATTAAGAGATTTGTTGAATTATTTTTACGCATTCCTATAATTTTTTGGTTTCTGTGTGTGTGTCGCCAGTAAACAACAAAAAATTAATAAGATTATAGTAAAACCTCTTTAATACGAACTCATACTGGATGTACGATTTTAAATGAAAATATAATTTTTCGTATTTACATTCTTTAAAATAAATGAAAATTCTTAGAATGAAATTTATAGATTAACCTTCGTATACACTATTTAAAAAAGAATTTTAAAGAATATTTGTATAAAAAAAAAACGTTATCACAATTAATCATAATTTTGCCGAATACATCCGTCTTAAAACTATAAATGAATCAACCCTTTCTATTGATGATGATTAATAATCAAATTCCGAGAGTCAAATTTATACAATTTTCGTAATCAATTTATTCAA
Source organism: Pedicia rivosa (assembly GCA_963082725.1). Lineage (NCBI taxonomy): Eukaryota > Metazoa > Arthropoda > Insecta > Diptera > Pediciidae > Pedicia > Pedicia rivosa. The sequence goes on along the minus strand of OY720154.1, from coordinate 18,318,898 downwards.
AAATTTAAAGAAAAAAACGTAAATTTAAAGAAAAGAAAAATGATTATTAAAAAATTTCAAATGAATCATCTTTTTTTTAAAGCTTAAAAAAATTGAACAGAAAATAAAGAGAAAATTAACGAATATTTGATTGATTTTTATATATGCATATGTGTGTGTGTCTGTTTGCGTTCAATTTTGACGACTGAACTCATTAAAAAATAATTAAATATTATTCTTTATAATTTTCTTTTTTGTTTATTGTTTTTTTTTTTATAATTTAATATATTTCTTATTTATTTATTTATTGAAGCATAAGAGCTGCTAAATTTCTTTGTAAAACTGTATCCTTAACTGAATTAAATACAACTTGTATATTTTGTGTATCAACAGCATTTGTAAAATGATGATACATTGTTGATTTTGTATTATTTCTAACATTCATAAACATTTGTAATATAAAATTTTGTACATCAAATACTGAATGTGGATTACCAGTAAATTGTGGATAATACCAACGTATATCAGTCTCAGGATTTCTTACTTTTTGTGCTAATAAATCAAGTTTATTTAAAAATAATATAATTGATATGTTTTGAAATGTTGAATTATTTATAATTGTATCAAATATATTTTTTGATTCTTCAAGACGATTTGTTTTTCTGTAAAAAAATTAAAACAATTTTTTTTGTATTCAAAAATTTATGAATTCAGATTAGTTTAATTTTTTTAATTGATTTTTTGAAAAGTAAATCGAACTGAATCTTCGATATGACTTATACAATATTAAATGAAAAGTTAATAATAACGAATTTGGTAGTAAAAGTTTTTGATTTAACAAGCTGTTAAGTTTTTGTTAACAAGCTGTCAAACGAGCTGTCAAACTACAGTATGAAGGTAATTAATGTAATTTCTAAGAGCGACAAAGTCACCTATCGAAATTGTATAAATATGATAAGAAAGACTTACCTATCTTCAGCTAAAACTTGATCAAATTCTGATGTTGAGACTAAAAATAATATTGATGTAACTGAACAATCAAAACATTTAGTCCATTTTAATCGTTGTGTACGTTGTCCACCTACGTCAACAAAAACAAAAGGAATATTCTAAAAATAAAAAAATTATGATTTTAATTATTAAATACAAATAATTAATTAAATAAATGATTTAATCGTTTTACCTGTATTTTAATAGTAAATTCACTCACACCTTTGGTTGCTTTTCTACAATGAAGTATATCTCTGTGTGATGGAATGTATTCTAAACTTGATATTCTATCCAAGTCATCTAGGAAATAATTGACTGAATCACTCTAAAAGAATAAAACAAATAAATTACTAAATCAAACAAAAAAATATTCACAAAAGATCTAACAGAAAAGTGTGAGTGAGTGATAGAGTACGATATATTGTTCTCGCTCACTTCCTAACAACGTAAAAATAATTATAACGTGGAACTGAAGTTAAATTTCTTTTAAATTCAATAATACACAACTTACAAGTTGGAATTCTCTTCGTCGTTCATAGGCTTTTTTAATAGCTCTATCTTGCCATAATATATTTATAATTGGTGAATATTCATGAAATAAATCCATATTAAGCTGTTTTGTACTGGTAAATAATGAAGCTTCTTTAGCTGCTAATTCGGAATTCGGATGTTCCCATGGTATGTCTAATTTATCTCTAGCATCAAGAAGAACTTGCATACCTTTAATATAAAATAATTTTAAATGAAATTGTTGATTGAATTTCTTCTATGATATTTACCTTTTACAATATTTTGATAAATAACTTGTTGAAAATCTTGCATTAAACCCAAATCAAAATTAATACCATGAATAATACGCATCTGTTTAAGGAATGTTGATTTACCAGATTCGCCAGCACCCAAAAGTAGAAGCTTTACCTAAAAATATAAGAAATAAATGCATTAATATTGGAGAAAAATCTAAACAAAATTGCATCCAAGCTTCGAGTTTTATGTAGAAGAGGAACGTTGATAACAGATAACAAAGCTATATTTCATCAATTTAATTAATGAATTGGGTAAATTTTAAAGGATATTTAATTAAGTATTTGTCTAATCAGGATTCAAATTAATTCAATAAAATTGGCTATTATTTTTGAGGAATTGTTCTAAATTTTGAATAAATTACATAAAGGGTGCAAATAAAACTAATCATAAAGGATGAAAAAAAAAATTTAAATGAAACAAAACATACATCTTGTGTTTCATCTAACATAAAATAAAATATACTTGTTGAATTTGAATATTAGTAGAAAAAAAAAACAAAATAAGAAAAATCTTAAACAAGAAAAAAAACCTACATAAAATAATAATTTTAATAATATTGAATAATAATAATTTATTAAAAATAAAAGAAAAAAAATTGTTTAATAAATAAAAAAAAACTATATAATAATATTTCTTTGGAATGCGGATCTTTGGCTTGATTTATAAATTGAAATCTCTTTCTTGAAAGTAACACAATCATAAAATATGATATGAAAAAACAGCTTAATTGGGGAGTGGTGTATTTGTGTGTGTGTAATTTATGTGTATAAGTATGTATTGTTGTTATTATAAAAAAAAATTGTTGAAAGGATGTTGGTATCAATTTCACTAATAAAAATATATAATTTAATTAACCAATTATACGAAAAAAAGAAGAAAATTGACGTAACAAGATCATGGATTTGTAGTGAAAAAAGAAAATAACTTAACTGAATGTAAATATAAATTAATCATGATAACATATTTTTATAAATTAAAATTTTTAAGTAAATAAAATCAAATAATTCATTTACCTGTTTTCGGAATGCATTTTTATCCTTTTCGAGAAATTTATCAATTTCACGGGATTTATATCTTTGTTCTAATTCTTCTGGACTAACGCGTAAACGTAATATATGTGTAAATAAATTGCTACAACAACGGAAACAAGAAGTTCTGGAAAATGTCACACTGTCTAAAATAGAAAATAATGTTTAGACATTTTAATAATGTAAATAATTTTTTTTGTATATTTTAATTATATCAAATTTATGCATAGAATTTATTTATTAATAAAAATTTATTCACACTAACACAGCTTTTTCATTATCATATAAAGAATTTAATACACACTATCATACATTCTGACAAATACACACAAATAAATTTACCAGATTCCGCCATATTTGTTTTTCTGTTTTTCTAAATTTTTTTCTTTTCATTTGATTTTTTTTTATTTATATTTCATATTTTTATTGAACAATTCACATAAATTTTTATAACTATTATTCACATTTATTATAAACTTATTATTGCTATTGTTTATTTATTATTAATCAATTAAATCACTCGTATAAAAAAGGTAATAACTTTATTAAAAAATGTATGTTCTTCTTCCAAGGCACAAAAACTCAGACTGTAAACACATAGAAATAAATATCTTATATTCATATATGAATTGTAAACAGGCACGAGAGTGTGTGTTTTGTAGAAAAATCTGTCTATATTTTTGTCTCCAATTCTACACATGAAAATCGATTATTGATCGAGATTCGAGATTGAGAAAAATATTTATTTTTGAAAATATTTATTTAATTTAAATAATCTTTTATCATAAAAAAAAAAAAAGTTTTAATAAAAAATTCCGATATAAAAACTATTTTTCATTTAGAATTTTTGTTTAATTATAATTTTTTATTACAAAATTGGGTTGTTCAAGATATAACCTAAAAGACTAATTTATACATAATAATCTTTATTTTATGTTTTTCTCACCATATTTTCCAGTGATATTGAAAAACACGGAAAATGGATTTCTTTCAATATTTCCTTATATTGTGAATTCAATGTTCATAATATAATTTTTAATATATAATACATAAATGAACTAATTTCTATTTATTCAAAAAAGTTTTTTTTTCATTTAATATTTCTTAAAAATAGAGATTTTGTTTTGAATTATCTCAAAATAAAACATTGTTTATTGTAACAAAATATTTTAAGTAATTATGCATTAACAAGGTTTATTTTTTTGTTGAAGTTCAACTTGAAATTATATACGATATCAATAATTTAATTTTAGTGAGCCACGAATTTAATTTAATTTAATTGAAATAATGTAAATATAAAGTAAGAAAAACTAAAAAATATACAATCGTTTCCATTCTAACTAAATTATACATTTAACTGGATATTCTTATTGTAAGATATTTTTTTTTGTTTTTTTTTTATATTATAAATTTATTCTTAGCATTAGATTAAAACTTTTACGTTTTAAAATTATTAATCTTTAATTAAATAAAAAAAAAGTAAGAAAAATTTAAAGTCCTGATATAATAACTTCATGTTGTATTTGTTTACTGTCTTCTTCAATTTCTGGCATCTCCTCTTTTTGTACAATAGTTTGTAATTGGTTATTTTGTGCTGGTTGGCGAGGTGCTGTTTGACCTTTTAAATTACAAAAGTAATATTAATATACAGACATTTAAGCATTTTATTTTATTTACAGCTTACCATATTTTTCATGAATTCCTCTATGACGTTTCAATGCAAATCGATCAGCAAATGCAGCTGAACAAATGTCACACTTAAATGGTTTTTCACCAGAATGCACCTAAAATTAATTAGAAATTTTTTACCATATTGATGAAAAATCCAAAGTTATACGAGAAATGCAAACCTTTGCGTGATTCTTTAAATGGGCTGCTTGACTAAATGCTGAACCACATATCTCACACTTGTAAGGTTTTTCTCCTGTATGAATTCTTCTATGGTTCCATAAAGTTGCATGACGAGCAAAGCCTTTATCACACACCTCACAAACGTACGGTTTTTCACCACTGTGTGTTCGCTCATGATTTTTTAAATGGGGTGATTGTGAAAATTGCATACCACATGTGTTACATCGGTACGGCTTTTCACCTGTATGAATTCGAGAATGATTTTTTAAGTAAACCGCTTTTGCAAACGCTAATCCACATATTGAACATTTATAATTTTTTTCACCACTGTGTAATTTTTTGTGTGACCAAAGACTTGAATATCGGGAAAACGATCCTCCACAAATGTTGCAATGAAAGGGTTTTTCAGCTCTTTAATAGAAATTGCATTATTATTATCAAACGAAAAAATGAAAGATTATATAAGGTTATAAGAAATATTACTGTTGTTGTTGTTTTTTTTGTCCACCAATAAGAACATACCCAGATCCATTACATTTATGACACTTTGTAACTGCAGCCATATTACGTTTTTTAACAGGATGATGCCCAGGTAGACACTTTTGCTGTTGTTGATTCTGATTTTGTTGTATATTATTCCCAATTGGTATTATATTTTGTGTACCAAGTGAATCAATTGATGATTCACTATTTGATGTATTTGGTATTTCACCCATTTCAAATTTGACATCACCATCTGGTGCAACAAATATTTGTGTTGCAGTAGCTTAAATTATAAAAAAGGAAATATTTAATTATTAATTAAATTGTCACTTGACTTGATCTAAAATAAATGTAATGTTATTTCAAAGTCGGTCCAAAAAATATTGTCAAGTAAAGTAAAAACATCAGTCCTAAAAAATCTTATTCTTAATGCACAATTAAATCAAGTATTAAATAAAAAGAGATCTCATGCTTTCCTAAATAAAAATAAAAAAATATAAATGATTGTGAAATTTTAATATTAATTATATCAAGTTCAGCATAATTAAATTATCATTTATATGTTATAATTTATTAAATAGTTTTAATTTTATATTGGTGAAAATATTTTAAAATAACATTAAAACAAAAAGAGGAACTTTGTGCAATAAAAAACTGCCTAACACTGTCCATATTCGTAAATAAATTATTAATTAATTTTAGCTATTAAAAAAAATGCTGAAATTAATAATAAATTTATTTAGTTAACAATATAAAATCCCCAATTATAACATCCTCACACATGTGGAACCGACCATTTCCTATCCTAAAAAAGAAAAAAAAGAAAAACAAACTAAAAACAAAAACAAAAATATAACCTAATCCCTCAACGAGAATAAAAACAAAAATAATGTTGTTTTGACAACCACCTTGCATGATGGGAGGAGATTGAGATGAGAAAAAAGATGAGTAAGGGAAACCGATATATCTCTGATTCTTGTCTCTATTATTTTAAGCGAAAAATCAAGTCTTGTATTTCTTTTCTTTTCTTCTTCTTTTTTGTCATTGATCTCTTTCTTATTTTTAACTTTCTGTTTGAAAATAGACGTCAGTTTTTTTTTTAATTTTTCTGTTTTTAAAATAATTTTTTCCCTAATTTAACAAACGACCTGCAAATCGTTCTTACCTCGTGTTGAAGCAATATGTGTGTTATTATCATTATTAATACATGTTTCACATCTAATTAACTTCGGTCCTTTTCTTTTAGGATTAACAATAATCGGTCCACCACATGTTATACATTTCTGGGTTTTGTCAATAGTTATTGTTTTTGTCGTTGCAATCGTTACTTCACCTTGCTGTTGCATTGATTGACTTGTAGCCGGTTCTAATGATTCTGTTGCAACTATTTGTATTTGTCCTAATATGTTTTTTTATAAATACATAAATCGATAAACATTACAATTAATTATTATTAATTACCTAAGTTTTGTCCACTTTCAGAAACAAGATTTTGTGCCTGTACTAATCCTTGTGTTTGCACTAGATTTTGAGCTTGGGTTACAACTGTAATACCACCCTCTGATTGGTTGTCACTACCGTCTTGGCTGTGTTGACGTTTATGTTGATTTAATAATGTTAAATGTGTAAATATCATACCACAAACGTCACATTTAAAACTTATATTAGAAATAGTATTCTAAAATGTAATTAATTAGTATGTTAGAAATATTAATTCAACTATCAAATATCATACAGTAATTGGTTTATTTACAACTTGTAATCTGCCATCAACTGTTATTCCAGTAACACCATTTTGTGCCAATTGCATCTGATTAACAAGAGCATAATTGTAGCCAAATGGTTGTGCAATATAACATGTTTTATTATCTTCCGTCAATTGTGCCAAATTTACTGTACTGGCATGTGTCTAAAAAATCAAATTAAACCCAAAACACAAAAATAAATAAATAAACAATACGAGGTTATAAGTGAAAACTATTAAAATTATAAATATTATCAAAACTTACATTTGTATAACAAAATGTTGGAAATTCTTGTGTTTGCTGTTGTTGATTATTTTTTTGTCCTTCAATTTTTGGTTGTTTAATTGGTTCCGATGTCTGATATTGTATTGTTGTTGTTGGTGTAGAATTCGGTATTGTATTTGTTGTAAATAATATAGTTTTATTAATGTCTTCCATCATATTATCAGGGAATAACCCTACGAAACCAAAATAAAAATATTAATATTATTTACTTATTTAGAAAAAAAGATGGGTGGGTGGGGTAGATAAAATATGAAAAAAGCGAATAATTTTTTTTACTTGATTGAAATCATTTATTGAATAGTCCATTTTTTTTATTTAAGCGTCAGTAAGTGCGCGCGAGTTTTTTTTTATTTCAATTTTATTTTATATGGTCAATGTGCTATGAATTTATTTTACGAATTTTAATTAGATTGAAAAATTTTTTTTTAGCTTTTTCCAATCAATAAACAAACAATAGTTTTTAGTTAAAAAAAAAAAATTTCTCGATATTTTATCTATGCCAATACTGAAAATGTACAATATTACAATAGTTTTTTTGACAAATAAAATGAGAGAGAAAGAATATAATAAGAAAAATAAATAAAATGTAAGAAAGTATAGGAAATATATATAGACGATGCGTTTTCCTTTGTCAAAAAAGAAATTACATTTTCTGATTATGATATATCTAAAATTCATACGACAGAAAAGGATAACACGTTATTTTTGTATAAATTTTTTTTATATCGAAATTGAAAAGAAAAAAAAGTCTTAAGCGGCCATTGCACTTTTCCGTCAAATTGAGGAGAAATAGAGTGACGCCAAATTAAAATCATTTTATTAGAAAACTATGTTATTATTTTAATAATTTTTATCGATTATTATATCACTTATTATAAAGTTTAATTATTAATATAATTTACCTGTACTTTTATAACTTTATTGTGTTCTATTTTAAGAAATCTTTTGTCTCGCTTTAATGGCGGGTTTAACTCTAAAAACACAACAAAAATTACAAGCTCATATAAAAATGAAATGGCAAGAAAGAAAGAAAAGGACGCTCGTTCATACTCGTTTTAATTCGCGTCTTCTTTTTTCTTCGTAAATATTGCCATATGGAAAAATTAGATTTCAAAATCTTTTTTTTAATTATAATTATAATTTTTTTTGATTATTTTAATTAAATTAAATCAATTTAAATAATTTCTACAATTTTAAATATTGCAAAAGTAATTGTTAACGTTTGAAAATCCCGCTCATAATTATTTTTATTACGTTTTGTACATTACTCTTTTTTCGTAGAGTTTTTTCTGCGTATAAAACTTTTTTTTAATACTTTGTAGCGTTTTTAAGGTAAAATGCCATAAACATGCATTTTCCAATGTAACTTATCTATTTGACGTTTTGTTTGTTTTTATTGTAAATTGAAAGCAATGTGATTTTTATTCAATAAATATAATAATAATGGTGTTTCTACGTACTGTTTTGTATAAAAAAGTAATTTATAATACTAAATAAAATTGGAAACAACACAATCAATTTAATTTTTCCAGGCGAATATCCGTTCACATTTTAAATCCAGATTCATAGATTCTTTACGTTTAACATTAAAAGGGGGCTTTGGAGGAAATGGTGTACCTAAATATGGCGGTGTCGGAGGTCAAGGCGGTTGTGTTTATTTTTCAGCCAAAGAAGGTTTAACACTGAGAAATGTTTCTCATAAACATCCAAATAAAAAAGTGAATGCTGACCATGGTGAAGATGCTTCGAAACTTCGAATTCTCGGAAGACGAGGCGCAGATATATGTGTTGAAGTTCCCCCTGGAATAAGTATTATAGATGAAAGTGGAAAAATATTAGGTAAAACAAATAAATGTTATTAGAAAATAAATGAATTAAAATGTTTTAATATTTCAATAAGGCGATTTAAATGAAGTTGGTACAACTTGTCTAGCAGCAAGTGGTGGTATTGGTGGCTGTTCTGGTAACTCATTTATTGGTAAACCAGGACAATCTCGTACTATAAAATTAGATCTTAAACTTATAGCTGATGTTGGATTAGTTGGTTTCCCTAATGCTGGAAAAAGTACACTTTTAAAAGCAATTTCAAATGCATCTCCTAAAATTGCATCTTATCCATGTAATTCAATTTATCTCAAATCACAATTCATAGTATTACTCATTTATAATAAATTTTAGTTACAACAATTAGGCCCCAAATTGGAATATTAGAATATCCAGACTTTCGACAAATATCAATGGCAGATTTACCTGGATTAATTGAAGGGGCACACGCAAATATTGGATTAGGGCATAAATTTTTAAAACATGTTGAAAGAACAAGACTTTTGTTATTAGTTGTTGATATATTTGGTTTTCAATTAAGTCAAAGCCATATTAAACGGAATTGTCTTGAGAACATTTTTTCATTGAATAAAGAATTAGAATTATATGATTCAACATTATTGGATAAACCGTGTATGTTAGTTGTAAATAAAATGGATTTAGATGGAGGTGTTAATGAATTAATAAAAATAGAAAATATTTTACATAATTTATCAGGTTTGACATTTTTTTATACTAAAATTATCAAATACTAATTTTTTTGAAATTTCAGATGGCTTAGAAAAATGTCCAGCTGAATTAATACCAAAAAAACTTCTTAATTTTGAAAGAATTATACCAATTTCAGCTAAGAATATTAAAGAAATAGACAAAGTTAAAGAATCAATAAGAGATGTTCTTGATGAAGTAGCTGAAAAAAATTTAGAATTAATTGAACCAATAGATCTTGCAGAAAAATTAAAAGAAAGAGGACCAAAAATTTTTTAATTAATTTCAAGCTTTCATGCAAAAAAAATTCTTAGGTTAAAATGATCATGTTAAATTAAAACAAATAAAACAAGAAATTTATATATATTTTTTTGTACTTGCGTTTTATTTTTCTTAAAAAAAAGACATTATTATATGGCTAACATTATGAGTTAATTTAGTTTATTTTGGATTATAGTTGAAAAAGAAAATCTTTTTAATAAAAGTTTTAAGTAACATTATCTTATTGAAATATTCATTAATTCGAATTCCATTTGTTCTGATAAAATTCAAATTTTCTTCATTTATCTTATGCATAAAAAAGATTTTCTTTTTCTAGAAAATTGAAGCATTAAAAATGAATATAAAAAGAGTTTAGTTCCCGTGGTTCCAACTAGAAAGTTGCACTGATATTAGAAGAGCAATTTTATATTGAAAATATTATCTTTCGACATAATATCCTGGGCGATATTATCCACATATCATTTGTATTTATGACATCTTATGTAAAAGTTATTTGATAATTCAAATATTAAGATTTCATTAATTTTTCTTTAAAAACATGAATTATAAATAATAGATGTTTTAATTGTCCATGTTTGTCAAACTTTTTTTAAATAATCGTATGTCTTTTTAATTTTTTTTTACTATAAACATCAACACGTTATTTTGTTAATGCGCGGACTAAGAATATTTAGTGAAATCCATGGTTAAACATTTGTATTTTAAGGAAGTTTCATGCATTAACATTTAAATTTAACATTATAGAAAATTTACAATTATGAATTCACACAGAAATATGTAAATATGTTTGTGCTGTTTTATCTTAATATAATTTTAGCTAATTAAGATTTAAATATTAAAATATGTTTTTTGTAAATTATACTAAAAAAAAAAAATAATAGAAATGCAAAGAATTATAAACTAAACTGAAAAACTTTTTTTTAGCACAAATAATGTACAATTTTTAAATATATTTTATATAACTCTTAAATGCTAAATTTTGAGTATATGGTTTTCTTAAATTTAAACTTAAGTTAATTAATTATATATTATCTCAATCTAAATATAGGATTTTTTTTTCTAAAATAGACAAATAGCATTTCAAAGAATTTTCTTAAGAACACAATAAAAATTCAACAATTATTTTTCTTATTTATCTCTCTTAAGCAAAATTAATAAATATTAAGTAAAATTTAAATGATTAGCAGGAAAATATATATTCGAAAAATGTTAAAACTTTTTTTTTACTAATAAATTTATGTTTAAAATTTTTTTCTTCTTATGTTTATAGAATAAAAACCTCAAAAATGTTGATTATATGAGAAGCAATACAAATGTTTTTAATTTAAAGTTTATATTTTGAATTTATGGAGTAAATGTTGCTGCAACATTTTCAATTAAACCCATTGGCCCAAATGCTTTTGTACAATTTGGTTGTTGACCGCATGTATTTTTATGTGATTTACGATGTGCTTGCAAATTTGATATACACGAAAAACGACTACCACATGCCTGACACATAAAACGTTTTAGTCCTGTATGTAATGAACGATGCGTTAATAAACTTTCACGGTATGCAAATGATTTTGAGCAAAACTGAAAAGTTACAGAAGTTAAAAAATTTCTAAATCTAAAGTAAAACAATGTACTTACCTCGCATTGAAATGGTTTATCACCGTTATGACGTCTTTCGTGAACTTTAACCTGTCCTTGTGTACGAAAACCTTTACCACAAAAATTACACAAATGTGGTAACTCACCAGAATGAATTGTTTGATGGGTTTTAAGACTACCAGCACTGTGATATGATTTTTCACAAACATTACATTTATATATTGGTGATTGGCCACAATTAGAACGTTCATGGTCCGATAAAGCAACTTTTGATGTAAAATTTTTACCTTTTGAATAAATTGAGTAAAAGATTTTTTTTTAAATTTTAATTATCAATAACTGCTTCGTTTAATTTTTTTCAGAATTAAATAAATTCTGTTTAATGGGCAAAATAAGTTCATGAATTATTATGATCTTGAACTTACCACATTGTGGACACATATAAAAATATTTCTTTTGTACTGCAGTTCCTTTATGTGCATATCTAATATGTGCTTGTAAATTATCTGGTTCTTTAAACATTTTTTTACATTCTTTACAATATAATTTATCTTCATGACAGTCAATTTGGTGTTTTTCACATTCGTCGGAAGTTAAAAAATATTGTTTACAACAGGAACATTTATATATGAGAAGTCCATCAGGACCTGGAGAAAAAAAAAAACAAATTTAAATGTGTTAGTTTTTCACGAATTGAAAAATAAGAAAACAATTACCATGACTAATTTGATGTTTTTCCAATAAAAGAATACTAAAATATCTTTTCTCACAAAATTTACATTTAAAATGTTTCTTATCTTTCATTTTATCATTATCATTACTAAATACTTCATGATCATCATATATTTGATGTTCAACATTTAAATGTTTAATTAGACGTGCTTTATGTGCATACATTTTTGGACATAAATTACATTGGTTTCTTTTTGCTTCATTATTTTTAGTTTTTTCTCTAAAACTTAAAAAAACAAAATGCCATTATTGGATAAGAAATTAATTTAAAGGTAAAAATATTCTTACAACTTCGTCTCAGCAAATAATTCATTAGGATCTAATTCAAAATCAGAAAATTCATTTTCAGAGTTAGAAATAAATGCAATATCAGAGTGAACAATAACTTCATCATTTCCTTTATTCATATTATTTGGAATAAATTCAAGATCATCTGATGATGAATTACTATCAATTATTTGATTTATTTTATTTGGAATAAAATCAGGATCTTTATCTGATGATATTTCAGAATCAGAATCTGTTTCTGCTGTTTTATTTATAATTTTTGGTTTAATTTTTCTAAAAATAAATAAATTCTTTCTTAAAATTTATATTTTAAAATTTTTTAGATAAATTTTTTATACCTTAATTTTCCTTTTCTAACATTCATTAATTCATAACTTTCATCATCTGATTTTTCTTTTTCTTTTACTTTACTTGATTTTTTAATTATTTTTTTACGTTTATTAACGTTTGTTTTATTTTTTATACAATTACGATTATTTATTTTTAATTTAATACTTGATAATGGTGCATTTTCATCTAATGAAATATCATCATCTTCCATTTTAAAAATAATAAATTCAGCATCATTTTCTTCATGTTTTATTTCATCTTGTTGTATTGGTTCCGTTTGTTGTTCTTGTTCTTGTTGAATTGGTGTAGGATTAATAACATAATTATCAGAAAAAACATCTTCCTTATCATCATCATCATTATCATAATCATCATCTTGAAAACTAACTTCACGTGATTGTTCCCAATTACCTTCATCATATGTATTATTTTCTGGTTGTATATAATTATAATAATCAGATTCAGTTTGAAACGGTTCTCCTTCAGAAAAATCACTAACTTGTATACTTTTATCACATTTTAATATATCTGTACGTTGTACAACTGTTGTTGTTCCCGGAAATTGAAAATCAATACCAGGTTCTAATTGCACAGTTGTACCATCACCATCATTGATAAAATCTTTATTATCAAGATCAGTTAAGTCAGTAAATTCAATAATATATTCTTCTTTATTATTAATTAATGTATTCATTTCTGTTGGTGTCATTTTTATTTCAGTTATTTCTGGTTTTATTTCTGGAGTTTCTGAATTTGGTGTTTCAACAATTAATTTCTTCTTGTATGGACCTCGACCTTTAACATGATCTTTTGATATTACTTTTGGTATTTTCATTGTTAAACTCCCAGGATCTTAAAAATAATAAAACTTAATTCTAAAATTCTAAATAGTAAATAAGTAACACAAACTTTTTGCACTTGCTCTTGGTGCAATTTTTGTATTTTTACAAAATTGTGGAAGCCCACAAGATTCTGGTCTTGCTTTTCTATGTTTAATTAAATTTCCAATACAAGAAAAACGACTACCACATCCTTCACAAAGGTACGGTTTTATGCCAGTGTGAAGAGACGAGTGAGTTACAAGACTTTCCCGATAAGAAAATGCTTTCGCACAGATCTAAAAATAAAATAATTGTACTAATGGTGTTTTTATTTCTAGAATTTTAATCTACCTCGCATTTAAACGGCTTTTCTCCAGTGTGGCTTCTTTCGTGGACTTTCAATTGTCCTTTACTAAGAAAACTATTGCCACAGTAATCACATAAATGCTTCTTTTCGCCAACATGTATAAGTTTATGTGCATTTAATGTATTTTGTGTCATAAATTTTGAACTACATTGGTCACAACCATACGATTTAAGTGTACCACATTTTGATTCATTGTGATATCTAAAAATTAATCAAAGAATCAGTTAATTATTCTTAATTATATTCATTGTTGTTTTACTTTAGCTGAAGTGCAGTTCTAAATTGTTGTCCACAATCTGTACATACAACATACTCCCGATCTCGTCCATCATGTACATTTTGAATGTGTTCTATATAGTCTTTATCTTCTGAAAATTTAGCTTCACAAATTTGACATCTATACATCTAAAAAGTGTGTTGAATACATGAATATATTTATATATTTTAAGATACATTTCTTTTTGATGTTTGTTTACCTTATGAAATGTTTCTTTGTGTGTATTTCTATCAAAATCTGTTAAAAATGGAGCATGACAAAATCGACATATAAAACCTCCAGGATAAACATGTCTTTCTTCATGTCTTGTTAAACCAGATAAATATTTAAAAGTTTGGCTACAAATCTAATTGCAAAATAGAAATATTAATTGATTATTTTTTTTATTGCTTTCAAATATTACTATTTACTTTGCATAAAAACTTTTTACTTCCACTCGGTGATACACATGTTTCAACATCTCTTTTCTGGTCACAACATTTCTCATGGGCATTAAACTTTGACAATAAAAATTTTTTTCCTTAAAAATACAAACAAAAATGAAAACAACGACAATAATCAAATAATATAAAAGCTTAATTTACGGCAATAGCGACATGTTTTCGAATTTGGTGTTTTTGTATCACTGTCACTACTTGCAGTTTCAGAACTATCTGAATTTTTTCGATTCCGTTTTTTAGTCATTTCATTTATAGCGATGAAAATGCTTTTCTAATTTGGAATGCTTTATAAATCAGTCATCTGTTTGGTAAATAGTTTTTAATTGAAGAGAATTTCAAAATAAAATATTTTTATAGAGAGCATTTATAATTTTTCTTCATTTTGTGTTAAACGTCAAATGATGCACCACAATCAAAACATGATTATTCTTCATTAAAAATAAAAACATTAAAAAATAAACGTTAGAATAAAACAAATTATACTTTTTCTATATGTAAACATTAACACTGTATATTAAATTGTAAAATATTGTCAAAAAAATACAATGTTAATAATATTATTACACTTCAAACAATTTAGCTTTAATTATTGATTGTTGTCATAAAATGAACCAATGAAAAGTACTTCACAAACGCTAAAACAAACTTTAAATGTAAATGCTACAAAAAATGTATAAGTAAACGCTACAAAGCATATAAAAACTGATCCGAATACGTTATTTTTTGAAAAATCAGGGTTTGGAAAATACTTTTTTAATAAAAATTCAATTTTTTCTTTATAATTAATAAATATATATTTTAAAAATAAATCAATTTAGAAAAACAAATACTAAATAAATGAAATTCCCATCAAAAAATTAAACTAGAATAAAATAGAAATTAATGTGATATGAGCCAAAATAGCTTCAATAACATTTGATTTATAAATTGCAAACAAATAAAGCAAAAGTAAATTTCTTTAAAAAAAATTTAACCTAATAAGAAAACAGAATATCAAGATTTTTTACTATCCGAAAAAAATATTTTTTGTTCATAAAATTTGGCGTCTCCACTATGTTACTTTGTTTACATTATATGAGAGATGTGATATATATTATTTTATAGAATGGCTTTTGGCTGAAAGAAAAATTATATGAAAAAGCTTTAAAAATGCTTTAGAAATTCTTTAATTTTTTCCTCTTCTTATTAGTATTTATTAAATGACAGTTGCAAGTTGGCTATATAAAGGCGAACAAACGTAAATGATTTGATAATAAATTATCACTGATTGTGTTATTTTTTGACATCAAATAGGTAAATCATCTTTTATATTTTTTATTGTTGAAATATAAATATAAATAATCATAAAAATAATATCAAAATCACTTTTGAATAAATATAATACAATTTTAAAACTGCATCTGTAAATTTTCTTATCGATTTTAATTGAATTTAATGCTTCCGTAGTCTAATAAAATTTCCAATTGACTACATAATTTGATGAGGCCACAAAATTAGATGATATACATTATCTGATTATAATTCTGTGGTA
Source organism: Pedicia rivosa (assembly GCA_963082725.1). Taxonomy (NCBI): domain Eukaryota; kingdom Metazoa; phylum Arthropoda; class Insecta; order Diptera; family Pediciidae; genus Pedicia; species Pedicia rivosa. The sequence continues at coordinate 18,302,537 of OY720154.1, read as the reverse complement.
GATTTATATACTATTTCATGTATATCATATTTTCTCTTTTTATCATTTGCTATGAATAGCACCTGGCTTTTACACGATGTATATTTTTAGGTATATAATATGTATACATAATGTAATATTAAATAACATTTTTATACATTAAATTACACTACCTAATGTATACTTAGTTTGTACCTACAAAAAAATATATAATATAAACTAAACAATGTTGTCAAAATACAGAGAAAAATAAAATTCATACATTTTCTTTTTTTTTTACAACTTTTAGAATAAAAATGGAAAATAGCTTGTATTTAAGATGAGAAAAGTTAAACAAAAAAAAATCAAAGTTATTTTGGTTTTAATTATGAATAAAAAATTTTCACCAAATTTCCCACTTAAGTATTTTTTTGGATACTATTTTGACCTACTATTTCTGACTTTTAAAAAGTTTTTATTTTAAAAATTATACGATAATTTATGGGAATTCACAAAATTCCGGCAACCAAAAAAAGCCAGACAAATAATAAAATATGATAAAAGAATAATATTATTCTATATATTAAATATTTAGGTATGTCTGTATGTGCAGGTAAATTTTATTCCTGAACTGTCAATCATGTGAATGTCAAACATTAAATGCATAAGTGTGTATGTTGTATGAGTATATATTCAACATTGTTGCAATTATGTGTTATATAAATAAAAGAGAAAAAAGCTCTCGCATGCCTTAAAGCTTAAAATGTGGTCTTTTATTTTTATGATGAATATTCATTATTTCAAAATTACATAAATATTTCTCTAATAATAATGTTAATTATTTATTATTATTAATTATATAATTTTCCATTTTTGTTTTTCCTTATTCGTATTTCTTTTATTATTATTATTTTACTGAATTTGATTATAACAACAATTTTTATATTTATTTATATTTTTCTTTCCATTCGTTTTGGATCAAAAATAAAATAAAAATAAAATAAAAATCTACTATCCTGCTAGAAAGAGCGCATGCTTTTTACTCGTATACCCTAGATATATGTTGTGTACTACCTTTTTTCTCCTTTTGGGTGCTTTTTTTGTATTTATTGTTGTTGTTGTTGTTATTTTTATTTTTTATATTTTAAATAAAACATAAGAACAAGAAGAAGAAGAGGTTTGAAGATGACGAATTTTTTTTTTTAAATATTGAGAAAGAAAGAGATAATTAGGGGGTGAAAAAAATTATGAGGAGAAATAAAATTGAAATTAAAAACTAATATTCGATGAAAAAAGAATGAAAAAAAAGATCGAGGCTGAGTCAACACACAATAATTTTGTTTCTTATTTTTCTGTTTCTCTTTTTGAAACAAAGAAGAAAAGAAAACATTAAATGTTTTTTTTCCTCTTAAGACACATAAATCATATAAGCTTTCAGGTAAAGTCAAGAGAGAAAATAAAACGAAAAAACAACAAACAACAAACAGTTACGAAAAAGATTATTATTAATAAAGAAAATGTAAATACAAATTAATAACTAAGTATAATGATTTTTTTTTTGGATTTCTTATTTATCCAAACAAGATTCTTATAATTTTGTTTAATTGTGAATAAGAATTAATAACAGATTATTTATTATTGAAATAGCCTCAAATGTGTTGTATTATTTTTTTGTTACTTAATTTTCGTTGTTTATTAATGGTAATATTTTATATAATAATAATATAATGTTATTTTGTGAATCACCCTGATTTTTATTTTATTATATTTTTCTTCTTCTTATTTTTTTTGGAATAATTTTCTTGACAAACCTTCCGTATTATTTTATATTACATCGCGTACTGTTCATTTTTTGGTTTGTCGTGCGCAAGAATTATCGAACCTAAATAAAGCGTTTGCGCTATACAACTAATAAAAGAAAATATTTTAACTATTTTATTTACACTTTAAAGGAAAAATATCTAAATAATGATAATATTTGAAACAAATATCATTTCAAAATACCTAAATTTCGTTTAGTTTATTTCATATATAGTGGCGCCACAATCGGTGAGATCATTAAACAATAAGAAATCTGGTTTTATTTAAAAATTAAATGGTGACTCTCAAAATTTAGAAAAAAATATATTTTACCCTATTCACATTTTAAATTTTTTTAAATATTTCAACGCCTACTATCTTGACTTCTTGGAAAAATGACAGTTGTGTTTTTTTTAATAAGGGCATACATAATCCTCAAATTAAATCTAAATTGTTGTAAGAGAGTAATTATATTTTAATATTTTATACAAAATATTCTAAAAATAAGTTTCAAGGATAGAAAATAATTAAAAATTCATTTAAAAAATAGTTATGATTTCTAAGAATCCGCCGAATAAATAATTTATAAATATTTTTGTCCTTAATAAAAGACAAGACTTGCTTCACGAAAAAAATAAAAGAAAAAATCAGTGCATTAATCTTTCTAATAAATTTTATAAATAGTGATTAATTATTAAAAGAGAAAATTTTATAAGATGAATTTTTTCCGTTACTTAAATAATATTTTTTTATAACAAATAATTTTCAACTGTGCATTATCGACAAAATTTTCTCCTTTTTCAAGAATTTCATTGGGACTCTGCATATCGTTTAGACGGTTAGTTTGTGCGCGTCCATAACATCACACGGTTCTTAACAAATAAAGTAACAAAAATAAAAAAACAAAAAAAAATAAAAGAAAATAGAAAAAAAAAATTAATAAAAATAATAAAAACATACAACAAAAAAAATAAATAATAAAATAAACAATTGATGAAAGGTATTGAATAAAAAAATTAAATTGAAAGTTTTAAAAAATAATAAAAAATAGAAAATTTTCCGATAAATAATAATAATTATTATTTTTAAATAAATAACAAAGCGTAATAAATAAACCAAATAAAAAAAAATAGAGCAAAGAAAGGAAAACGTAAACAAACAAAACAAATTAAAAATATTTAAAATAAAACTTAAAAATTTCGCGAATATTATTAAAAAAACCGAACAAAAATGTTATCAAATGTATCGTTTGAAATAAATTTAAAAAATCCTTGATAAATAAGAATTCCTTTTTTTAAACTAATAATTAAAAAAAGGAAGAAGCGATGGGGCCACCACCACAGCTAAAACGTAGAAAAAGAAGAAGAACATTTAAGGAGTCTTTACTCCGTTATATTGTGATAGGACTATCAGTCGCCACCTTTTTGCTGCCACAAAATTTAGTTAATGCCGACATTGATAATCCAAATATAATGGCTAATAATGCTTCTTCAACAAATGGTAAGTTTTCCATATATACTTAACTTATTCTGTCCAATCTCCCTTTACCTGCTTACTTTTTTTTTTATTTATTTATTTATTTTTTATTTTTTTATTTTTCCTTTATTCTTCTCTTCTCGCACATTTTTTCTTTAAATTATTCTAAAAATCACTCGACCTCGATTTTTCTCCTTTTATTTATAATCATTCTAAGAAAAATCGAAAATGAAAAAAAAAAATAAGAAGAAGAAAATTGATAAGATGATGGTAAAAAGGATACAATAAAAAAAAGAAAAGGAACTCATTTGTGTGTGTATATATTTTTTTTTCTTCGTTTTCTTCTTGATTTTTTATCGGATGAAGAGAACCATATAGTTTTCTAGGTCAAATATTCTAACAGAGAAAATATAGGATGTGGATAAGTGAAATATCGATACTTGAGCTGGTTGTTTCTTTTAACGTTAAGCTTTTGTAAGCTTTTATGTATAATAATAATATACAAAAGATGAAGAAGAATAAAGGAAAAATAATAAAGAAAGGAATGGAAAGGAAAAAAAAGGGAGAAAAAATCGAGTGAAATTTAGATTTTTTCTTATATATTTTTATTTTTCATTTTGTCCACAAAAGTGAATTTAATCTTCCATTTATTTATCTTCTTTTCTTTTGGCTTACCTTTCGCAATTTCTCTTATTTGTAATTTTATTTGGTTTTTTGTATTTTCAGACACCAACTTTGAAAATGATACATTGAAAACACCCCTATTTCCAATAGACCTATTCACAATAGAAGAACGTCGTCAGGGTGCTGTATTATTACATATAATGGGTCTCTTATATATGTTTGTCGCATTGGCAATTGTTTGCGACGAGTTCTTCGTGCCTTCTTTGGACGTGATCATCGAAAAACTTGATTTAACAGAGGATGTTGCTGGTGCAACATTTATGGCAGCTGGTGGTAGTGCACCAGAACTATTTACTAGTGTTATTGGTGTATTTGTATCATTCGATGATGTTGGAATTGGTACAATTGTTGGTTCAGCTGTGTTCAATATATTATTTGTTATTGGTATGTGTGCATTATTTTCAAAAACTGTATTAACATTAACGTGGTGGCCATTATTTCGTGATTGCACATTTTATAGTGTTAGTTTAATAACATTAATATTTTTTTTTCGTGATAATTATATAAAATGGTGGGAAGCATTACTGTTATTTATTATATACATTGGATACGTCAGCTTTATGAAATTTAATGTGCAAGTCGAGAGATGTGTTAAAAAAATTATCTATAAAAATAAGGTGACAAGAGTACGAAGCACTGATCAACTAATGCCTGCAGTAAGTAGTGTAAGAGTGCATGTTTTTCTCTTTTTCATTTATCCCAACTTTTTTATTTTTCATTTTTATTCTTTTCAAATCACAATCAAAATCATTAAAAAAACAAAATACAAAAAAAAAGTTATTATTTAGAAGAGAAAAATAATAAAAAAAATAAAAAAGAATTTATCTCAACGAAAAATTATCATTACAGAGATTTGTATTCCGATTTCAAATCCGCTTTAATAAAAGAAGCAAAAAAAAAAACAAAAATTCATTTCCATTTTCATTCAAAATCTCTCTACAGCAACAACAAACGCAAAAAATAATAATAATAATAATAATAATAATAATATAATAATAAGAAAACTTCGAAGCTTAAAGATAAAGAAATTTTCAATCATATTCATATTCCTTTTTTTTTCGTCTTTTTGTCTTTTTATTTTTTCTTCTTCAACTTCATCTTTTTGGTCTTATCTTTAAGCTCAAGCAAAACAACTTCCAAAATATACACAATGAAAATTATGTTATTCATCCCTTAGGTGATAATTTTAGTAAACAAAAAACACAAAAAAAAGAAGAAGAAAAAAGAAAAGAAAATGATTCTTAAAGAAGAAAATATACATTTTTTTTTCTTATACTTTTCTTCTTAATTTTCCCTTTGTTTTCATATGGAAAATTTTTGTCATGCGCATTTGAGGGTTTACAAAAAATACAAAAAAAAACAGAATAGAAGAGGAAAGAAATAAAGAAAAATACAGGAAATAAGGAAAGAATGAAATTTCGGGGAAAAAGTATTTTTTTCAAGGCGAAAAATAAGAAAAAGAAGAAGAAGAAGACGAAGAAAATGGAAAAAGATAAAATTACTAATTGTTTTATTTTCTTCATCCCCTTTTTTTGTTATTTATCCGGGGGATTTTTCTTGTGGTTTTCTGTTTCAATGGTTGGAAAGAGATTTGCCATTTCTTTAGTCCGGGTTTTCTAATGCATATTTTTGCTTTTTTAATCGAGAAACTTCCATTGTTCTTGTTATATTTTTTCGATTCTAATTGAAAGGAAAATTTTATTTTCAAATTCTCAAAATAAGGAGAATGGAAAATTAAATGGGAATTTTTTCCATCTTCATTCAGATGTTGTTGTTGTAGTTGGTTGTGGTTGTATTTTAGTAAGATGAATTTTTTAAAGAAAACTGCGTTTCGGTCTGAACTTTACACTTTTTGGATATTTATTCGCCTCAAAAATTTTCTATTAAGAAGTTTTTTCTTTTCATCGGTTAAAATTGATTTCTGAATTTTTCACACAAAAGGAAAAGATTTGCATTCGAAGTATGAAAAAAAAATACGAATTTTTTGTGACCTAAAAAATATGGTAAATATTTTAGAAAAGTAAAAAAAAAATAATATTATTATTCTAATTTTTCGTTCCCTTTAGTTTTCACTTTCTTCTAAAATATTATTTTTATTCATGGTTTTTTTCTTTTTCTTGAAAGAGGAAAAAACGTAGGATAAAAGAACAAGAAAAATAAGAAGAAGAAGAAATAAAGGAATTGTCCATAAAAAAGATTATTATCCTTTTTTTACGTTTTATCATAAAAGAAAAAAAGGGACAATAAGGAAGGATGTATATAGAGAGTTTTTGAAATTCCAATCTATAAAAAAATAACGTGAATCTCTTAGAATATTTTTCACACTTTTGCATTCCCCATTCCCAATTTCCCACCTTTTTTCTTTTATTCTTTTTTTGTTTATTTTTTTGTTGAATTTTCTTTCAATAAATTAAAATTTCATACAAACAAGAGATGAATAAAATACTTTTCCAGAGTATGTATAAAAATGTTATGTGGGGGATAAAACCGGGATGAAAGTTGACATAAATTTTCTACTTGACTATAATTAAAATTACAAATTTTAAGTACAAGAGAGAAGAAAAAAAGTCCAACAAAAAAAAAACTTGTAAGAATAAGGAAAAAAATGGTTTATACATTTTTAAAGTGTTATTGAAGATGTTACAACAACAACAACCAAAATATTCTTTCTTCTTTCACACACACGCATACGTTCACATACTTAAACAAACATAGAAAACTTTCGATATTAAGATTATTACAAGAATGAGTGTTGAAAGAAGGTTAGGAGGAACGAATTAGTGAAAGAAGAAGAATAATAAAACAAGTAAGAAAAGTTGTAATAATAATTTTAATTTTACGCTTTTAATACGAACAATTATAAGAAAATTGTAAATGATAAAAAGCTCAATTTTAATTGAGTCAATTAAAAATGGTTTAAATTGAAGGAGAAAAGAAGAATGAAAAACTACTACTGAAAAGAAAACCAGAATAAAAGTCAAATCAATTATTTTGTGGATAGAAGAAAACCAACAAGAGAACAGAAAAAACGGCAACGATAACAACAATAACAAGGACATGAAGAGAAATGTGTAAGAAAAGCTTTTTGACAGTAGGCGTTTGACCAATAGTGTAAAAATGAATTTTTTTCTTCTGCTTTTTTTTCACATCTAAAACTGTCAAAAAATAAAGAATTATTTTTTCCAATGATGATTTTTATAAATGAAGAGAACGAAAAAAAAGGAATAACGTGAGAGAAAGAGAGAACAACAAATGGAAAGAGTCAACGCTTGTTTTTTCCTATCTGTGTTGTCTCGTTTTCTCATTCATTTTGGAAAGCTCTTCGAAATGTTTGTATGCGTGTTATATGTGTACGTCTATATGAATATAGTGAAATTATTTGCGCATGCTGTTTAAGTTTTCAAATGTCACATAAATTATTTGTGTTCAAGAAAATGTAACAGAAAAAAAGAATACAAAAAATATGTATTGTAAGAATGAAAAAAAAAGTTTATTCTTTTGATTTTCATTTTTTCTCTTCTGTTAGTTGCGTTTTTTTTCTTATTTTTTTTTATGACAAACTTGAACAATTTTTTATCTCTTTCTCTTTTCAACTTTTCCTTCTTTTCATCATATTTGTGCCCTCTTGCCACTCTCTTTTTCTTCTTCGTTATATAGAAATTGAGAAGGACAATATTTATTTGTTGGGTGAAAACGATTCTAATATTTTAATATTGCAATATATAGAATTGTTTGTATGTGTATGCGTGTATGTATGTGAAAATAAATTTTTGACGCAATGTGATTCCTCTTAAGATACAAAAATATTTCAATTTTGTTTATTTTTTTTCCCCATATTTTTTATTATTCCTTTCCCCTTCATTTTTCACCATTTTTTCCTATTTTATTTTGTATTGTGTTACAAATATATTTAAAGATCGGATATGAGGAAAAACGAATGGAAATTTTCTTCTATATATAAATATATATTTGATAATAATAAAGATAAACAGATAAAGATATAAATTTTCCTTCTTCTTTTTCTTCATCATTTTTTTTTCGTTTCATCGATTTTATAATAGTTTTCTTTTTCTTCTTCTTCTTTTATCGTTATATATTTAGTGAGTCTGTTTTTCTTTTTTGTATATTTTTTTTGTCGGTCTTAAGAATGAACGGGAGGAGAAAGGAAACTTTGATTGATCGCTTCTGATTTTTGCTTTTCTCTTTTCCTTTTATTTTTTATATTTATGATAAAAAATTTTCCTTCTAGTATTTTCTTTAAGCTTTTCATATAGCCTCCTCTCTACTTTTACGTTACTTTTAGTCTGATCATATATAAGTGGATGTACGTAGTTGTTATATTATGTTGAGTTAACGCGATCGATTATGATTTTTATACGCGATTTTTCCATTTTCATTTTTTCTTTTTTTTCTGTTTTTTTTTTCTGGGTTAGAAAGATAATTATTACGTAATATTTATTGTCATTATCATTATGTTTACGTTATAATGAGAACATTTGACATTTTTTTCCTTCTTTCCATTTTTCTCTTTTATATTGTTAAAAAAGAAAATATGAAAATATTCAATAATTTATTATTTAACTACAAAAAAAGTAACTCTAGTTTATCTTAGGAATTACTGTCAAGTTAAGTACTAAATAGAATTCGAGAATAAGAGTCTACACTTTGTTTCCTTGCGGTAATTTCTGTGCATTCGAATTTATTTTCCACTCCAAAGAGTGAAGGTTTTTCATAATTGTGATAAATTCAACTAATTAAATAGGAATTACTAACAGTTAGTAGTAATTTGCTCCTGAGTTTTATTTAATTTCTTTTACAGAAAATATTTTTTTTCCCATTTCTATTTAATTTGTTCATTCAAAACATCTTTAAATTGTTTCAGTCGAATTTTCTTGTTAAATGCATAAATTATGAAGCAGTTTATTCCGTCCCTCCATGAACGAATTCCAATAAGAAAAAAAAACCCACAAATTGATTTTATGGTTTTTTAAGAAAAAAAAAAAATAAATCAGCAACAACAAAAACTTACACGGTATGGGTGAAAAACAAAAAGGAAAAATCAATTTTTGACTCATTTTCTTTTTTCTGTATTTCATCATAAAAACCCATTTTTGTTTAAAGATTGTGGTATTTTTTTTTCTTCATGTTATCTTCTATCAGTGTTGTCTCTCTGTTTCCTCTGTTTTATAGACTTTTATTTTTTCACCCTACAAAAAATAAAAAGAAACAAGAAGAAATTATCGTAAACCTTCAACACTGTGTTTTTTTTCCTTTTTTTTTCTTTTAAAGAAAAAAAAAACGATAACCTCCCATAAAGAACTCCCATCAACAGAAATTGAGTGATGTGGGAAGAGTGTGAGAGTGCGTGGGGAAGACGATGGTGGATCAGAACAATAAACTACTTTATATTTACTATTTTTTTTTACCAACAAAATAAACTAACATATTTTTGCTTGTGGGGTTTATTTTTGTTTCCTAAAACTCCTCACTCCACAATCAACCTTTCGTTTTTTTCAGTCTCAAATAAATTTTCATTGTACCCAAATATAGATATTTATTGTGTTGTGTCATCATAATAACCTGAACTATCAACCATAAATGTTAAGATAAGAAGAAGAAGAAGAAGAAGAAGAAGAACAAGAAATTGATGGAAAGGTAAAGATGGAAGAAAATGAAGAATAAGTATGGTTGAAATTGTGTACAGATATTACAGGTAGAGAGTGGTGAGCTTGTTATATAGTTTTCTTTTTTCTTTTCTGAACTATCCCAACTAACCTATCCAACCAACCAACCAACCAACAAACCAACCAACCAATCAACCAACCAACCAACTATCGTAGTTTATAAAAGTAAAACAACAACAACTAAAAGAAAAAAAATAGGAAAAGTTTCTATCTTACACTTTTTTTTTCTACGTTTTCATTTTCCTTTTTTTTTGAGTTTAGCTTTTCATTCACTAAATAAGAAGAAAAATTACATAGCTTTTTTGTTTAGTCTTTTTCGTACTTTTTCTTCTTCGTCATTTTTTTCTTTCTTTTCTTTTCTTTTTAGTCGATTGTTATTTTTTTTTGTTCTTTGTTCAAAATAAAAAAATAAAGAAAATGTTTAAGAGGAAAAATAGAGAATAAAGAAAATGTAGAAGAAAAAGAAAATGTAAAAATAAGCGAAGTTTTTCGATTTAATATCCTTTTATTGTTCCGATCCAAAAATATTACATTTATTATAATTTCTACTTTGTTCTTCTTCTTTCCATTTTTCTATTTTCTCTTCATCATTTTTTATATTTTTAATATTATTCCTTTCAAGATCAGTATTCTAGAGTCTAGACATTCTGACTTCTATCTTTTATCATTTTGAATAAAACAAGAAAAAACATTGAAAATAAAACTTGGAAAATGGAAATAAATAAATAAATGGAACAAAACAATAGAAATTGGAATACAGAAGAACACATGAAAATTGTCGCGTGTTTTTAGATTGTTGTTCTTCTTTAAAAAGGAAGAGAAAATTGTATTTTATTTAATTTTTTTATGGCAATTAACTTACTTCAATTTTCCTTTTTTTTGTTTTCCTCTTTTTTTTCTGTATTTACTTTGTGAAGGAAATTATCGTAAATTGTTTTGTGTATTTTAGGATAGTTAGGTTTAGTTTAGGTTAGTAAGTTTAGTTATTGTTCATGATGGACACAACAAAAATATAATTATCTTTTCAAGTGAAAATTTGGGATGGGAAGAGAGCCAAGGAGCAAGAATTAAATGACAAATTTTTTTCTGACTTGTTTTGTTTTTAAAAATTCTTGTAAAATTTCTAAACCAATTTTTATTATATAATATTATTAGGATTTAAAAAAAAATGAATTAAACCAAATGATGAAAATTATTCAAACAATAACTAATAATTTGACCAACTAAAAGCTAAAAAGGTAATTGTGTGTGGTTTTCGTCCTCTGCTATGCCTTTGTTAACCTCCTTATATTCTTTTTTCCCTTGAATTACTTTTAATGCCTTGAAATAAAAATAAAAAACAAATTTCCTCTCTGGCTCCATCTACCACTCTCACTCTCTCTCACTCACGTGCGATATTCTGATGAATTATCTAATTTTTTTCTTCTTACTTTTTTGAAGAAATAAGTTGATTTTTTTCTGGTAAACTTGATTAGCACTAAAAATAAAATAAAATAAAGTTTGTTGGAAAAACTAAGCGGGAATAAAGCGGAGGAATAGTACAAAAAAAAAGAAGAATCTTCAAAAATTGTTTAAGTTTCGTAATTGTTTCGCGAAGATTGGAAAATTTTATAGAGATGAAAAGATAACGAAGAAAAATGAAGAAATGATTCATGTTTTTCTTTCAGAAATGAAAACGTTGAAAGAGAATATCGGACAAAGTTTCTTCTGAGTTACCCTATTGTAGTCTATTATACAATGTTGTTCGTCATAATATTATTTTCCAAGAAAACAACAAAAACACGAAACAAAACAAAAAAAAAAGAAAACGAACACAAAAAGATACAAAAATGTTGAAAATCTTCTGAATTGAATTTTCTTTTTATAACTTAATAAAGAAAAACAGTAGAATGAAAATAATAATTGTGTGATGATATTCGCAGAAAGATTCTTGTAATGAAGTGGAAAGATCTTGTGTTCATATCTCTATCGTGTGTCACATGAATTTTTATTAAGTTACAAGAAAATTTTTATTTTCTAAGTTCAATGAAATGGAAGGATTATTGATTTTTATATATTTCTCTCTCAACAATAAAGAAAAATGAAAATGTAAAATATAAAATGGGTGTGCAAGTCTCTGTATAAACTCAAAAATTTAATAATAATTAATATGATTATTCATTTTAAGTGACATCGCGACATTTTTTTTATATACCTTTCACATTCAGACGGTTAAATTTATTTTATTAATGGAAATTTTTTTAAAAAAAATGACAAATAGTTAAATTTTACAGAAACGAACAGAAAATAAAAACGATTCACTAAAAAAATAAATGTTCAACCATCAGTCTTTGTAACTTTTCAGGTATTTTATATTTAATTTATTGAAAATTTTTAATTTGTTCTAAATCATCTTTCTAATTAATATAAAACTATTCAATTATTAATTTAAATTGTGAGTAAGTCATTTTTTGCTAAATAATCTATTTGGATATTCTTTGTAAAAAAAAAAAAATAAAGGATTCAATATTTATAATTGAATCCAAACCATAATTGTTACTAACTATGAAGTATTGGACGTATGTTATTCATTTTATCACCGGGTGTGGTGTGACTTTTAACAACTTAAACCATAAATTAATTAGATTTAATATTAATAATTTTCATCATATATTTAATTATTATTTTTGAAACAATCAAACCGTGAGACCATTTTTGTGTTTTTTATTATTGAAATTTTAATCATTTGACAGTAAAAGGTTTACTCAGACATTTTTTCTTTCTTCATTATGTCTTCTATCATTCTTGTCAACTATTCTAGTTATTGATTATTCAAAAGTAAAACAATTTGGCCCATGTAGGGTTCGTAAATTGCGTATTTATGCACTTCAATCTTCATCTTTTGTTAAGAATTTAAAGAGACGTTGAGAGGGGTGAAAAAAGAAATAAAAGGGTCAGTTAAATTATTTGAGTTTTGTAAAAGTTTAAAGTTGTAAAGCTTTTTTGTTTGAAAAGTTTTCAGAACAATTTTTTCTTTGACAAAAACAAAATAAATTAAAAGATTTTTCTTTTTTAATTCAATAATAAATTAAAAGATTTTTCATTTTTAATTCAATAATAAATAAAAAAAGCTGTGAAAAATCTTTCTGGGCAATGTGATTTTCTTTGGTAAGATTTTCTTCTTTTTTTTTGGAATTTTAGTTTCTCTTCCCAAATTTTCTCTTTCAATATCATTTTCTATTTCATTTTTGGGTATAGATTTTTGATTTGCGTATTGCCGAAATCATTTTAATATTTAACGTAAATTATTATATGATTGGCATTTATTATCAGATTAAAAAGAAAAAATTGAATCAAAACACAATTCTTGTGTGTCATATTATTCATATTACACGTGTCAAATTATCGTATCGTATAGCACTTTATATGGATATGTACTTCTTTTTGCTTAATAGATTGAGCAATCATTAACATGGAATATACACTGAAGAGAGAAAAGGAATAAGAGAGAAAAAACAGAAACTTTCTTTTCTTATAAAAAGAAACAAAATAATAAAATTATAATCGAGAAACAATTTTAAATTTTTTTGAAATAATTTTTGGGAAACAGAATGAGCAAATATCGAACATTAGTTTATTAGAAAAATACATACAAAAAAACAAAATGTAAATAATTTCTCTGGACACAAAAGTGAAAAACAACAAGAATTTTTTTTTTCTAGTTTAGTTTATTATGTTTTATGATTTGAATTTTAAACTTAGCCTTTATAGTCTCTCTCCCTTAAGGGTTATTAAATATAATTAATACAAAATACCCCCAGTGGCATCGAATTTCTCATCGCTTAAATAGAATATAATTTTCTGTTTCTCTCTCTGACCAAATACACAAAGATTTTGATTTGATTCACGCAATGAAATGAAAATAATAAAAATCAACCAGAATAATAAAAAAACGATTGACGTCACAATTCGATCGTAATATTTTCTTTTTTGAAAAGAAAATAAAAAAATATCATAATGAAAATAGTTCATTTGAAAAATGATGAAAAAGAAGAAATTTAAGTAAATGGGAATGGAAAATTTTCCACAAGACAAAAGAGAAAAAGGTCATTCCGTAATTTTTTAAGTTTTCGAAGTAAAATTTGAAATAAAAGTTCTTTACGTATATATTAAAAATATTTTTCTTATTTGTAGTTGTTTCTTTTTTTGTTATTGTTTTTTGTTGATAAATTAACTTTACAAAGAATTATTGTAATAAATGAAAAATCTAATTTGATATTTTGATTTTTTTTCTCCCCCTAAATGAAAGAAAAATTATATATTATCTGTTATTGAATGACCTTCGGATACACAAAAATATTTTTTTATGTCACGGAAATGGTCAGGGACGAATATTGTTATTTTTATTTTATACGACTTTCAATGTATGATTTATTCTTGTTTTATATTCATTACCATTTTTACATTTTTCGTTTTTCACTCATTATATTTTTTTTTCGGTTTTTATGTAGGTGTATAATTTTTTCAACTCTTTCACAATTTTTCCCATATCAATAAATAATATGAAATTAAAATTTTATCATTTAATTCTCTTTAATATGAGGCGTTTCATTTTGTGTTGATATTGTAACATATATATTGTAACATATATTTGTCAGATCTTTATGTCAATTGTGTTCGTTTATAAATAGAAATTTAATTGACTTCTAATTTTGATATACATACGTACACTTATAAAATTATCAATATAGAAAATACATTTATTCAGTTGTTAAAGAAAAAAAATGAAAAGAAAAATGTGAAACAAAAAGAGAAGAGGAAATTTGTGATCACACAAAAACATATTTGAATTAATTTTAATTAATTTTTACCAGTCTTCGTCTACAATTTATTACTTTAAGGAAAATAATAATATAACTTTTTTTTTGCATTCTAAGAAAATATTTAATTTTCGGTGGAGACGCCTTGTATTTTCCTCTTTTGTTGAAAAACAAACACAAGAAAAAAAAATCGTCTAGTCCATTTTATTGATTTACCTTTTAGCTTTTACCAATGACTTAATATTATTTCAGTTATTAAAAAATGTTAGCATAACTATATTTTCACTTGGTAATCGTTTATAATTGCTTGTTATAAACGAAGGGATAAGTGTTCGTGGGAAAGAGAGGAAATTATAAAAATGGTATATTAAATGTAGACGCCTAGTATTTTCTGGCATATTAAATTCTTTTCAAAACGAACAAATAGAGCATATGAATTATGTATAATAAGAATAATGGACAAGAATATAAATTACTATGAACGTCTTATAATTTATTTTTTTGTTTCCAATCCTCCATTTAACGGATGAATAAAGTAGAGTTTAGTTTTGCATACTTAATAAGAATAATTTAATAATCCAAAAACAAAATATAATAAGAACTTTCATTATTTTAACATTAGAGACACAACGACGGTATACTTTACGTATACCGATTTCGACATTTATTGAAGGAAATTGTTCTATATGTCTCCATTTCTCCTCAATCAAAATAATGTTTTATTTTTTAGAAATGATTTTTTTAGTACACATTAATGTGTGATATTATTTCTAAATTAACAAAATAAAAAGAGAAATATCTAACTATTAAATTAAATTGTATTTTAATTTCCATTTTTAAAACGATTACAACTTTTCTTCTCTTCTTCTTTTTTTTGTCAGAATCGAAATGACAGACAAAAAAAATTTAACTTTAATTATACAGATATTTCATTCAATATAATGTCCTTTTAGTCAATCCTTAAATTTTATAGCAGCTAAACTGTAATTTATATCGATATTAAAAAATAAGCAATGTTTGGTGGAGACGCCTAGTATTTTGTAAAGTATTCATGACATTTTTTCTTCTTCTTATTCTTATTCTTTTAAATTTATGACGTTAAATAATGTATTTTTAATTTTCATTTAGTCTATTTTATATAAACTGATCTTTAATATTATTGTGTGAATAAGAATCTGATGTTTTATTTTTTATTTCAGTTTCAACAAGCTTTATGTTGAGGTTGAGGTTGAAAATTATAATTAAACCAAAGAGCTAATATACCCTCATGTTTGAAGAATAGATATTTTAGAATTTGACAATATTTCAACATACTGAGACATTTTCGTTAAGTTTGTACCGATCTTATATACGTCACATAATGACAATAACGATAACGACAAACGTTAGAATACCACTTTTTTTTGATCGGTAAGCGTACGATACCGATACTGATCGACGCTTAGAATCCCATTGCTGTTTTATGTAAAAAAATATGTTTCTTCCATTTAATTTCTCAAAATAAACTTTATTAATTAGTGACAGAAAAGCAAGATGAAGAAAAAGAAGACGAAGAATAAGCAAAAAAAAAAACACATTAAACATAAAGCAAAATAAAAATGAATAATAATTTATTTGAAATAATAAAAAAGATAATATTTATCAATAAATTGGTATTTCGCCCTATATAGATTTATCTCTCTTATAAAGGGAAAAATAAATATTGTTTGATAGATAAATTACGTAAACCATATATTCGTTGACATCAATTTTCAATCAATTCTTTTCTTTTTACATTCTTGTCCTCTTTGTCTTCTTATTTTTTTTCTTGATCCTTTTTACTACTTTTGTTATTCCTATTTTCTGCTCTCATTTTTTATACAATATGTGTTATAAGATAATAAATGTATGTTTGGCAATTTTATTTTGTTTGAAAGACGAGAAAGGTTAATAATATTTCATCATGTTTCTTTTATGTAAACACTTTTTTCTTGTCAAACTGATTAGACATTATTATTGGCGCATTCTTAAATCAATTAGAATTAATCAGTTTAGTAATTTGTATTTTCTACTTCCGGTTGAAATTTGTTAATGTTGTGAGTTAGCCATCCGATTTGATTCATTTCTCGTTATCACATTCTCTCTTTCTCACAAATATATTTATGATTACATTTTTCTATTGCATCCTTTAATTAAGTCCAAGAAATCATAAATTCTTATAGTCAAATGTGAATAAATCCGATAACAATACTTTTCATTCAATCAATTAATTAAATTTCTCTAATCATAAATTTCACTTAATTAAGAAGTAATTTTATTGTTGTCCTTATTTCTCTCCCCTTTAATCAATAAATATATAAAATAAAATAGTTAATTATAATTATCAATTATGAACGGCAATGAACGGCAAAATCTATGTTTGTCTTTATTCTATAGTTAATAATAAATAGCAGGGAATTGAACTTGAAGTTCAATATATGTACTTAATTATTGTTAATCACGCAAATGAATTAATTCAAGTTTTTCTTTTACAGTCCTTCATTAAAATGCAGCAAGGAAATTACAAATAAAGTTTAAATTATTTCTAATTTTAAAATCTTCAACATTTTTTTATTATTATTTGAGCGTATATGTCTTTTGTTAGTGGTATAAGTATGTGCGTGTAAATATACAGCAAAAGGAAGAAAAAACAAAATAAAAAATTATTGTGTGTGTGATGTAATAAAATAACCCTTGAGTTTTGTTTGTTTGTTCATTGTTGCTTTCTTCCTTCTTTTTCTGTTTTACGTACGCCTCTGTTTACGTTACATAGTTTACATAGTGAAAACTTCACAATGGTCTAGATCCTAGGGTATGGGTGAAAAAAGGGTTGATTGGGAGGTATAATGAATGGAGACGACTTCTCACCCTCTCAACATCTCTCTCTTTCTCTCTCTCTCTCTCTGTGCGTGTGTGTGTGTGAAGAAAAATTTATTTTAATAGAATTTTCACTATTCGCAGATAGAAATCTTAATATTTATTTATTTTTGTAGAATTTAAATATGAAAAAAATGAGGCGAAAAAAAAGAAAGAGAGAAAAAAAACCAATAATTTTTATTATGAAAAAAGAAAATAAGAAAAACAAGAAGAAGAAGAGAAATGTCGTGTGGTATTTTTTATTTTTCTTAGGAAAGAAAAACTTGAAAATGTTCTTAGTCATCCACACGTGCTTTGTATGTGTGTCGATCCAACTATACTATTCTTCTTCGTCGGCTTTTTGTGTCTTTTTTTAGTGACTAAAAAAATTCAAATGGAACCGAAAAAAAAACGAAAATTCAATCAATTTAGAGAATAAAAATAAAATAAAGAAAAACATGAAATAAATATTATGTATTTATGAAAACGATGATGTCAAATGAGTTTTTCCTTCCTCATAAAATTCTTTTTCATTTTCTTGCGTTTGTTGTTGCTGGTAGACAACAAAAATTAAATTAAAATTTAGTGGAAAGACAAAGGCACAACAATATAAAAATTGATTTTTCTATCACAAAAAAAAAAGAATGAACTTTCAATTTTCAATTCCAATTCCATTTCTATAATTCTATATTTTCTTCACTTTATTTTTGATAATAAAATAAAAATAATCAAAATAATTTTTTTTTTATGTTTTTTTTTTCTGTTGTTGTTGTTTCTACGGTGACAAAATGGCATTAGAAGGATTGACTAGTTGTAATCATTTTCTAGCTAGTTAGATGACGATGAGTCAATAATAATATTCGAATTAAATATTAATAAAATAGAAAACATTAAAACAATAGTAACAACAATAAAAAACAGTAAAAATAATAACAATAAATAAATTTAACGAACGCCTATTAATAATTAAGATTTTAATGTTTGTGTGTACATGTGTGTATTTATGTGCGTATGTGTTAATGTCATTATTGATGTGTCTATTCTATATTCGTTGATATAAGTTTTAAATATCCCTTTTTTCGGGTGGTCTCTTTTGGGACATTAATATTACTCTCTAATAAACATGTTTTCTTCTTCTTTTATTATCTGTTTTGTTTTTTACTTTCTAACAACCTTCATGTATCCCATCTGTACGTTCGTCCTTTGTGTAATTGATGTTACAAATGCTTGTATGTTGAATAATAAACAACAACAACAATAAAAAATCAATAGACAAATAACTGAAAAATAATACAAAAAAATTTCCCAATGAATTGAATTTTTTTTCAGTGAATTGAATTGATTATTTTGTTTTATTATATTTTTGTTTTGTCTTTGTTTTTCTTCAATTATTAGTTATTCGTTGTTACTGAGTTGTTGTTTCTATTATATTGTTAGTTAATTGTTGTTGTAATTCAATTAATTAAGAGCTTTTTCAGATATAGTCAGATAGATAGATAAATAGATAGATAAATAGATGAGGGTTATTGAATAAGGGTACAATAGAATAGAGTATAAAATAGATTAGATGGAGTGGAGAAGGTTTGGAGATGGTTTGGTAATTAGACAAAATAAATGTGATGTCTGGTTATTTTACTATATTGAAGGTGGTAAATTTTCTCTTTTAAAATTTCCTTTCTCTCTTCTGTTTCCTTCACAATTATAATTTTTTTCTTTTCTCTCAACCCATCGACAAATTATAATGTATAATTTTTTTTTACCTTTTTTTTTGTGATGCAATTTGTAACAATCATAAAACCTTCACGTTTTACTCCTACATTTTCCTTTTTTTCCCTTTATTTTTTTGAATTAAATTATTAACCACGCGTAGATTTACGTAACCGTTACACAGCGTAAACAGATTTTGTTTTTGTTATTATTATTATTATTATTATTGTATACCACCCACCCATACGCATGTATACAATATTTTTTTTAGAACCTTTTGCGTTCATAATAAAATTTTAAAAGAATTTGTATTTTTCTCACTCTCTCTCTATCTTTGCACAAAAAAATTGGGAATATGAGAAAATGGGTAATAGTGGGCACAAAAAAAATTATTATAAAATGTTGAGGTTTTTGCGTTCAACAACGACATCGACAGCATCATAATATAATATTGTATGAAATCACCGCGACATAAATACATAACTTTATTGTATTATTTATTTCATAATATACATACACACAAACACAAGTACATATGGGTACATAAAAATTATGACGAAAGTGGTGAATATAATTTCTAACCATGTACACCATTTTTTTAATGTTTTCTTTAAATTCCAGCAAAACAGTGAAGGTAAAATAAAAACAGATTGAAATAAAATGTTTTCTTCTTTTTGTGTCTCGTTTACGTTGTTTATTATATTCTTTTATGTATGTGTTATGTGTTTTTTGAACTGAACTAAATCCCTTTTTCCTTTTTTTTCTACATCTTCTTTTTCTTTTTCATCTTCATGCATAATACTTTAAGTTTTATGTAAACTGCGTTAAGGAAATACAACAACAAAATAAATAGAATAACAACAAAACAACAGCATAAAAAAATAAAGAATAAATAAATGAAAGTCTTTTACTAACGTCAAACATTGTTTTGACATTCAATTTCCTAAGTCTTATTTATAGAAAAGTACTTTAACATTTGATGTTATTGTGCTGTTCTGTGTGAGTGTTTTGTATTTGCGTGTGTGTGTATGAGCAGAACTGCACCATTTAATTGAATATAAAATGGATTTTAATAGAATGAAGGTGCGATGATTTCTATGAATGCAAATGTAACTTTCATAAAATAAAAATGGCAGAAAATGCATTCTGAACAAAGAATGATAATTTGTTCTTTAAAAAAATCTATGAATAAATCGCATATTAGTTATCGCATAGAGTTGTGTTATAAATGTGTTTGAAAACTGTATATAAAATATCAGATTGTCGATTATTTAAGTTTTACCAAATTTTAAATCTTAAATTTTAAAATGATTTCTGTAATTAAATGAGTTTTTTTGTTTCACTTTGAACCTTGTTTAAAATTAAATTTTTGTTTTTGATAAAATTTATTATTTAAGTTTAAAAAAGGAAAAACAAAAAACTAATTCGTTCCCCTTTTCTAATTTTCTATTTTCAACTTTTTCTTAACGAAAAACTTACCCAAAAAAAATTTCAGCTTGTGGCGGATTACGAAGTTGACTTGTTACGACACTGTACTTTACTCTAGGGTCTTTAGGATATGTGTGTGTCTGCCTCTCTGTGTGTGTGTGCATTGTAGATGATCATCTTATTTTTTTAAATTATAAATTGATCCATTTGTTAGATGTTACAACAAAATATATTATTATTTTCCCGAGAAAAGAAAAGAAAAACGCGACTTATTTTCTTCAATAATTCCAATAAATAAAAGTTCAATTGTCAATTTGCGAAGAGCCGCTCCCCAAAAATAGAAATAGCTAAATAGGGGGAAAAAGGGAAAAATGAAACAACATGATATACGATTTATTGTTTTATTTTTTTTTGTTTGGAAAATGAAAAACAAAACTAATAATCCTCCGAAGTCTTTGGTTTTTTTTTTCATTTTTTCACATTTTCTCTTTTTGTTTTCATTTAGTTTAATTTTTGTGTCAACCCTGGAATGTGCCCTGTATAAGTTTATAATATATAATTTTCACATAAAAAACCACACCCTCTAAAACTATTGTATTTTTATGGTGAATTATATCGCGATCATCATTAATAATACGTGTGACTCTGTATGTTTGTGTATGCATATAAACTTTAGAATGATAGAAAGAGAGAAATTTCAAAAATTATTATTTTTTTCTCTGTTTCTTTCTTTCTATCTTTATAAGAATATTATAGGTATAAGAAAGAAAAATGATGAAAATCAGAAAGAATCCACTACAACTATACAACTACAACAACTATCACTGAATCTAATCAGATTCTCTTATGCCTATATACACAGGATTTTCTTCTTTTTTTCACCATAATATTTTCCTTATATATTTTTTCACTTCTTCTAAATACCACAAGTTATCGTGCGTTTAAAGGTCACGAAAAAAAAACGATGCGCGACGCGTTATTTCCTCTTGCTATTCGATTTTTTTTCTCTCTTCCTTCGTTTTTTTTTTATTCTAAAAGTTTTTGTTGTTGTTGTTGTTGTTATTTCTATTATTATTATTATTTCTTTTTGGAAATGGGTTTCTCTTGAATTAATACACAAACACGCATACATACATAAATAAATATACGTCAACGCTACTACTATACACCAATCAGATGACTATGTTTATTTGTGTTATTTTATTTGTTGGTGTGTGTCAGTAATATAAAGTTTTATGTCAGCGGTTTTCCAACAAAATATCAAGAAAAAAGGAAAAATGTAGAAATAATTAGGTCAGGGTTTTTCAACACAAAAAAAAAATTTAACAAAAACTACGTAAAAGAAGAAGAGACAAAAAGAATTGGATTTTCTCTAAAAAAAGGCGCGTATTATTCTGTTTTTCTTCTGCCACTTTTTTTTTTTGATTTTTGTTTTGCAAGTTTCAGAAACACTGCCCTAATTTTCTACGTCTTCTTCTTATTTTTATGTTCTTTTCTTCACTTTTATTTATTTTTTTCACTCTCTGTCTTTCTCTTTCGATTTTTATAGAAAATAATATGGATTATTATTATAATGCCTTATCGCGTGAAATAGGTGGTATGAATTAGGTAGATGGAGGGTGTTAGCAGGAAGGAGAATAAAAAAAAGCTCGTTCACGATTTTAACATTTTTACCTTAATTCTTTTTTTTTTCGAAAATATGTTTTTTTTTGGTTTCGATAAAAATTTGAAAAAAAAAAACCACACACAATACAAACAAGTTTGTTTTTTTTTGTTCCTGAACGTTGGCTGGATTCATAATTCTCTCTGACTCTGTGCTTGAATATAATTCTGATTATGACATATAGCACAACAAGCCGAAAAACTATAAATCATTTTTCTTTTGTTTTGTATTAAAAATATGTATATTTTTTTTGGCAACCAACGCTGGAATAGTGTGAGGTGTTTAGAAAAAGGAGGCTTTTGGTTAAGAATCTGTATGTGTGTTTGTGTACAATACATGTTAATACTATAATAATATGGAAAAAGAGGCCAAACACCAAAGCCAGAGAGAGAGGAATAGTAAATTGAACCAAGTTGAATCGAGTCAAAAAAAAAGGGAATAACATAAAATCTAGGGAAAGAATTTCCCATTGTGTTTTTTTGGGAGCCAAATGGTTTTATTGATTTTTCCCTGTTTCTCTTGTGTCCTTCCATTTTTTGTTTCTCTGGCTGTTTTTTGTTATTATTTTTAATCATTTATTTAACGCCTTTATATACTTTGCTTTACTTTTGTTTTATTTATTTTGATTAAGAATAAAGGAGAATTAAAGTAAAAGCAGAAAAAAAGAAAGAAAAATAAAAATTAAAAAGGGAAAACAGAAGTATGAAAATATATTTTTCTCTTCTACCCTTTCTTGTTGTGGTTGTAACATTTAGGTGTATAAAAACATTAAAACTAAACCGGAAAATTTTCCTCTACATTTTAATTGAAAGAATAAATTTTTTTTTATAATCGTTATTACTATTTTCTTCCTTTCTCTTTTTTTCCGGTGAAAATTAAAACCAACTGAATTAAAAAATCAGATGTTTTTGTAAATGCTTTTGTTATTTTAATTGTTTCCACTATTTTTTCTCTTAATATTTTCTCTTTTGTAAAATTTAAAATTTAAATTTGTTTGCTTGTTTGAACATATCTAAAAGTGAATTGTCGTGGAAAACTCAAAAGAGTTCCTCTTTAAAACGTGTATAGGGCTAAATTAAACTTTATTATGAGTTTTCAAATGGAAAGGAATTGATTGATTGACGACGCACAAGAATAAAAAAAAAAAAAAAAAAATAAAGAAGCATACTTACGTTCATAAGGAATAACATAAATTGTTTAAATGAAACAGAAATTCCAAAGGAAATTTTTTATTGAATAAAAAACGTAAAAATAAAATGTAAAAGAAAAGAATAAAAGAAAATATGGGGGAGAAAATAAAAGTACAAAACGAAATTCAAAAGACAAGAAAAAAAGAAGAAGTTCCATATGGATAGAAAATTGTAGAGGGTTTATGAATTTAGGGATAAATTTTACTTTTTTTTGTGGTGGGGAGAGAAAAGTGACATCCGTTTTCCTTATTTTGTTTGTTGTTGTTGTTATTGTTGTTGTCGTCATATTTTGAAATGATAAACGGAGGACTTTACTTCTATACCATACCAATTTGTCAAGGGTTAAACAAAAAAAAAAAGAAAAGAAGAATATCATCTCCGTAGGCAATTTCCCCTCCGTATGTGTCGTTTTCTATTATTATTTTTCACATATGTGTGTATGTGTGTGCTTTGGATTTTTCTTCCTTTATTTTCCTTTTATTTTTTTTGTGCGTCATCCTGTAATATACGTGTGTGTGTGTTCTTCTGTGAGAAAATTTTATTATGTAAAAAGAAAATGGGTGAAGAATTATGAGAGGGAAGAGAAAAGGAATAAAAAAGAGAAGAAAAAGAAGAAGAAGAAGAAGAATAAGTAAAAAAATTAAAGAAAAACGAGGACAGAATGAAAGAAATGATAAAAAATAGAAAAGAAAAAGAAGTGAAACCCTTTAAAAATCATATAATCGTTTTGGGGTTCAGAGAGACAATTTGAGGTAATGACCCTTCTTTCTCTTTTTCTCTCTCTTGCTCTCAAAATATTTTTATTTACGTTGTTGTTGATATTTTTGTTGTTGTTGTTGTTTTTGCTTTTTTGGTTGGTCATTTTTCAATTAACCTTTTGAAACAATTTTGTAATTAATTTTCAACATATGGTTTGACGTTCTACAAATCCTTTTTGATGATAAGCCCATAGATATTGGGCAATGGTTAATGGTGATAAGATATAACTGACGTATAGAAGATTCTGGTATAACAAAAAAAAAAAAAGAAATCAAATGAAAAACGAAAATAAAGGAATATTTTTAACAGTAAAAAAAAGCTCATGATACAAAAACGTAAGACCATTTTGTGATCGCACGTAAATTTTAGGCAAACACGAAATATAGTGAAAAACTTTCTTTTGTCTTTTTTTCTGTTTTGGGTCAATTTAGAATTTTTAATAAAAAAAAACAACAATAAAAAGTAAGAAGACTTTTTCTCTTGTGTTTTTATTCAATCTCCAATTTTGTATTTAAATTTTGCTTATTTTTATAAAATCAAAAAATAAACGAAAGAAAGCAAAAATAAATTACGTAATTGAATCAAAACGTTTTATAGTTTTTTTTCTTGTTCCTACAAATCAACAGAATCAAGAACAAAAAAAGAAAATTGTTTTATTTGTACAGAATTTCAGAATTTATTGCTGAACAAAACTTAAAATATATTTTGTCTAATAAAATTCAACAAAAAAATCAATTTTAAAGTTTACTTCGTAAAATTGGATGAAAAAATATCAATTCTAATCATTTATTAAAATTCATAAATCATATTTTATTCCAAAAATTTAAACCCTTTTTTTAGAATTTTGTTTTCTGTTTCTAAATGTTATATATTTTTTTTGAATATAATTAATTAATTCTAGTTGGTTTGTTTAATCTTCTTTTTTGTTTAATGCATTTTTATTAAATGTTTCTTTTGTTTTTTTTTTATCTTTAATTCTTATACTCTTACTCTTACTCTTACTCTTATATTTGTCTTTAGTTGTTATTAAATTTTCATATAAATATAAAAGTAAAATTGAAGTAAATAAAAAATATAAAAAAATAGGAATTGTTTGATAAAGTTACAAGAAATTATTAATTAATAATTAATTAGTGAAAGAAATCAAATAAAAATTTTAATTGTTATTTTGAAAAACTTTTTGGATTTTTAATATTGTTGTTGTTGTTTTTGTTTTGTATGCAAATTTTTTTACTATGTTTAATAGAATTTAATCAATTGAACAATTTTACAACACGAGACTTCAACACTACTGGTATATATATATATATATATATATATATATATATATATATATATATATATATATATATACATGTGTGTGTGTTAGGTGTGTAATTTGGTTTCTGTTGTTGAGTGTTTTGAAATTACAGAATTATATAAATTTTGTGTGTAATTGTGCGAGAAAATGAAATAAATGGAGGAAAATCTGAAGAGTCTTAGTTTTGAACTTTAATTCGAATTCAAAAATTTTTTTTTAGTTGAATTTATTTTGATGTGAAAGGATTGTGTTAATTCAATTAGTACCCTCCGTTTATTCGGAGGGTCAACTGACATCCGATAAATAAAAGTCCAAAACATAAAAAATACTCTATTTTGAGTTTAAAATTTTAATTATGCCAGATTGTACGGATTTCCAGCATTTTAACTTTAACTTATTTTCGATGTTTTAAATTTAGACATCTACGTCTACAGGGTGTTTGTTAATGATAATAATAATAAATATTTACATGTAAAAGAATCAAATAAAACGTCCAATCGTTGAATATATTCGATTACGTTTCTATTATTATGATAAAGCAAAAATGGTCTTTTTAATATTTATAAACGAAATCAAATATTTTGAATCATCTATAGAAAAATTGTGACACGTCAAAAATAAAAAAAGGAAAAACCGAATTAAAATCAGAGAGTATATTTACCTAATTAAGTTAACTTATGTTAACATAAATTTTTACATGTGAAATCTATACGGATATGAATTTAAGGTTTGACGATTTTAATTTTTAATACGCTGAATATTGTTTCTTCACACAACTCATATTCTTGAAAATATTGAATGAACAAATAATTTGTTTCTTTTATTTCGTTTTACCATAAAATCACACCTTCATAGCTTTACAAATTTAATTTCAACTGTTTTTCTTTTTCTGTTTATGTTGACAGAATCACATTTTCCTTATAATGCTTTAGCATAATTCTGTTCATAATGGAACTCATTTTTATTCGCTCTGCATTTTTTTTGGTTTAAGCTTTATTTTTTGACTCTTTCATGTTGCTCTGTCACTTAATACAAATCTACATATATTTTTTTCTTATTTATGATCGTTTATATATAAAGGGATGTCCTGTTTCCGGTATTGTGTCAAAAAAAACGAAAGAGTTTGTGAGTGAGAGGGAGAGACATAAAATTCCCTTTAAAAAATTTTCATGTAAATTACTTTAGTTTCTTCCAATTATTAAAGTTGTTTTTTTTTGTTGGTATTCCATTTTCACACTACTTAGTGACACGAATTTTTTATTTAAATGAACTTTTTTATCACATTTAATTTCCTGTTTAAAAATTAAATTTTTTTTGTTAAAGTAACATTAAAAATATAAAAAAAATTCTGATTGAAGGAAAGTGTTTTTTTATCATTAACACTTTTGTTTCATTAAAAATAAACAACCATTTTCATTTTGTTCCTCTTCAACGCCTTCCTTTTCATCATCTTTCTTTTTGCTTGTTTTGCATTTTTTTCATAAGAAAATTACAAAATTTTTGTAAAAACACATTTTCGTTATTTTGAAGTTTTTCCATAAAAAAGGAAAACAAAAAAAGGAAGAAAAAAATTGTGTGTGTGATAACAAGATTTTCGGTTATGAATAATTTTTTTTACTAAGCTTGGCAAAAGCTTTAAAGAATGTAATATAATAATAATGAGAGGAAAAAAATGTTTCAATGTATCGCAGTGTTAGCATTTCCATTTTCCTGTTACTTTCTTTCTTCGTTTACAAAGAAAAGAAGAAAACCAGGCCCACACCATAAAACGTAAAATCCAAAAAGAAACCAATAAATTCAAGTGAATACATGTTTGAGTAATTCACGAGTCAACATGCTTTCCTCTCCCTTCATCATCTCCTTTTTCCATCTCTACATCTTGTACCTCTTCTATATGATAATAATCTTTTATTCTTTTCTTTCATGCGAGGAAAAAAAAATAAAATCGCTTAGTATATTTTTTATGTTTAAATTGTTTAACCTTTAAATCAAATACATTTATTTCAATTTCTTATTAATATAAGATTAAAGTAAATTATTCAAAACGAACAACAGAAACCAAAAAAAGACGGCAAAATATGTCGGCCTGCCAGTGTATATGTGTGTGTTTGTGTACTTATGTAAGAAGCGTGAAATCCGGTTTAACACACCAGAAAAAAAATACCCAAGAAGAAGAAGAAGTCATTTAATATAAATATGTATAACCACATTAAAGTTTTCTCATCGTTTTCCACATTTTCAACCAAAATAAAAAAAAGATTTAAAAAAATAAGGAGACATTTTCATTGTTGTTTCGTTTACTTCTTCTTTCGTCCTATTTTCTATATTCTCGTTCCATTTTTCATTTGAAATTTCTTTTTTCTTTCTGTTTGGTAATTTTAGTTCGTTATTATTTGTTGTTGATTTTTTTAACGATGTGAAGTTCAGTACAAAATATATTCCATATATTCTCTTATGACGACGGGAAGTGAAAAGGTGAGAGAGAAAGAGGAGAGAGAAAAACAAAACAAAAAAGTATTTTAATTGTAACACATTTTGTTGTTGTTGTTGTTTCCGCTCCTTGAATCTTTTTTACACTTTTTCTGATTGTTGTTTGTGTTTTTTCTTTGTCCAAACAACAATAACAAAAATAATAAAATCAAAACAGAAAATGAAGAAAATGTCTCACATGAAAATTTAAATTTAAACGAAAAGATTGAAAAAACAAGTAAAAACGTTTTCTCCTTAAAAATCAGAAATAAAATTATTTACACTTATGTTCATTTCGTCTTTATTTTTCTGTTCTTTTTTTTTTCACGTCATTTTTCTTCTTGTTCTTCTTTTTCCTCTTAACACATTTTCATGTATTTCATATATACCCTAACGGCTCCTCTGAATTACACAAAAAAAAGGAAGAAAGAAAAATACTTTTCATAAAAATAATGAAAATTAAATTGTTTGGAAGTTATAATAGTGTCGTGTTAAATTTTCTCTTTTGCTGTTGTTGTTGTTTTTGTTGTTGATGTTATTGTTGTTGTTGTTGCTGTATGTTTTTTTATTTTCTTTATTGTGTAAACATTTCCACTGTATAACACACAACAACAACCACCAACCCAACAACAAGAATAACAAACAACAAGAACTGGAAACAATATGGAAGAACCACCAAAAGCAGAAACAAGAACAACAAGAAATATGAAAAACAACAAAAAAAAACGAAAAATTTTATGACCTGAAAAATAAAATGAATTTTTATGTTAAATAGAACAACAACAAACATACAAATATTGTCGAATGAGTAACGAACTTCAAAACACAAAAACAAAAACAAAAAAGAATAAAACAGAGAAATAAAAAATAGGAATAAAAATAAAATTAGAATATAATTGTCGCGTTTCAGTTTGTTGCTTTTTTTTCTTTTCTTTTTCTTTCGTTTTTTTTTATGTGCGAGAATATTATAAAAAACACTCAAAAAAAAAACAACAACAAAAAAAATGAAAAACACGACGAATGGAAAAAAATACTCCATACTCCATACACTCCATAATAATACTAAAAAAAAGGTACAATAATTTATATTTTAGGACACATTTTTATGTAATTTATGTATACTAATAAATAATTGTGTTAGTTTTGTATATCTATCTCTCTTACTCTTTCACTCTAATTTCATTAGATTGGTACTTCTTTCTCATCCTCTCTGTAAAACACTATAATTTACTATCATATATGGATGTGGATTTTATCTTAAATTTGTATGTGTGTTGTGGTACATATAACATTTATTATTCTGTGCAATTGCATGTCTCTTTCATTTTCTCATTTTGTTCTATCGTTTAATATTTTTCTATATTATTCTGTTGTTATAACTATTTTTGTTCTATTAAGAAAATCTATAGAAAACTCTAGACATTTTGCAAGTGTAAAATAATTAAAAATATATATACTCTAAACTAAAAGCATATCCCAAAAATAATAGTAGAAAAAAAAATGTCTACTATACTTTTATAATAATTATAATAATAATAAAGGGGAGATGTTTGTAATTTAAGACATAATTATTTAAATTTTATAATATTAATGATAAGCGACAATTAAAACAGAAACACGTATTAAAGAGAGAATTTAAAATTTTTTGTGTTATAAATACAAAAAGGGAAAGTTGATGGAGAGGGTGTAAAAAAGAAACACGGAAAATACCTTAATTTTCTTTTGAGATTTTTGTGTTTTTTTTTCATTAATGCGAGTAAATAAAACCAAATTTTACGTTTTAATTGAAAAACTTTGACCGTCTCGAATTAAAATTTAATAAAGATTGAATAAAGAAGTTAAATACAATGAATTATTCGTTTAAATTATTTGATGACGTTTGTTATGCGTTCTAATCACTTAATTACTCTGACGTCAAAGCAGCAATATTTAATAATGTTTTATTCTAATTTGTTTTCATTTTTTTTAATAACTTTTTATGTCGGTGCATATTTAATAATTTTCCTCTTGCTGTTTATTGTTTTTATTATGTATTTTATATTTGTATATTTTTTATTTATTTTAAGAAAATTCTCTCGTGTGTGTGTGTGTGTATTTTTTTCGATTTTTCCGATGGAGTATTTTTGTTGTTGTTCTTGTGATATTAACATTTTTTATCAATCATAATTTATAATAAAAATAATCTACATTTTTATAAGAACGAATGAAATTAAAACGTGCTTTAAAAAAACAACGAAATAATAATAATAATAATCATAATCATAACAACAGTAAAATAATAATAACAACGCATATATAATTAATAAAAAATATAATGTAGAAATGCATATCGTTATCGGTTAATGGGATCGTTATTTTATTGACGTAAATATAGTTTTGTTAATTATTAACGTTATCAATTTTTTATTTTATACGATACCGATTATCATTATCGTTACTTTATCTGTGTTTCGTTATGGTATAAATAAATTGTGTACCCGCTGATTCTCACTTCATTACTATTTATTCTTTAGATACAAATTTTGTATTTATTAATGACAGATAAATTCTATGTGGTAACATTTCAACTCAAATAAAAGCTTAAACCCAGAATACCTATAAAATACCGAATATTATATCTCTGTGTCAAGAATTATTAAAAACGGACAATTTCACTCTAACATGAAAAACAAATAAATATTACACAGTACTGCGTACATAAATTTATCAATTAAATGAATAAATAAAAATAGAATTTAAAACTAATTTATTGAATTAACCTTTATAATATCTAACTCAGTATGTATAAATAATGTTTTGATTAATTTTATAGTAACTTTATATATATAGTCCCCGTATCATTAGTTTTAATCTTAATTTAATTAATTTTAATCGTATTTTTTTTTATTTTCCTTCTTGTTTTTTTTTTTTTTTGTCTTTTTCGGAATAACACGGATAATGTACTTAAGCTCTATAATATGGAATTTATACCTTTTTTATACATTTTTCTTTTTGTTGTTTTTAGATATTTAGGTCGTCTTATCGAACCTATTCTTAAATCTTTACAGGGATGAACCAGCCGTTTGCGTATACTGTCCATTTTTTAACGTATATTTTCGTGATTTTATAAAAAATTTGCGTGCAATTTAATTTAAATTTCTAATCAACTTGATGACAATATATTTGGGGATAATTACAATGACTTAGGGTGTTTTTTTTTTGTATAAAATATTCAGACCAATTGTTTGGCCCTAGTCCACCCCATAATATCTGTATTTATGCATGTGTTTATTTAGTTAAATCATGAAAGAAATTAAACGTTCTTGCACTCATTTTATTTTATTTATTCTTGATAAAAATCTTAAGAAGGCACACACAAATATTTGTATAACGAAGCATTTATAATTTTTCTATATTCATAAAGAAACTAAAATGTTGCGGGGGGTTGTAGTCGTCGTTTGTCAAAATCTTGAAATAAACAAATTGTTTACATTCTTTGTGGCATATTCTTTTATTTTTAAATGTTTTCTATATTTTTTTTTCTTGTGGCATTCAACGTACAGAAATTAGGTTTTAGAATTTTGTGTTTTATTTTTGTAGTTAAAAAAAATGATAAATATAAAGAATCTTTTAATAAAGTAATTTGAATGTTGAATATTATGAAAATTATCTGAATATTATTTGGGACATGCTACAAATAAATAATTAAATAATTTTTTTATATAAATGAGAAAATTTTAATTAAAAAACCAAACAAATATTTTGATAAATTACAGGGTAATGCTGCGAATTCTTCAGAAACATCAATGGCAACACAACCAGGTGGTTCAGTTACGTCACGTGCCGCATCTGAAAGCCGTTCAGGACCACCTGGTTCAAGTAGTGGTGCAACAACAAGTACAACAGCAGGTACAGTGACAGGAGCAAAATTTCGTCACGGTTTGCTACAGCTTATGATTCACACAATCGATCCTTTGCATGATGGTGAGTTTGTTTAGTACAACCAAAAACAATCAATCAATCAATCAAACAACAACAAAAAAAAAACAAAAGAAAAGAAAACCCAACAAAAATAAAAATAATAAAAAAAACAACCTTCTATAAATTCTTATATATTTTTCTTACTTTTTTCTACTTTCACTTTACTTACTTTTCTTACTACTTTTTCTATTTTTCATTTACTTTTCTTTCATCATTATTTTTTTATAACAAATAATAATTAAAATTATATAATTACTAACTAACATTACTTATTTTTCTTTATTTAATTTGCTACCAACCCTAAATTGAACCAAAAAATAAACAAAACCATGAAAACTAAGTAAAAAAAAAACAAATTTTTTTTGATGAAAAGTTAAGAGAAATATTTCTCATCAGTTTTTTTTCCTTTATTTTTTAATAAAAAAATTACCGCTCCAAATATAAAAGATAGAAAAGTTTTCTTATTTCAATTTCAGTAAAGCAAAACAAAAGAAAAATCTCTTTTAAAAAGCACCGATTTTCTATCTTTTTCCTTCTAAAAAAAACAAACAAATAATCTAAGAAAACAATGAAAATGTAAAACAAACAACAACAACAACTAAAAAACTGTATTATACAATAAAAGGTTAATCTCTTACAGATCAACAAAAAATCATTATTTAGAAAAATGAGACAACCATCTTTTTGTTTAAATTTTTATTTCTACTTTGCATTTTATAAATATTTATGCAATTTATAAATAAAAGCTCGTACACAATTTTTTTTGCAAGCACAAAACAAAATAAAATACCAAACAAAAAAAAAATATATAAATAAATGTACTTTTCTTATCCACTTTTTTTTCATTTCATAAAAAATAACAAAAATTTTCTTTTCTTTGATTTTCCGTGATTTTATAAAAAATTTTTGAATGAAATCGCGAAATTCAATTCTAAGAAAAATTAAGATGGTGAAATTGTTTTTCAATTTAAAAGATGTCTGACTTTAATTGATTTCACAAACGTCAAAAATCATTCAATTAATAATTTTACATAATTTTCCCTTTAATTTTCCATTTTTCTTTTATTTTCTTTATTGTATTCCTGTTTTTACAAAAAAACTATTTCAATTTCCATTAAATATATTTATTTATATACTTTTTTTTTACTTCTTCTTCTAATTAATTACAATTTAATTCGTTGTTGTTTAAGAGCAATTATCACGATTAGATTCAATGAAAATGAAACGATCAAAAAAAAAAAATTTCACTCTAAATCGTTTTGAATTTAAATTGCGAAGTGATTTAGAAAATGAGTTAAAAGAAAAAAAAACAAACCAAAGTACATAAAAGTCGGCTTAATAAATACAAAAAAAAAATGAAAAACAAAAAAAAAATCCATTTAAAAATTTCATCAAAATAACCCAGCACCCATCAAAATAATACATAGAATTAGTTTTAGTTATTTAATTTTCATTTAATAATATATTCTAGTTAAAATTGTGTAAATAATTTATTCAATTATTTTTCTTTCTTTCTTATATTTTTTTTTCTTACAATTTTTTTTAAATACAAAAAAAATATAATTACAAAATCAAACAACAAACAAAAAAATCCCATAATTTACAATTTACAAGCAAAAAAACAAGCAAACAAAAAAATAGCAAAAAAAAACAAATAAAAAAAAATTAAAAACAAAAAAAAAAAAATACAAAAATCTTTAAATGAAAAAAATTAAAAACAAAAAATATATTAAAAATAAAAATTATGTAAAATATTTAAAATAATATGAAATGATTTGTTCGTTTATTTGGTCTGTTGGATCCTTTACGAGTTTCCATTTTATAAAAGTTCGGATATTGTGTTTTCTATGATTGTACGATAAAACGCGGACATTGCATGAAATTTCATATAACAAAAAAAAATATTAGTTTTTTTTAACGTTTAACGTAAATTAACTTCTTGTGTTTTTCATCTAATATTTAATGAGAAAATATGAATACTACGCTCTCAAGGTTTTCTTTATAAATTTGAACGTCTCTTGTGTGTGAAAGTTAATTCTTGTATAAAAAGTCAGTACCAACTTTGTTTTTTAAAGTCTTTCTTTCTTTCTTTCTTTCTTTCTTTCTTTCTTTCTTTCTTTCTTTCTTTCATTCTTTCATTCTTTCTTTCTTTCTTTCTTTCTTTCTTTCTTTCTTTCTTTCTTTCTTTCTTTCTTTCTTTCTTTCTTTCTTTCTTTCTTTCTTTCTTTCTTTCTTTCTTTCTTTCTTTCTTTCTTTCTTTCTTTCTTTCTTTCTTTCTGTCGCCACAGGCATCTTTTTATATTTTATTTATAATGGAATAATATTTATGATAATTTTGTTTTACTTTTGTGGCAGAAGAATAGAATAAAAATATTTTCTGGTAATAATTTATTTCGTTTATAAAATAAAAACGGTTTTTTGTTTTGTTTTGTTTGTAAGAAAAATGAAAATTGATTGTGCAATCGTGCGATGATTAAAACTAAATAGAAAAAACTAATCGATAAATTTAATAAAAATCCAAAGATGGGTGGGGGATCCGTTATTATTCGTTCAAAACATTTCATTCTTAAAAAAAAAAGAAAATTTAAAATGAAATTCTAATGACAAATAAAAAAACACTTAAAATAAAAAAAAAACACTAAAAATTTGAATTGAAAAGATAATACATAAGTAATTAAATTAAGATAATGTTCCAGGAAAAGTTGATGAAAAAGCAACACAATTACATGCAATTGCATCATTAAAAGTTTTATTGGATGCAACAAAACCACAAAGAGGTGCAGCAACATCAACAGCAGCTAATCATGTTAAAATAAATCTTAAAGAAACAACATTGGCATGTGATCGTCCAAACGGAAATATTGATACAACAATCGATTCGGTAATTGATTAAAAAAAAACAAATACAAAAAAAAATTATTGAAAAACCATTTTCTTTTCTATTTTATTATTGTTGTTGTTATTATTATTATTATATTTTTCCCAATATTTTTCGATTCCCCATTTTCTTTACTGTTTTCAGCTTTTCTTTTTTCTTTCTACTTTCTTCTTCTTCTACTATATCCAATTTTTCACTTCAATAGATTTATTTTCTTTTGTTTTATTTTTCCCCTTTTTCTTTGTTTTGTTTGTCTTAATTCTTTCACTTTCTTTTCAAACATTTTTCTATTTTCTTCCTATTCTTCTTGTTGTTGTAAAAATATTTCATGATTTGTTCTTAAAAATTATATTTTTTCCAATTTTCCGTTAGTTTTTGTTTCGCTTTTTCTTTAAGCGTACAAAAACCATAAAGAGAAAGGCTTTCTTTTATCTTTTGTGCAGAGAAATAAATTTGAATTTCTTTTATTATTTCTTTTCTAGATTCTAGTTGAATTTAACACTCTAGACTCCGTCTAATTGATTTTTTTTGTTCCTAAAACCACAAAATTAAAAATGACAATCAATTTTTTCTTTCCAATATTCTGAACGCAATAATTAATTTTTTCCCCCTTTATTTTTTTTTTGTTTTTGGTGACTTTAAGTGGAATTTCCCATTTTTTATTTATTAGGAATTTTTTTTGTTTATAATTTGAACACAATTTTATTTTAGGAATTATATTCAACGAGATTTTATTGTTATTGGCGAGTTTCATGCCAAGATTAATAAAAAAAAATACCAAACGGAATACAGTACAGACTTTCGATAAAACGACATAAACACAAAATATTCTTATAATATAAAACATCCATTAAATACCACAACTAACGTGAACATACATTTTTCTTATATTGAAAATTAAAAAAAATGGATTATTATTTTACGAACAAATTATCATTGTTTCTTTAAATATTTTACCATTTGTACTCCTTTATGTTATGCTCGTGTTTGAACAGCAAAAATTACACTAAAAAAAAATTTGATTTCATGTTTAAAAAATCAGGAAATTTCAATTTATTTGCTTTTTCAATAGAAAATTGTTTTCCATAAAAGAATTTCAAAAAATTTAGATAATTAATTAACGTAATTCGTATTAAATAGTTCCCATTTATTTTTTTTGTTGTCATTGTTTTTGGGCAAAATATTTAATGGAAGGATTAAATAACAAATTCTGTTATAAAATTTAATTAAAATAAATTTCGGAAAAATTTGTTTAGAAAATTGATCCTTCACGATTTATTTATAGAAAAAATTAACACAAAATACAAAATAGAAAACAGAACAGAAGAAAAAAAAAATTAATGAATATTTAGCAAAAAAAAACGAAAGCTCATCAAATAATCTATTCAAAAAGGAAAAACGATCTGTTTATAACGAATTTAAAAAAGAAAAAAATAATGAAAACGAAAGAAGCTACGTGATTTATTTGTTCTATCCGGTTCCTACGAGGAAAATATAAATTGTTCTTATAAATTCAAAAATATCTATCTATATGACAGTCGTCAGAAAATGTTTATCTTTAAACGGCTTAATAATAATCAACGTACATAACGCTCACATTCATATATTATTTCTATGCAAACTTAAATTTTGCATACACATACACACAAACACATCTATACACAATCTCTTTCATTATTAATTTATTACGATATTTAAGCAAAAAAAAAAGGGAAATAAGAAAAAGGGAAAAATGAAAAAGAAGAAAAACATAATCTCTTGGTTATCTCTGTTCCTTTTTGTCAACTAAAAATATTATTTAAACAAGATTTATTTTAAAAATATACGCATACAATGTTAACACACTGGCAAGCATACACACACGCAAATAGAAACAAATACAAAATTTTAATTCATTAATCAAAAATGATACAAGTAAAACCAACATAAAATTCCATCGACCCTTATGCTCTCTCTCTGTTTCTCATTCATTCTCTCTCTCTAATACTTTGTTCCTCTCTCTCAATGAAAACAGAAAATATTATTATAACATTTTTAGTGTTGTGTATTAGAAATGAAAATTATAATGGAAAAGGCAAAGCAAAATGAAATAAAAAGAAAAAACAAGAAAATAATCAATAGAGGAAAGTCTAAAAAGAAAATAAAGAAAATATATAATTCAGAAAAATATATAATAAAGACGATGAGTGCGCATTAATCAGCAGAAAAAAAAGTAAAGAAAATAAGAAAAAAGAAAATTTCATAAGAGGAAGCGCAAGAATCAAGAAAATAAAAATGAAACACAGAATTCAAGGATTCTTCTCTTCCTTTCCTCTGACACCCGAATTTATTTTTTTTTTCTAAAAACATTTTTTTTTTATTTTTAATAAATTTCCATTTTTTTTTCCTCTTTTTATCAAGGAAGAAAAGGATGTCTCACGAATTGAATTTGAAGAAAAAAAATGGATAAAGAAGAAGAAGAAAATACATTTCCTATTCTAAATTTAGATCGCTAAAAATTACTCTTATAAAGTTTTCTTTTTTTTCCATAAGAGAGAGAGAGTGAAAGAGAAAGAGAGAGAGGAAGAGAGAAGCACTTTTCCACTGATTTTTTAATATTTTATTTCCAATTAGATTTTTTATTTTATGTTTTCCTTTATAAGAGGTGAAAGAGGTGAGGGGTTTAAGGGTGGGTGAAGGGTATATTAGTGCTTGGGTGTTTTATTTTTATTTTTCATAAAATAATTATTAGCATTATCCGCACACTAATGGTGTCAGTTATTACTCTTGATTTT
Source organism: Pedicia rivosa (assembly GCA_963082725.1). Taxonomy (NCBI): domain Eukaryota; kingdom Metazoa; phylum Arthropoda; class Insecta; order Diptera; family Pediciidae; genus Pedicia; species Pedicia rivosa. The sequence goes on along the minus strand of OY720154.1, from coordinate 18,265,134 downwards.
ATACTTTTTGCTTTGTTTTATTTATTTTTTTTGTTTTTTTTTCCTGTTATAAAAATGTCTTTCTGTTTGGTCTTTTTTGTATTGTGTTGTTGTTGTTGTTGTTGTTGTTTTTATTCTGTAATAAAAAAAGAAAACAAATATACAAATATAATCGAGAAAATAATGTAATTTTCCATATAAAAAAAACAACTACAACAATATTAGAGAGAACAAAAAAAAGCTTCTGGCTTTTTTTTTGTGTAAAGGTGAAATTTCTATATTTAGTTTTATAATTTAATTTATGGTTATTATTTTACTAATAAATTAAGACACAAATCTTTTTTGTCGGTTTTAAGTGTGTCGATATTGATTTTTTTCCTCTTTCTTCTCTAGGAGGATGGATGAAAAGAAGAATGAATGGTTTTTGGGAGGTCATTTTTTTTATGTGTTTGTGTGTGTAAAGAAATATATTTGGTTACACATAAATTTTAGTAGATTTATACATTCTTAACTAATTATTAGATTGGGGTCAGGTTAGTCATTGTCTAATAAACAAAATTGTCTTAATGTCAGATGTATAAAAATATAAAATAATAAATGATATCAGAGGGATTTTCTTGTTTTTTTTTTTGCTTCGATGAAAAAAAGAAGGGGGTGGGGGTGGGTTGTAGAAGGACGAGTTATAAAAATGGAGTGGCTAAATGCGGTTAACGATTTATTATTGTTATAAGACCCAAAAACACAAAAAGTTTGAATATTAAAAGAAATGAAATAAACAGAAGAACACGAAGGAAATTCTCTTCTCTTTTATAATTTTCTATTTTCTATTTTAATTCTTCATTCATTTGTATTCATATTTTTAAATCCTACAAAATCTCTAAATATTTTCAAATATTTATTCATTAGATTTCTACTGAAATACAAAATTCTTAAAACTATTAATCTCTGGCAGGGGTGGAGGGGATTAAGTATAATGAGCTAATCAAATAAACCTTTGCACAGTGGATAAATATAGACACTTTGGTATAGGGTTTGTTTTATAAAAGACAAAAGACAACCACAATAAAAATACAAAATATTATTATTCATAAAATTTTACGTTCCAAAAAAAAAAGAAAAGAAAAATGAAAGATTTTCTGACAGTTTTCCAATTTTTTTTTTTTCAATTTTTCTTATTTATTTATTTTTTCGCCACCAACGCAGACGCAGAAGTTCATAAAAAGTTCACTAACTTTTTTTTTCTTTAAGTTTATTCTTAGATTCTTTTTCCATAATTTTCTTTTACTAAAATTATTTACCGTTCTCTATAAAATAGTTTTTCTATTTTAATAATAATATTGTAATATATTTTCGTTTCGGACGTAAAAAAAAGAACGTTGCGTTTTTTTAACGATAAACGCAAAAAATTTCTTTCGTACCTACCTACATTGATTTACTCGAATGAGAGAAAATAAAAAATCGTATATATTTTTATTTAAAAAGTAGAATGAGTTAACGTCCTTGAAGTAAACATCAATAGAAAATATACTTTACAATACATATTTTTTTTTCTATTTGCAAATTTTCTGTAACAAAAATTCATTTCGATCAACATGAGTAATAATATTTAGAATATTCTTTCTTCTTCGTCATCGGTCAAAACAGAAAAGAAAAATCGAAGAAGAGAGAAAAAATGTCCATCGTAATAAAAGATAAAATCAAACATTTAGCAAGTCAGTGTCTTCGTTTTTTTTCCTTTACTTTATTTTCAAACAAAAATAAATGTTCAAGTTTTATTGTGTATTTGTTCTAATTTTACACAAATGATTCTTTTCATTCGTTTTATTTCTCAATTTTTTTTTGTTTTTTTTTTGCTTTCTTCAACATAAACAAGCAAAAAAAAAACTACAAAAAAGGGTGAAGTCACATTTTATGTATAAGAACATTTATCATCGAATTACTATCAAATTATAGCAGCCGTTTTGCTTTTAAAGACGGTTATATTTTCTTTCTTTTCCTTCGTTTTGTTGGCATTCAGCCATTTTCCACTTTTCTGTTTGTTCTTCTGTGTGTTTGTTCTTTTTTTTTTTATGTAAATTGAAAAATAAGATTTGTCCTCATTTTCCATGTGAAATATTAACTTAGATTAGACTTTACGTATACTAAAATATTGATACTTTACTCCAGCTACAGCATTCTTAGCTTTTTTTCTTGTAAAGAAATAGAGAAAAATAAAAATAAATAAATAATCAATTTGGGGGAAAACAGAAAAAAATGTCATAAAAAATTTTCTTATATGTATTTTTTTTTAAGTTAAAAAAAAACAAATTTTTAGTCAATAAAATGTCATGTTTAAAATATGACATTAGTAAATTAATGGAAGTTTCTTTTCTTGGATATATATTTTCACTGTGATGATTAATTGATTTTTATTTTCTTCTTTCTTAAATTTTTAAAAATATCTTTCATGATTTAACAGAGGGAATACAAAAATTAAAATAGAAAATGATTCAAGTCAAGCGAGTTATTATAAATTTTTAATAAGAAAAAACAAACAAACAAAAAAAAAATAAACAGAAGAAAAATATGAAATGGAAAAGCAAAAGAAGCGTCGTTTTTTCAGTTCTACATAATCCAATAAGATAAGATATTTTTCAATATTAAATATTTTTTAGGCGAATAGATTATGTTAAGTAAGTTTTTTTCTTTTTCTTTTTAATTTAAGTTTCCTTAAATTAAAAATTAATTGAATATAATTTTCACTGTCTAAATTGCATACAAAGGAAAATTAATGTGGGGTGAAAGAAAATGTTGAATTGGATAAATGGAATCAGAAATTATAATGAAGAAAAAAGAAAGTTAAATGAATGGGTAATAATAAATTTTATTTTAGAAAACATTCTAACCTAGTTTCAATGGAGCCAACTTCCTGTACATTTTTGATTAAATTCGTTTTTATTTCTGTTCATGATTCACTGGCTGAGTATAGAGAACGTTTTTTTTTATATAAATTTTGATAATTCGTTGCACGAATAAAGACAGAAAATAAAATAAAATCCTAAAAATAATATAAATTATATTTATTTATAAACACACACACACACACACACATACACACTCACACACTTTAAGATCTACTTAAATGTTGAGTTATTTGATTACATCTGCAATATCCTTATTAGCTTATCCGTTTGAAGATGGTTGAAATTAATTTTGTGCGGTTTTTTTTTTACTTTACTTTACTTCAGTCTGTTTTACTTCTTTTACTTTTTTTTCCTGTTTCTCTTTTTGTTGTAAGAAAATTGGAATTGGAATTTTCTTACAAGTATACGTTTATTTGTGTTCGTTTTTCGTTTTTATTTTCTAAATCAATATTATTTTATTTTATTATTATTATTTTTTTTTGTAGTTTTTTATATTCTGATAAATCAACACTTTCTATATTTTATCGCTTTTCTACGAGTGTACTCAAACGCACACACACCTACACACACCTACATAAACACACACATTGTTAGGAGAAATGGTGGTTGTGAAGGGAGTGGGAGGTGGCGGTTAAGTGAGGAAAAACTATACTAAAATAACTACTGATTTATGTAGCAAAAAAAAAAGGAAAAAAACAAAACAAAAATAAATAAAATAATTTATATGAAATGAATTTACGTTTCTTTTTTTTTTGTATTCTGGTGTTTTTGTTTGTGTGATCCAAATTATCGAAAGTAAAAAAATGTAAATAATGATATTTGCGTTTAAACTCATACAACAACAACAGCAGCAACAATAAAATAGAAAACAAAAAATAAAAACAAAAGAGAATAAAAAACGCAAAATAAAAGTTAGACGTTTGATTGTAATTAAGACTGAACCGGAAGGAAATAAAAAAGAAAAAAAAGAAAGAAATATAGAGAATTCATTCTCTCCTACATCCCTCTCATTCTCTTTTACATTAGAATAAACATATTCCCTTACCTTGATGTTTCCCTTCCTTCCACCACCCAGTTCCCATTGGGGGTTCCTATTTTCTCTTTTTTATATATTTTTCCGTTCCATAGAGGTAAGTTGATCGAGTGTAATTCAATATAAAACAGTAAGAAAGAAATGAATAAAATAAGGGAAAGGAATAACAACAAAAATGAAATTTCCACCTTTTTCTTGTGTGCAAAATTTTTCGTTCTATCTAAACATTATTAATCGATCATTATTATTTTCTTACGTTTCTGGTTTCCGTTTCTCTTTAAACACAAAAAAAACCTAAATCTATAATAAAGATTCAAATAATTAATTGACGTCAATTGTCAAACCTTAACCTGTAACCTTATTTTATCGACCAATGACAGTTCAACGACATTAACTTGACATTTATTTGTCGATTATTATTGTTTCAGTTTTTTTACTGCTTTGCTTTTTTTAATGAATTCACGATAAAGAAACCAAAAAATAAAATTACACATTAAAATGAGAAGAGAAACCAAAAGAAAAATGGCCTACAAAAAAAAAAGAAATTAAAAAGGAGAAAAATGGGCTAATTGCAAAATTTTTGAATTACCTAAAAATCAAATTAAATAAATTATCAGTTGTTTTTATGTACCCTATACACAAAATACCCTATACACAACATTAAAGAATTTATTAAAGAAGATTTTCATTTTCATTTCTCTCCTTCTCTCACAATAACTTTCAACTTTACCCTTTTTAACTTAATTATAATAAAATAGTAAATAATTTATTGAACTAGTATAATTCCTCCAGCCAAAAGATTAATCCATTATGATTGTAAATTACCCAGTGTTTCCATTAACTAAAGCAGCTATATGTATACAGAAAACACACACACATGAACATATACACATACAAAGAAATATACCATAAATATACAAATTAAGAAATTTTCCATTTTCCTTATTTTGGTATAATATAAAAGCAAGGGCGCGTTTTTATACTCTTTTCTCTTTCTCTTTTTCCCTCTCTCTCTTCTCGTTATGGGTATTAATGTATTTTATTGTTTTATTTTTCCCTCAACTTATTGATTCACTTTTATATAATTTTTTCCTCTTCTTCTTCGTCTCTGCTTTATTTCTTCATGTATTTTTCTGTCTTTCTCTCATTCTTTACACAACCCCCATCCCCCCTAACCATAATTTTCTTTTCACTTTTTCTCATTTTGCATGTTTTGTGGTAAAAAAAAATTATAAATAAAGAAAGACGAAAAATAATGAAAATAAATACGGAGAGATAGAGCGAGAGAAAGAATTTTTTTTTTAAAAATAAACAAAAAAAACAAAACAAAACGAAGAAGAAAAACCTAAAAAATAAAATGAAAAAAAAGGGGAAATTGTTTTTAATAAATTCACTAAACGATCCCTTTAATATAAATTCTTTTCTTTTTTTTTGTATTTTTGTATTTTTTCAGGGTAACGAATTAGAAGATGAACCAGTAGAGGCATTAAGTATGGCATGGCCAAGTACAGCCAGAAAACGTTTTACTTATGTACTTGTAGCACCAATATTAGTACCATTATGGTTAACACTTCCAGATACAAGAACACCAAAAGGAAAAAAGTATTTTGTTATAACATTTGTTGGTTCTATCGTATGGATTGCCATTTATTCATATCTGATGGTATGGTGGGCCAATGTTGCCGGTGAAACAATTGAAATACCACCTGAAGTATGTACCAATTTCATAATTACAAATTTTTGTTACCAAATGTTTTATGTTTTTAATAATTATCTGAGGGGTGAGACAATGGTGAAAGAAGATCCTGTGTAAGTCACGTGATTAAATTGCGCTAATCAAAATAAATTATTTTTTAACAGTGCAAATTTTTTTTTTTTAAAATTGTCTCACCGATCGCCATTTGAGTTGAAATTAACCAGGCCTTTTGAATTCAAATTCTTTTGTTGAATTACAATTTTAGAAAAGCTTAGAATAATAAAGGCAACCGTAAAGATGCTTTAATTCCAACTCAAATGATAAATAGTGAACCCAAAACACTTTTTTTAAAACACAACAAAAAAAACAACAAATAATAATCAAAAATGTTACACAAGAGACATAATTTCTGTCTTTGTGTGTGTGTTTTTTTTTAATACATTTTTTTAGACATTTTTATATTTTTCTTTCTGCTTTTCTTTTCTTTTTTGTTTAAACTTATTTTCCTTCTTCATTTTTTATTAAAAAAAAAGCACACACATACAGAAAATTTTTCCATTCTTTATTTTCATTCATATTTTTTGTATTTTTTTATTTTTCTTTCCTTTTTTTGTATTTTAGGTAATGGGCTTGACATTTCTAGCAGCTGGCACATCAATTCCTGATTTAATTACATCTGTTATAGTTGCAAGAAAGGGATTTGGTGATATGGCTGTATCAAGTTCTGTTGGTAGCAATATTTTTGATGTAACTGTTGGGTGAGTATCTTCCTTTATATTTTTTACTTACAACAATTCTTACTATTTTTATGAATGTTTTTAAATGTACATTCTCTTGTATGCACGCCTGTGGCTTTTACTGAAATTTTATATTAGAGGGTGGATGGGGAAGAAATATCGATTAATTTGATTTTAAATGCTTTTAAATGTGTAAATTTATTAGAGGTTATTCACACCCACCATAATTTTTTTATCAAAATTAAGGACGCGCGATGAAATCAAATAACGTAATGTCGTTCTTTCTGTTTCTATTTTTTTTTCTCCTTACAATTTTATTTCGATTAAAAATGTTAAAAATTAACAAATTATGAAAAAACCTTTTTACATTAAAAAGAAAGAGACAAGAATGAAAATGAAGAAAATTGTGACATTTTAACTAAAATAAAACTTTAACGTTCCATGAAATGAAAATTGTTTCTCTGCTTTTTTTTCCGACTTTTATTAATACAGAAAAGGAAAACAAAAACAACAAAGACAATAACATTTCTCTTTTTCTCGCCATTAAAAAAATAGTTTTCTTCTTTTATTTTTTCTAATAAAAAAAAGGAGAAAAACTTAATGAATAACATTGTTATTCCAATGAACGATAAACTTCTCTGGTATAAAAACTTTTTAATTTTTAATTTTAATTGGGAAGACAATATTTGATAGAATTTCTCAACTTGTGTTTGTTTTTTTTCTCTTTCGTATTTCTTTTCGTTTGTTTTCTTCACTTACATTTTTTTTTCTAACCTTTCATTGGGAAAATTTATTTTGATTTGATTTTTAATTTCTTCTTTCTCATTTTTTTATAGTTTAAAGTTTGGGCAAAATGATAAAGGGTGGGTGGTTAGTGAAAGAGGAGGGAAGTAAAGTAAAGTACATAAAGATAGAAGCTGCTACTTTTTGTAAAAGTTTACGTTCAACACCTAAAGAATGTACCGTCATCTTTCATTTTATCTTCTTCTTCTTCATGATCTTCATCATCATTAATTTATATAAAATGAAAATTTATCTGAAATTCTATATAAATTTATGCGGGCCACAACTTTTTCGTTATGAAACAAAAGAAAAATATAATTCTCTTCTGCTTGGGCAAATCGATTATAAAATAGGTGCCAATTGTTTTCTATCTTAAAATTATGTAAAATTGTGATAATCTTCTAAAGATATAAATAAGATGTTTTTTTTTTGTTTTTAACTTTTCTTTTTGAACAAAAACCAAAACAAAAACCAAAGTGTTTCAAAACTAAATTAGTTTGGCACATTAAAAACGGATTAACGTTATTTTCATGAAAAATTAGAATTCAATCAATGAAGTAGAAAAATGTTATGGAGAATGATGATGATGATGATGATGATGGCCATGATGATGATGATAACATTTTTTGTTTGGTCATTGAATAAAATTGATGATAATTTTTATTGAATATTTTTCCCATATTGATTAGAATGAAAATTATTCTCTTTTTTGTTTTATTTGGGTGAATTGTTATTGTTATTAGAGAAAAATTATCGTTCCTCATTTTTTTTTGTTTTTGTTTTTCTTGTTTTCAAATAAATTCAGAATAAAAGGAAAATACAAGAGGAAAGTCGGTTAATCAAATTCTAACACAATTTATTTTCCATTATATTTATAATTTCATTGATTTCAGTTTAATATCCGATTAAACTATGTAATCAGAATATTCAGAATGTTATCAAAAAAAAAAAGAGAAAGAAGTATAGATAATTTAATAACATAATCAAATAATCATTAAAAAAGTGTTTATTCAGTGAGAGAGAGTGGTGACGAGAGAAGAATAGAAAATCAAATGAAATAGAATGATAGAAGGAACCAAATTATATTATATGTTTGATTACTTGATTTCCAATAATAACAATATTTTCCTGAAAACATAAAGCTCTTTATCTCTCTCTTTCTTCCTCTCGCTTCCTTCATGACTGTTCTTTCAAATAAACGAATAAAAAAGAAAATAAAGGAAATTAAATCGAGATCTAAACATTCTTCGTATTAATTCAGTTTTTCTCTGTATATTTTCTATTATTGACTTTGGTTGTTGCTTCAATTTTCATTTTCATTTTCAATCATAAAAGAAATTATTTCATAAAATCCGATCAAATATTCAAATCTATAATTATTATTTATTGTTGTTGTTATTGTTTTTGTTGTTTTAGATAAGAGAATTTATTTTTAGACCAACAAAAACCTGAATAATAAAAATGTAAAAATAATAATTAAGGGATAGATTATGTTCTTCCACTCTGTTTTTCTGTCATCCTTTCGCTCTTTCTATTTAGACAAAAACAAAAAATTATATTGAATATTGTTCAATCACATATTTTATAAATAAGAAAAAATAAACGGTGCGTTGTAAACGCAGCGTCATTCTCAGACGCAAAATAATTGTGTCATCAAAATACATTAAAAAACAAATATATCAAATTATATTAGATCATTGCACCGCAGAAAACATCTTCATGTATTCTGCAATTATGCATTTTTGGGCATATTTATAATACATTCTTATATGAGAATAACAATTCTTTATAATACATTCTTATATGAGAATAACAATTCTTTATCATATTTTTGTATTGTTCTCATGAAGTAAAAATGCAATGTAATCAATTTTTAATGTATATAAACTTAGATTTTTCATAAATAAATTTACTTATAATCAGAGAGTCAAATCGTCTATATCATTCAATCTTCTTTAACAGAGAAATGTCTGGCCCGGATACATCGGGATTGTTAAAGAAGAATTTCCTATCCAATTCCTAAAGTTTAATTCATACAGATTAAACAAATATAAAAAAATGAAAACATAATCAAACTAAAATATTGGACAATCAATTTTATTAATAGAAACAAACTGTCTAGAAATAATTAAATATTGGATTTCATTCTTCAGTGTTTTCGGTAATCAGATTCTTTTTTTGGTAATTTAGGACACATTGAATTTGAGTAAACTAAATAAATAATAGAGAATTATTGAATTTTATTCTTTCTTTTGTTATCAGTATTTTTTTTATTTTATTTTTTTTGTTTCATTAAACCACCAAAATTATGGTCAAACAACTGAAAAATGATGTCAAAATAAGCAAAACAACAACAAAAAAGGCATATAAATAAATAAAGTATCGTAAAATAAATAAAATAATCAATCCATTTTCCCAAAAAAAAACAAACAAAACACAAAATACAAAAACAAAAATATGAGAAAAAACATACCCCAGCTGTCTACTTTTTATATATGCCAATCCATTAAAATTGAATGTTTAATGCCAATTTTATTGTACATCTCGTTTTTTAGTGTGTGTGTGTGTACGTATATTGAATAAAGGTTACGGTGGGTGATTGGTATTGAAAGAGAAGGTATATTTTTGGAGTATTTTTTTTACTCCACTTGAATTTGAATCTACGACATTTTTCTGTGAATAAATATAAATAAATATAATTCAATGTCAAAGCGTTAACCAACCAAAACTAATTCGATTGCCCGGTGGCGACATTATTTTATTGATTTTTCTTCGTTTTTTCTTGTTTTTGTTTTTATTTTTGTTATTGCTGTAATTCTTTATTGAACGTAGACATTTAATGATTCATACATAATAATAACAATACTAACAGACTTTTTTTTTTTTGTTTATGTGACTCTTGTTGTTGTTGTATTTTTTTTTCTTTATATTTTTCCATATTTCATATCCGGATTTAATTACATTAATTTGTGAATTGTGACATTGTATTATTTGTCTATACTTACAATCATTTATGGTAACCTATAAACACAACACAAACGCATATTCTATAGATCCAAACAATTAACTATTTTTCATTCTTTCTTTCGTTCTTTCTGTTCCCTATTGGGAAATAAAAAAATATTAAAAATTAATAGGTTTCAGGCAAAACGTTTTGTATATTTATAAACAAGCACTTTTGTTTTGGTTTGTGCGTATCTATATTAAATCCCCACTTTTTATGTTTATAAAGCTCAAAATATGCTCTGGTTTATAAAACTATTTAATAAATACAGAGGAGAATTACGGTCATCGTGTAATTGGGCATTTTAACAATGGGAAGGTCAAGTGTTTATCTGATTTACTCCACAGTTCAAAGTAATTTAACTTAATAAAAACTGAATATTTTAAGGTTACTACATATGCGAACTAATGCACCTGTATCATTTATGTTCAGAAAATTCCAAATTCAATTAACCCTATGACAATAAGACTGAGGACCAGTGCAGCTCTGTCTATACATAAATGTTTATATATATACTTTTCTGTATATTATATACGTACATAGTATTTGGGAAGGAATATGACAGAAAAACAATAGATATTATAAATACCTATATACCTACTTATGTACCTACACACCTACCTTCTAATATGTAGGTATAATATTATTATTATGATTATTATTATTAGTGAACAAAAACCAACCCTTTCATGTCCATAATATACTCGTAAATAACAAGGCCAACAAACACAATATACCAAAAATAAAACAAACGTAATATATTATTTATTATTATGTTCATTATAATTAAAATGCAGTTAATGTTGTTAAAAAGGTATAGAAAATAATGGTGGTGGCTAATACCAATTGCGGTTCAATTTTAACTTTTCGTATTTTTTCGAATCTTATACAAAAAAAAACAATAATAAACAAATCATTTTATCTTTTTCATTTAATGAAAAGAAAAATGGGAAGAAGAAAAAAAGAACAGACCAAAAAAGTTTTCTATAAAAAGGCATTTTTTCTTTTCAATTTAGTCCACAAAACAATGAAAAAAGAACAAAAACAAAATGAAAGTAAAAAGAAAACTTATGATTATAAAATTCTGCGGTCCATCGATCGTGTTTTAAATCAAAATAAAAAAGAAAGAAGGAAATGGGAGGATGGAGGTTTGATAAAAGAGAAAAGAAAATTGTTCTATAATACAGATTCTATATTGTACTTGAGTATATATTCTTGTTATATATTCTATAAAACACAAAAGCTTATATTACTGTCAAAACACCAAACAAAAAAGCGATATAAATTTTCTTTTTTTTTCTCGTTCGTTCTCTTTTTGAGCTTTTGCCAAAATAAATATGTATGTAGGTATATAATCTGTATCAATGTGTATTTTCTGTCACAGAGTTTCTTTGTTGAGAAAATAATAATAATAATAATAATAATAATAATAAAAGAAATGAAAAACTAGTAACTTTGTGTTCCTTTATTTTTTGACCAAATGAAAAAAAAATGAGACACTGTTTTTGGCATTTAATGTTTTTTTTATTATCGTTTTTTTCTTTGAATTGAATTGAATTTATACTTTAGTTTTGGTTTTTGGGTTTTTCTGCTAATGTTGTGCATTTAAGTGTGCTACTCTTCACAAATTCTTCTTTTTGACATTTTTTTTGCTTTAGTAGTTTATTTTCTTATCGTAAAATATTGTTCGTTGAATGAACGTGAAGAAATTTAATATTCCTAGAATTTCTTTAAACATTCAATTTATTAATAATTTATTTGAAAAATAGAAAGTATGTTATTGACAAGTCTTGTTGTTTATAACATACACGTATCATAATATATATTTATGTATTTGAGTTCCAAATTCAAAACTCTACACAAATTATGGGATTGATTGATTTTCTTCCCTTTTTATTTTCTATTCTTTTTGTTCTTGTTGTTGTGGTTTTTCTTGTTTTTATGTAGAAAATAGTAAAATAAAAAAAACATAGAAAGTACAATAGTCAAATAAATTTATCACGTACTTTTATTACCCTAAGGGTTTTGAGCTTTTATATTTATATTAACTGTGAGAGTGTGTGAGTGGGATTGAGGAATATGTACGGGTCGAATGAATGAAATGGATGATGGGTATCTCATTTATTTTTATGAAGATTATAAAAGTATATTTTTTACATGAAGGGTTAAATCTAAAATATTCTAGACAAAAACCAAAAGTAACTTCATAAAAAAAAAAAGAAGACCGGAAAGAAAATAAAAAAAAAAAGAAAAATTGGTATGAAAACTTTTCGATTAATTATAAAGTTCATAATTATTTATAATAAATACGATCATAAAAAGAGATTTAACTTTATATTTATGAGATTAACTGCCTTATTTAAAACGTGATTTTTCCCTCTCAACACAATTATTTCACGTTTCAATTAAAATTTCCAGAATACAAAAGAACAAATGAAAATAGAAAAACATTGGAAAACATGTTAATTTGTACAATTGAATAATTTTATGTTGCAATATAAAAATAACCCATCCAACCCCTTACATTATTGATTTAAAAAAAAAGAAAAAGAAAAACGAAAAGAAAAAAAAGGATAGAAATAAATTGATTTTCCATCAGTTTAGTTTCTCTTCATATTGGAATTTTCTATTGTGCCCATCTAATTTTGTATTCTCCTGTATAATAAAAAAAAAATGTTACGTAATTTTAACGATTCTGATTTGCAAAGAAATAAAAAGAAGAGTAAATAGTCAGCCACCCCTTCTTCTACACAGACCCCATTCTCAATACGGCTGCTACTTGACAAAAGAAAACGGACGAACAAAAGAAAAAATAAAAAGAAAAAAAAATAAGAAAAATAAGAAGAAAAAAAAAACAGAATAAAAATTTTATGAAATCCTTTTTATAAATAAATAATAAAATATATTTAGAAGAAGCATTTTTTTTTGATAGGTATTGTTGGTTAGCATTAGGAGGGTATAGAGGGTCAAGTAAAACATTATAAGAATCAGATTAATATAAATAGCAAATTATTTATGTCATTAGTTGGTCGGGGGAAAAACCAAAAACCAATTTAAAATGCCTAACTTAATACTAACTACCATTATTTCTCTTTTTCTCACTCTCTCTTTTTCACTTTCTCTCTCTCTCTCTCAAACACATACACACACAAATTCTTTATATAATTTTTTATTTAGGTCAAATAATTGAACAAATATTTTTGTGAGTGGGTGAGTCTAGGGTGGGCATTAAATTAATCTATATGTGTGTATGAATGTATGTATGTTTGTTATTATAATTTTCATAAAATTATTTCATGCTTTTAAAATTTAATTGAAATCTTAATTATGTGAAATGTTTTGTATATTTAACGAATTAAAGTCACTGATATTAATCAGACATTAAAATATATTTAATCAACCAAAAAAAAAAGTGAATTTAAAAAACAAAACACTACAAATGTTATTTCTGACATAAAAACATTGCAAAAACCAATTATTTGAATAAAAAAATGCTTTAAACAAATATGTACTTGAAATTAATAAAAAAAAAAGAGGTAGACAAAAGTTCATTTCATTTCTCTGAACTGATCAATAAATTTAATTGGATAGTTGAGACAAGTCTATTTGATGTCTCTGAAATGACTTTATTGTATTTAAATTTTAATCAATAAATTTGTTTGATTTTGTAATTCTATTTTTTTTTCTTCTTTCTATTTATTTACAGATTACCAGTACCGTGGCTCCTTTATAATATGATTTATAAGAAACCAGTTAAAGTCAATTCAAAAGGAATGGTCTGCTCTATTGCAATATTGTTTATGATGTTAATGTTTGTTGTATTATCGATTGCATGTTTTCGATGGCGAATGAACAAAGGTTTAGGTTTAACCATGTTCGTACTATACTTTGTATTTCTTGCTGTTTCATTATTTTTTGAATATGGTACTTTAACGTGTCCTGTGTAAACAATGGAAAACAAAAAAAAAACACAATACAATACAATAAAATACAATACAAGAAGAACTTTTCAATAAAACATAAAAGGAGACAAAAATAAATAAACTAAATCTTATAACAAAAAAAAAGAAACTATTTAAATAGAAAATATTTATCTTAGAATTTATTATTCTTCAAAGATTTTTAAAAAAAAAAAAAACTTTCATATTTTATGAAACCCAAAAAAAAACAAATAAAAAACAAATCGCGAATGAATTGACTTTATTAAATTTAACAAAAAAAAATCATTCACTTTTTAGAAGTTATAATCCTTAATCCTCTCTTAATAATTCTCTCTCTCTCTCTCTCTCTCTCTCTCTCTATCTAAAAAAAATATACTCAAAAAAAAACTTAAATAAAACTTTAAAAAAAAAAATTTAAATTAATTAAAAAAAATTAAAAACAAAAAAAAAATAAAAAAAGCGCACGTAAAAATTTTTTTAATTCATCTATTAATCTAAATTAATTGATTGCGAGTTTGATCAAAATGGAATTGTGATTCGTATGTTAAACAAAACAAAAAAATATATTCTTAAATTATGAAAGGAAGATGAACAAGAAAAATGTAAAAATTACATTTCTTCCCTAGAAATTTCTCCTTCTAATCAACAAAAAAAAAAAGAAGCAAATTAAAAAGCACAAAACACACATACAGAACATTAATGGAAAAAATTGTGATCATTCCTGTGATGATTCAATAAATCTAATTGATAAATATGGATGATAAGAAGGAGAAAAGATAGAGTGAAGAATTGGACTTAATTAATTAATTAAAAATTAATAAAAAATAAATAAATCGATAAATAATCATAAAAGAAACATTTAACAAAACACAACAAATTAAAAAAGAAGAAACTATATCGAAAATTAGTAAGTAAAAATTAGTGTTGAAAGCGATTAATCTCGGTGAATATTTTTAATTAAATTGTTTGATTCTTTTCTTTTTTGTTTGCTGTGAAAATTGACGGTGAATTTTATTAATGCTACAAAAGGACATTTGTCATATTATACTAACAAATAATTACAACTGACGTTGAATGACTCCGATATCAGATTAAAAAAGCTCGTTTTTTTAAATTGGGATTAAATTGATCGACCTCAATCGTTCTTTTGTTGTGCACATTAAATTCACCTTAATGAATTTTGTAATGATTTTTTTTTTATTTAATGTTATTGTTGTTTTTAGAATCGTTAGGAAAGAAAGAAAAAAAAACAATCACAATTAATTAAAATTCCGATTAAAATTAAATTAACTCTTTTGAACTTTGATTTTAAAATAATTTCTCCTATATTATTCCTAAATAACAATAAAAAAAGGACATATCGTGTACTTTCCATTTTAAAACAAAAAATAAACAAATAATTAAAAATAAATGTTGAAAAAAAAAACAGCCAGACAAGAGGAATAAACATTTAGAGAATTCATTCAATCAATTACATTCTTTAAATCTATTTTTTTTTTCTTTACTTCACTTGGTTTATTTCGATTTTTGTAATTTTCTTATGAAACAGATAAATTGTATTTGAACATTTGTCTAATTTCTCTAATTTTCTAATTTTCCTTTCAATTCGGATAAAAAAAAAATGAATTAATTCTACTTTTTTGTTATTGTTGTTGTTGTTGTTGTTCTGTCAAGTAAGAAATAATAATTAGTTTTTGAGCCGCGTAACTGTCATTTATTAAACAATTAATTAATTAATTAGAAATTATAAGTTATACATTTTTTTTAGTATAAAAATAAATAAATAATGAAAAATACAAAAAATACAAAACTCGATTTGATTATTGATAGATTTAAATAAGTGAACAAAAAAATAAAGAAAAATGGTGAAAAATTATCAAAATAAAAAATAAGAAGGAAAAACAAAAACAAACAAAACTATAATAATTGAGACAAGATCTAGATTTTTGCAGTAAATAAGTACAAAATAATAATTTTTTTAGCATTTTTAAAACCAAAAACCAAACAAAAACAAAATAAAAATAAAGTAGAGGAGAAAAATTTCAATAAAATAATAATTAATTAATTAATTAAAAGAAGAAGGAGTAAAAAACTATAAAATAAAATATATTTAACATTAGTTCTTATTTATTATTATTAAATAAACAATTTTTGAAAGTAAAACAGCAAATTTCGTAAAATAAGAAAATAATCCGGCTAAATATTTTGTGAATGTATTTTATTTTTGGCACCGTTGCCAACGTTCAGTTTCTCGTTTAATTTTATTCATTAAAATTCTCTCAAAATAATTAAAATTAAAATTTACTGATTATTTTGTTGTTGTTGTTGTTGTTTTTTTTTTTGAATTATTACTTTTAAATTTTTATTTTAAACAGACAGAAAAATAAATAAATATTGTCAATCGTTTTTAAAATTGAATACAATAATTTACACGTCTCGAATATTAAGGAAAATTAAATACGTGAATTATCTAGAATGAGAATTATTAAAACCACAAAAAAAAATTAGGATATGGCAATACTTTTTCTTTATTAAAAATTCAATTTAGATATTTTCTTCTTTTTTGTTTCGAAAGAGCCTAAATGAAAATATTTTCCAATTATTCTGATGGAACTTAATTATTATGAGAGCGCGGGGGAGGAGGATGAATAAAATTAGAACATTTTTATAAATTAAAAATTAATAAAATTCTTCTTCTTTTTTTTTGGTAAATGTTGTTCCATTCAATAATTATGGATTGACCCTCATAAAATACAGGCATCTAAAAAAATAATAATAAAAAAAAAAAGAAAAAAAAATTTCCTCTTTTACTTAATATTATTGAAATTATTGATTAACGAACAAAAAAAGAAAACGCGCACGATTGACAGTTAATTTATTTTCGGTGGAAATGGTCTCGTTTTTTTTTAAAGAAAAATATTAAAAAGATTAAATGTAAAAAAAATGAATGGCTTTTAC
Source organism: Pedicia rivosa (assembly GCA_963082725.1). Taxonomy (NCBI): domain Eukaryota; kingdom Metazoa; phylum Arthropoda; class Insecta; order Diptera; family Pediciidae; genus Pedicia; species Pedicia rivosa. The sequence goes on along the minus strand of OY720154.1, from coordinate 18,248,100 downwards.
CCTGTCAACTTTAATAGTAAATGGGTTATAGTCCATTCCATTCTTTAATAGTCAACGAAATTCTTTATGAGTCAAATGTTTCAAGGCTATTTTTTCTATTTTCTTTTTTCTTCTTTCCATTCTTTCCAATTTCTTTCTGTTTTCTTTTCACATTCTTCTATTCGTTCTATCGATCTGAAAACAAAATAAAAGTGTTTGCGAATACACATGTATTCTACCAACAATAAAAAACAAACCAAAATGTGACAAAAATCTGAAAAGGGGTAAATTTTTATTCTCATTTTTTTTTTCATTCTTTCGAGATAATTGGGAAGGACACGAAACTTAATTAAAATTTACTTAAAATTTTCTTTTTTTTTTTAATTAATTTCAGTCCGAGATACGAATTTTAAGTTTTTTTTTTATTGTTTTAAATTCATAACAAAAAAAAATTTAAAAGCTTCACAAATTTTAAGGATTCTGCGAGGATTGTTGTTGGTTTGTTTCGGATAATTTGATCGGCGTGTTTGCCATTTACTTTCTGAAATGGAATTGAATAGAAATCTTTTTACAGTTTTTATCATTTTCTGAACCTGGAAAACTTTGACTGAATAAGAATTAATTAATGTTTTTTGTTATTTGAGACAAATTTGCACAAAACGAAGCACAAATTTACCTTAAAGTTCTCATTCTCCAAGAAAACTTTCAGTATTTTTTAATTCAATATTATTGGCGTTTAATTATTTTGATTTTAGAAACAAAAAATAAAGAAAAATAGAAATAAAAGAGACATACGACCGGACGTTTTATAAAACAAATCAAGAAAGTGAAAAAATTTAAATAATTTAAACAAATGAAAAATATATTTAACAAAAAATTTATCAAAATAAATAATTAAAATTACGCTTCTTTATTAAAAAATAAACAAAAAAAAAATTTAGTTTTTAAATAATGGGAATTTGTTATAAAAAAAAGAAGAAGAAGAATAAAAAGTTGAGAAAGAAGGAAAAGAAAAAAAACTTTTAATTATGAATAATTAATTATTATGAAAAAATGATGAAAAAAGCGCTTTTAAGAAAAAAAATATATAAAAAAATAATTAAAATAAATTAAAAAAAATGATTATTCCGTTTTTTTTTTTCATATTGAAGCCATAAAAATTGGAAATTATTCAAAGAATAAAGTGGGGAGAACCTTTCATTTGAATCATTGTATCGTCATTCTAATTTTGTATGCAGTTATGAAACTTGCGTTAGTGATCTAATTAAAATGAACCGATTGTTACACCTCAATAATTTTCAGAGATTTTTCACAAAAATGGAATTTTTTTTCAATCACATGTTATGACGAGCAACTTTTAACAAAAAGGAAAAAAATGAATGGTGAAAAGGCGACGCAAAACTCAAATATAAAACATAGATTTTTTTAAGAATCGTTTAATGTCAACACACCATCATTGTCTCTTTTCTTAGAACGGAAATGAAATCTTCAGTCCGTTTAACCAAAAAAATCCGTCTTTTAATTTAATAAATAATTAAAGTGAAAATACGATGAATTGAATTAAAAGGAAAAACACGAATGTTCAAGTGAACAGAAATTGTATGTTACGATTGTTTCAGAATTGAATAAAAAAAATATTAATAGTTGCTTCAATATGAAAAAGAAAAGATAAATGAATAATCAGTTGTTATCTATTAAATAGCAAAAAAAAAAACAATTATATGCTTTTAGACTTCCAATTTAAAATGCATTATAAAGAGAAAATTTATAATTAAAATAATGTTTAAATTTGTGAATTTAAATTTTTAAGAAGAAAAACAAATAAACAAAACAAAGAAGAAGAAAAATTTAAAATAATTTAAGAAATTGAAAAACCTTTAAAAATAAATTATTTGAAAATGAAAACAAAAAAAAAATTATAATTAAAAAATAAATAATTAAAAATAATAAAATATGAAGAAGAAGATGATGATGAAGTTGAAGAGAAAGATGTATAAAGAAAAAATATTATGATTATACATGACGTAGATTTTATTAATTAAATAAAAAAGAAAATTTTAAATGATGATGAAAAGAGACAGTAATATTAAATATTAAAAAAACAGAGACAACAATATAAATAAATAAATTATATGAAAACAGAAACTTATTTATTTAAATGCAAAAACAAAAAATAAATAAAATTATTGAATATTGTTAATTATAATTAAATTAGTGAAGATTGTACATTATTTGTAATTAATAATTAATAATTAAATAAAAATGAAAAAAAAAACAAGAAATTAATAAAATGAAGAAGAGGAAATTAAATGAACAAAAAAAAAAAAAACTTTGAAACAAACAAAACAAGCAACCAACTAAAAGTAAAAATTCTTTAAATTAAGAAAGGCTTCTATCCCACTCCTCCACTCATCTTATATTTGTAAGCCTAATTTATATAAAGAGAAATGGAAAAAAAAAATATAAGAACATGTAGGTTGAACGTGTGTGTATGTGTGTTTGTTTGATTTAATTTAAATAATCAACAAATAAAACAAACAAACAAACAAAAACAAACAAATCAATTAAAATTCATTCAAAATAAATTAAATTTTTTTTTATAAATTCTGAACCGGAATAAATTTCTGTTTAGTTTTATTCTTTTAAAGAAACAAGAAAAAAAGAAACAACAACAACAATATTTGAGTATAAAAACATGAAATATTGAGTTTGATGATTTTTTCTTCTTTTGATTCTTTTTCGTTTGTTTCTTCATTAAGCTCCAACTCCCTTCGTTTTTAATGCACAAATTTTAATTTTTTATGTAAGGAAGAAAAAACAAGTAATTAAAAGTAAAAAATAAATAAAAATAAATAAATGAAGAATTAAAGAAATGAAAACAAAAAAAAAATTAAAACAGAAAAAAAGAAAACAAAGCAATAAAGTAGATTATAAGTTGAATATTCTCTCATATTTAAGTATTTTATTGAATTAATAAAAAAATTAAATTTAATAAAAAAATAAAGAAAAACAAAAATATAAGAAAAGAACAAAAAATAAGTTAGTTAGAAAAGAAAATAAAAAAAAAATAAAAAAAAACAAAAATATCGAAAATTAAAAGCAAAGAAAAATTTGTGTGTTGGGATATTCGACAGAGAAATTTAAGAAAAAGAAAAAAATAAACTATTTAATTAGAATTAAAAAATAAATTAAAATATAATTAAAAAATAATTATTAAAGAAAATGAAAATTATGTAAAATAGATTTTTTTTATTAATTTTTAACGAAATCAATTTTTATTTGTCGTGAGTTTTTTTGTTTAATATTAAATAAAATGTTATGTTGCCCTTCAAATTTACAAATTTTTTCCAATTTCTTTCTTTTGTTCTCTTGTTAATCCCCTCTTTCTTTTCCTTAATCATCATTAAATTTTATGTCATCAAATAATATTAAAAAGAAAAACCAAATAAAAAAAACAAAGAAATCAATTTAGTTGATTTTATGATTAAAAATAATAAATTATAGTTAAAAATTGTAGATAAAAAGAGAAAAAAAATATAATAGAGAAGAAATTTAAAATTAAAATTAACAAAAAAAAAAACAAAAACAAAAATAAGTAAAAAGATTTTTAAAGAAAATATTTACTAGATTAATTTTTTTATAAAAAAAAACCTAAGAATAAAAGACAAAAAGACAAAAACAAAAACCAAAAGATGATTAAAAAAAATGAAACACAAAATTTGATGTTTAGCGGTAATAGAAAAAAATTAACTGAAGAATAAAAAACAACCAACCTACGAGTATATAAAAATTTTTAAGTTGATTAAATAATTATAATTAGGGGGAAAATAAAACAACAAACAAATAATAAAATTTTTAATTAAAAATTAAGAGCGCGGAATACTAAAAAAAATTAAATAAATAAATTTAAACAAATAAAAACAAAAAAAACATATTTAAAAGAGAAATAAATTGAGATTTGTGGTCCGTCTTTTGTCTCCCAAATCCATTTTGTTTCTTATCTTTTTGGTTTTTTTTTGTAATTCTTAAGAGATTTATATTTCGTTTCTTTTGTTTTTATTTTCTTTTTGTGTTTTTTTTCAAAAATTAAACAATTGGAAAAAATTGTGATGTTTGGAAACTACTTAAGAGGAGTCAACCTTAAATATTCTGTGACTTCATTCATTGTGACTTAAAATTCGTTAAAAAAATTTTTTAAACTTTTTTAAATATTCAGATAAACTTAATTTAATAAAAAAATAATGAGAAGAAAAAATAAATAACAATAATAAGAAACTACCGATTTTGTTTTTTGAGAAATCCAAATTATTTTTAAATTATGAAAGAACAATTTTTAGATTTCACCAAAAAAAAAATAAATTTTTGTTCAGTTGCCAAGGAAACTCTTCCCGTCGAAAATAATAAATAAATTTAAACATTTTTAAAACAATCAAAGTTAACAAAAACAAAAAAAAAAAAACAAAAAATAAGAAATAAAATAACAAAAATGGAAAAATTCTTGATTTTCCTTTTTTTCTATTTTACTTGTATTTATTTATTAAAAATCGATTCATCAATATTTTGGAAACGTATAAAAAGAAATCATTATTCAGTAAAAAAATATTAATTTAGTCGAATAAAAAATACTCCTTTTAATAATAAAAAAAAAAAGAAAAACATTTTCAAAAAGGGGGAAAAAAAATAATTAAATAAATAAATAAAAAGACTGCAATTTCTTTTCAAATAAATTTAAAAAAAACACACAATTTTGGGCGTACAAGGAAAAACAACAATTAACAAATTAAATATTTTATCCCCGATTTTTCATTTGATTTTTAACAGAAAAAATAATTCCATCCTTAAAATTTTTAAAAGACACAGAAAACATTTTTAGGAGTAAAAATGTAAGGAATTTATGAAGGATTTTTGTTCCTCTAATTTTTCCAAGTAACATTATGAGTATTCCACTCAGCAGAGTAACGTAAATATGTCTTCATTTTTACTCACTTAAATATATTCTGTTGTCTATATATGCTTTCTTTCATTCAAACGTAAATTTGACACATTTTTTTCATTATAAAAAAAAAATATAATAGTAAAAATCACATCACTGAATGTCTCGTTAACAATTATTCCAACATAATTCCTTTAACGATTTCAATTATGTTCATTTTATTTATTTTAATTACAGACACAATAGTCAAAATACACAAAAATAAAATTTATTAAAATTAAAGAAACATTTTTAGAGACCAAAAAAATTTGTAACAAATTTAAAGTAAAAAAAAACACAATTTTTAAACGAAATTTAAAAAGACAAAATAAAAAGAGGAAAAATTGATTCATAATATCAGCAAAATTAAATCCAATAAATTTATAATTCATATTTGTATGAGAATCACAACAATGTTAAATCGCGCGCAGTTTAAAAAATTAATAAATAATGTAAATTAAGAAAATTTATGAAAAACTATGAAAACGGAAAAAAACAAAAGATAACAAATGAAAACAAAAATGGTTGATTATATAAAACAACGATTTACAAAACAAACAAATAAACAAAACAAAACAAATAAACAAATAACAAAATTAATTTAATTAAATTAATAAAGTAAAAGAAAAAGAAAAAAATATAATAATGTTAACTAGTTATGTAGGGGAAGATAAAGATTTATTAAGAATAAAACATTTTTGTTGGATCATTTTATTGAGACATTTTTAAAAAAAGAAGAAGATTATAAATACGGAAAATAAAATTCTATTAAAACAATCCATAAATTAAAAGGAAAATTGTATTTTTCTTTCCTTGACAAACAAAAAGAGAAAAATTACAAAACAAACACCATAAAAAGCACAACGAACGGATTGAAATCTTTCTTAAAAATTAAAAATAATTAATGAACGTCTCTAAAAAAGTTTACCAAATTTAAATTATTTTAATAAATGATAATTTTTTTTTGTTTGTCAATCACGTCCTTAAAGCAAAAATGAATAATAGAGAATAAAAAAGTAATCTTTATGTTGAATATTTTTACAAAAATTATAACTTTTTTTTTCTTTCTTCATTTACAATTTCTAATATAAAGTTCCTACATTTATTATTTTAAATATGTTTTATTCAGTTTTTAATTCTGTAATAACGTTTATTTTTATAAATAAATAATTTCTTAAATTTAATTAAAAATTTGACATTTGAAAAAAAAAACTCCAAAGAATAAAATAAAAACCAAAAAAAATTTGTAAATCTAAAATTTCTTGCAAAAGAAAAAAAATTACATTTAATTATAAAACTTCTGATCCTTGTAAAAGTCAAAATCTAAACTAAAATAAATATATAAACAAATGAAAAATACTTTATTAATCCTAAATTGTACCTACTCAAACCGAATGTCTTTACACAAATGGCCAATTAAATTTCAATACCCAGACTTATTGAGCCACACGATTATACGCGAAAAGAACATCCTCTTCATTTACAGTTTATGTTTAAAATTGATATCAAATCCTAATATTAAAGTTTCAACAAAATTCTCTACATAAACTGAAATCAGAAGCTTTGAATATAAAAACAATTTGGTTTCAATTTATAAATTCTTACGAAAAATTAAACAGGAAAATATTACAATTGAACGGCTCCCCATAATTTAAAGACTTTTTTTTATTTGTTAGACAAAATAAAGAAAAAAATATAAGAATTGAAAAAAAAATTAAAAAAAAAAAACAAAACTCAAATAAAATAAAAGAAAAAATAATAAACAGCCTCATGATGGCTATAAAATCAAAGAAATACGCTTAAATGACTATTGTATGATAAAAAAAAATTAATTATGATTATTGATAATATTTATGGTTTTTAAAAAATTTAAGAAATTTAAAGAAAAAAAAATAATAAGAAAAAACCATAAATATTGTGATTACTTAAAATTAAAATCAATTTGATGTTTAAAATAATAATAATAAAAGAAATGAACTTATGTTTCTATAAAAACAAATGAAAGATAAAATTATATAGAAAAAAAGAAAATTATTTAATTATATAAATTATTAAAAGCAGAAGAAGAAGGAAAATTTGTAAATAGTTTTATTGTGTAAAAAAAAAACTGAAAATACACAAAATGGAGTTAAACCAAAAAAGAAAAACATGACGGTTAAATAATGAAAAAAAAAATATAATTTTAATTTTAAGTTGACGCAAAACAAAAAAAAAACACAAACAAAAACATCCTTTAATTCGAACATATCGTGTCAATTTAATCATTGAAATTGAACAAAAATATTGTGTTAAAAGGTGTTCACATATGTACCACGTGAACAGCGAACAATGATTAGAATTTTTTCGATTGTCATTCGGTTTAATTGTTACTGTTTCAGTAACTTTCAACGAATCAACTTTGAGAAAATTTCAAATCAGCCTACTATGATCGTGATACTTGTGAATGTCATATTAAGCTGCTGCATATCAATTGAAACAAAAAAGAAAATTATAATTGTTAAAAATAAAGAAATGAGCGAAAATTATATAGAAAAAGAAATTTCCTATACTCAAACCCCCCAAACCCTGTTCTAATTATGTAAATTGTATTGTTATAAATTTATAGTTTATGTAAATATATATCCAAAAAAGAAAAAAAAAACAAAAGTGAAAGGAATTAATTTTGAGCAAAAACCATTGAAGAAAAAAAATCTGACAAAAAATTAAAATAGGAAAACAATTGAAGAAAATAGTAAAGAAAGAGAATTCAAAAAGTTGTTCTATAATTAAATGTAAATTTTTTTTTTCAAATAAAAGAGATAGGAAAAACTTTTAAAACAAAATTCTTGAAGAACCAATAAATAATCAATGCAAAATTCAATATTTTCCAAAAATATTCCAATAATTCAAAACGATTTTTTTAATTAATGAACAAGAAAAACACCTTTACCATTGGTTCTTTTTAAGTTAATGGTTAATTTGTGATTTTTTAAAACACTTCTTTCTAAAACCAAAAATTTAATTACTTAAATAATATTTATTTTTTGTCTTTTGTTTCTTGAATTCAATTTAAGAATTTTTTTTTAACAAGGAAATTTTTATTTTTTTGTTGATTTAAATATTCAAATTTTTCACAATTTTCAAAGCGAAGATCTGTTGGGATTAAATAATACTGCTAAAGAAATTTTTAATTTATTATCCTGTTTTTGAATAAATCGCTGTTTTTAAAAAAGTTTAAACGAATTAGATTGGGATAAATTATAAAATTAATTGAATACATTTAAAAATGTTTTTTCAAATATAAAAATCTATAAATTGAATCAAAAAAAAACTTTAACTTCTTGTAAACTTCATGACTAATCATGTCCAATTTATATAATTGACCAATGTTAAATAAATTAATTAAAATTATGTTCTTCATAATAAATATTCTTCAATATAATTCCTTTCAATAAATCTTTCAATATTAACTAGTTCCTTCATTAAATAGTAGTTATTTATTCTTCCAGAAAAACCAAACAAATAAAAGAAAATTAATTAACATGATTCAAAAACTATTAGGTAAAGTTCCACCAAAGTCTTCTGCAAAACCGATACATTTCACCGACTTAAACTCAGATTCGTTTCCAAATTGTTCTTCTGTCAAATGTTTCGGTATTGCTGGTATTAGCTTTGAGGCTTCTCCATTTGAATCAATATATATTTTAATTAAAATGTGTGTGTAATTATAATTTATTTTACTATCCAGAAAAATTCTATATTTTCATACCAAACAAAAATTATTCACCTCTCTCTCTCTTTCTCACATTTGAAACATATTTTATGACGAAAAAAAGAATAATCTTTATGATCACAGAAGAAGTTTTTTGTTATATTTTCCGTTTCTTTTTAACTCTTATCCTCCATAATTTAATAATTTTTTTTCCTTATTTAAATAAATAAATAATTTACAAAACTGAACAAAACTTTAAAAAAAATGGACGACATAAATAATTTTTCCGTGATCGAAGACAACAAATATTTGAAGAACATAAAGTTAAAAATTATATAAGCTTTTATGAATAAATGAAGAAAAATCTAACATCAAATTTAGGAAAATGAAGAAGAAAAATGAATAATAAATGATTAAAGAAAAAAATCTAAATAATAAAAAAAAATTCTTATAAATAAAAAAATGTTTCTAAAATTGAATTAAAAAAAAAGAAATGAAATAAAAAATTTAAAAAATAAAGAATAAAAAAAAATTGTTTGTTGATTAATTAATTAAGTAAAAATTATATAGATAAATTATATATACTTAAAACATTTTCACAAAATAATGAATAAAAAAAATGAAAATTATTAATTAAAGAAAAATATAAATAAATAAATGAAGAAGAAGAAGAAATGTTTTTTTGTCCATATACATCAAAAATACTTTTATTATTATTATTAAAGAAAAATTAAAAACCAAAAAAATAAAAAAACTAAAACAAAAAAGAAAATATGAGAAGAGGAATAAAATAATTTATGTATTTTCTTTTGCTTTGAAGATAAAACAGAACATTTACTAACAAAAAACAAATGGAATTTATTTAATTTTGGTGTTAAAAAATGAATAAAAAAAAAAAATTAAAACAAAAACAAGAAATTATATTAGAGAACTTCATTTTTAAAAAGTTATAAAATAAAAAAAAAATAAAAATGAAAAGTTATATTGTATAAAAATAATAAATAATAATTAACTAAAACATGAAATTACAACAATTTTAAAACAAAACAAAAAAAAAAGACAAAAACATTTTATTATTGATTGATTATTAATAATTAGTAATAATAATTATAACAATTAATAATTAACAAGAAAACAAAACAAAAAAAAAATTTTAAGGGAAAAATGAAAAATGAGGAAAAATGAAAAATTGAAAAAAAAAAAATGATCAGATGATTATATTAAATCTGGTATAAAAAAAAAGTGTTAAAATTTCTTAATAGAAGAAAAAATATTGTATAAAACATATTATTGATTTATGCAGACAATATATAAAAATTACAATAAAAATATAAAAAAAATCGTGGTTTTCCTATTTTCTGTTTAAGTTTTTTTCTACATTGTTCTTCCTTTGCATTTTCTAAAGTCTTCATAATTTTGTACCGTTTGAATTGAGGAGATGTTCAAATTTCAAGTGTATAATTAAGTGTTTAGTAGCCACCACAGCATTTAATGGAAAAATAATTACTACTAACAATAGTAATTATGAATATTAACAGAATTGTGGTTGAAATTCTATATATTGTGTTCGGTACGGTAATTTAAAAACACAATATCGTATTAACAAAAGAAAAACGTTTCAATTTAAGTAAAAATTATTAAATATTTTTATTAACAACAGATGAAATTATTTAAGTATATTTTTAGAATTTTTCAGCGCAATTATAGAAACTTGTGAAACTTGTCTAGTTAAATTATACATTTGACTTTTCTTTAATCCAGTTTCGTACAGCTGCTACACGTGAATATACTCCTGGATAACTTGGTTTAGCACAACCGTATCCCCATGAAACCACCCCGATTAAAGTTCTGTTATTATTGTCATTAAGAATGAGAGGACCACCAGAGTCGCCTATAAACAGTAATTATTATTATTTAACGTTTGAAATTGAAAGTTAGTTAAACCTTGGCAAGCATCTTTTCCTCCTTCTTCATATCCAGCACACAACATTCGTTTTGTAATTCCACCATACTTAAAATATGCTATTGAACAATTCTCACGATTTACTAATGGTATCTTTGCAGAACGTAACCATTCTCTTGATTCAATATTACTCTGTGTTACACCCCATCCAGACACAGTACAAATAGTACCATCTTTTGTTTCATTATCTTGTTCTGGTAAATTAATTTTTTGTTGATTATCATTAAATTCTAATGGTTCTTCTAATTCCAGTAAAGAGAAATCATAATCAATATTTGAATAACTAAATAATTCATGTTGACTAATTGATTTAATTTTAACAAGTATTCCACCATCATTATGACGTGATGAACCAACACGTATGGTAAATCTTGATGGTTTGCTATTACTTAAAGACATAATTGTTTGTATAATAGGCAATTATTTAATAAATTATATAAAAATAAATTACAATGTACAATGAGCAGCTGTTAAAATCCATTTTTCATTTATAATTGAACCACCACAAATATGTGAATTTGATGATTGCAATGAAATTTGATAAGGTGCTGATGTAATTTCAATTTTTTCACCACCAACAATTCTTCCATCTAAACGTGGTCTTGACCGATTTAATGTTGACACCACCAAAACTGTTAATTTAAAATTAACATATTTTTAATTAAAAAAAGTAAATTAAAATTAAAACTTAATTTATTACAACAAAAACACAAACACAATGGGTGGGGTCGGTTTGAATGTAAATTATGTGTATTTTAATTATTATAAAAAAATGTTTTTTGTTTTGGTTTAAATAGATAATTGAATTTTAAATCAATTTGATTTCTAACATTTAACACCTGAAGAATTTAGGTAAAAAAAAGACATTAAATTAACAGGATGATAAATGTTAATTGTTTTCCACAAAAAAAGAAACAATTTACAATTGCTGTTGTTTTTCTTTCGGATTTTATAAATATTTACAATTATTTGAATTTCTATTATTTTTTTTTTAAATTTAGGTCATTCTTTGGAATACCTCAATTATTTTATTTGTGTTAAAATTTTTCCTACTTTTCAGGATATTAGATTATTTTATTAGTAAAGCGACATGTTAATGTGTTTCACTAAATTAAATGTAATTTGTTACCGTAAAATATTTTCCTTTTTAAACATAATTTAAGTATAAATGCTGATATCACATCAGTGACCCTATTTTATTATAATTGCAATTTTGTTGTAAATTAATGCTTTTAAAGACACAGAATAATTTAATAAAAAATATAGCTTTTGTCCCAAAAATTACATTCAAAAAATTCAAAATGTTTTGTATAATTATTGTGAAGATTAAAAATACAAATAAAAACGAAATGGGTTTGATAAGAAAAAAGTTGAAGGCTTAATTACGGGTTAAAAGTTCTTAAATTATTATTAAAGTTTTTGTATTTTTAATTATTTGAAAATTCCTAGTATTTAGAAAAGTTATCGTGACAAACTTTTTCAAACATTTTTTTTTTGTTCCTTTATGATTTATTAATTGTTAGGCTGATAATAACAGATCCATTTAAAAGAAAACTTATTCTAAGACATCTGTGCAATCCATTAGGGAAATTAATAATATGCATACAAATTATTTGTTAGTGAAAAGTTCCAATCGATTTTACAATTTACCTACAAAATATATTCTCGTAAATACACATACATTCATACGCATACATGCACATTTGCTGTGATAAAATAGTGGGTATATAAATGTTATCTAACCACAAATGTTATCGTGTCTTTAGGCTATCGCCAAAACATAAAAAAAAGAACCATTATTCTGTAATTTTATTAAACCATTTTATTAAATGAAAATGGTAAAAAATAAAATAAAGTAAAAATAAGAATGTCAGACGATAGAAAAAAGGGTTAAAATTTATCGTTTCCTCATCCAATCTGTTATTAAAAAATTTAAGTTATTTAATTATTTAATTATATATTTTGACAATATAATAAAAAAATGTTTTAACAATTTTTCCTCCCTTTTTGTTATTGTCAATTTTTTTTTATATTTATGACGAAAATACTACCACAAATTCATAATTATTTTCAATTATAAATTTACTTTAACGGGCTTACTCACAGTTTCGCCTTTTAGAGTTTTTTCTTTTAAACGGTGCATAACTTAAAAATATCTTCTTATATTCAACTGCTGAACCAATTTTTATGAAATTTGTGAAAACGTGATATATATATATATATAAATATATATAGAACCTTCCTTGCAATCACGTTTTCCGTATAGTTTTGAAAGGAAGGTTCTGCCTATTATATAAATATATAGATTTCTAGAAGAAGAAAAATGTATGTTGAATGGAAAGAATATCAGGCGCCTCCACTAATTATGACAATTATTCTCTTTATTATTGAATTTTCAGGTAGAACACCAACAAATATTATTTTATAAAAATGTAGGTAATTACTTTCAGTGGTATCCCTTTTAATAACTAATTAATTAATTAAATCATAAATTCAAACTAACCTCCAAACAAAACACTGATCACAATACGAAACATACTGTATAAATAACTGACTGAAACATTTGATTTAAAATTTTATAGTTTTATAATAAATTCTTATCAAATTTCATTTGGAATAAATTTAAAAGTGTCTTATCATCACAGTTAACTTATATTTTGTGTTAGTAAATTAATTATATTTTATTTTGCATTTGAACGCTTCAGTTTCAATAATATTACTTTAGATGGTTTCATTTTTTTTAATACTAAAAAATTGAACAAATTTTAGTTCTCCCTAAGTTCCTGATAAGAAATAACGTGCCCCTAAAATGCAAAATCGGAATAAGCTTTATTTGCTTAGGTACTTTTTTATTATTACACTTCACCAAATTTCCACTTAAATTTTGATATATATTCCTGTTCCCGCACGTAAAGTGTTAATTGAAAAAAAATTATTTATTCAAACTTTTTTATTTTATTAAAAAAAAAAGAAAACATTTTAAAGCAAAATTTTTATGCTGAATTTAACAAAAAAAAATTTAAATGGTCTTTAATTAGATTTTAAGTTTTACATTTCATTCAACTATTAAAGAAATCACTTAAAATTGTTTGAGAAATCCAGGATTAATTATTTTAACTTTGAAAATAGAAGAATTATTTAAGAATATAAATAAAATTTCTTCCAACGTTTATCTTATTATTTTCATTTGTTGTTAAATGAATTTCCTTTTTATCGATATCAATTTGGAATATACCGTCAGAAGGAAGTAGTGTTTTTCCTGTTTTATAATCGTTAAAAATCGGTAATCTTCTTGAACCAAGAATTGATTCATTAAAATACCAGATTTCCAATGCTTTTAAATCTGAAACAAAAGAAAAAACATATTACATTATTTTTAACAAATTTTCTTTGCTTCCGTTTCTTAGAAAGTGGATCAGATGGGAAATGAATTATTTTACCTTTAACACCAACAATTTTTGCAACCTTTTCTGTTAATAGTTTTGATGTTTCATTAATTCCAATGTTCACATTTAATGTGAACAATCCAGAACGTGGTATTGGATTATCTAACGTTATTGCCAGCGATGGTTTTGTGGTAAAAATTATATATGGTACACCGGGTCTAACCTCCTCGCGTGTCTTCTGAGGTGCATCTCCAACATCCGTGTATTTTACTATCAAAGAATCTAACTGAAAAATTAAAAGAAAATTTTAATTATTTTAAATGAAAGAAACTCTGAATAAAAATAACAGAAATCAGAAACAAAAGATTCTTTAACTTCTCGACTTTTCTTTAAATTTATTATAAATTTATTTATTAAATTCTTCCATAAGACTCAACTTACATCTAGTGTATTAATAAGATACTCGAGATTACTTTCTAAAATTTCTTTTTCATTAAAATCTAATGAAACTGATAATGCATTTTTCCCTTGGCCGCCAGGCTTTTCAACACGTTCTCTTATCATTTGTGCAAATGGCATAACACGCTTCATATATTTTTTTAAAATATCCTTTGTACCTAACGCAATTGATATTATTTTATTATCTGGCAGTCCATTATGTTTCTAGAATTAAAAGGAGTTTTTTTTTTAAATTAAATTTAATTTTGAAGACATTTATTTTACGTCAAATAGTTCTTTCATTGTATCAAGTACACAACTTTGCCATGGTGGATAAGTTTTAGCAATCCAAATAATACCATCAGTTGGTCTTATTGTAACTGGTACTGGTTTATCTTTACCACCTTTTCCTTTTATTTGAAGTTGATTCTTTAATGCAAGACGGAATGCATGAGCAGATTCCATTAAATATTCTGAACATCTTTAAAAAGAAGGAAAAGATTAATTAAATAACATTCTAAAAAGTTTATAATAAATTAATTTACTTAATTTCAATTTCATTAATATTTCCAACCGTTGGCCATGGTGCTAATAAAATACTTGTCTTATTACCAAGTAGTGTCCATACATATTCAGCGACATGAGGGCAGATTGGTGATATTAATAATGCTTGACGTGATATAAATTCAGTAATTAAATCAACATGCATACCGACTGTACCACATAATTCACGATATTTATCACGAATTGATGAAAATTCAAAAAATCCAGAACGTAGTCCTTCCTTAAATAACATTTTTTTAAAATATTCATCTGTTTGTTTTGTTTTTAAATTCATTTCACTAATAAAAACACGATCATTAAACGAATTTTTTAATCCAGTACGTAATAGTAATTTTGATGATAGAATTTCTTTAACCCATTCAACAAATGTATATAAACGTAATATACCAGCATCAGCAGTACTTTCAACAAAATTAGCATCTTCAATACTATCACCACTATCAGCTAAACAAAGTCTTGTACCATCAGCACTAAACTTTTCAATTGCCTCATATAGTGTTAAAAAATTACCATCAGATTTGGACATTTTTGCTGAATTTAATAATAAATGTCCATTTGCACGAACACTTTTAGGCCACATTGATTGATTATCAGGCCAAATTGCACAATGATTATATAACATATATGTTAAATGATTCTGTATTAAATCTTTGCCAGATGAACGTAAATCTAATGGATACCAATAATTAAATTCACGACGTAATATATCTAAAGTTTCTTTTTTGATTTTTGATTTTGTTGGATATTTTTGATTTGCAAAGAAAATGTAATCCCATACTTCTCCAGTCATATCCTGTGTTAAATATAAAAAAAAATAATAATAATTACTTTAATTTAAGAATTTCTTACTTCAGCTTTAATTCCAAGTGGGCTTGGTTTTTCACCACGAAATGAACCATCTAATAATAAATGTGACACAGTATAAAAAGCCATATAAATTGTAGAGTCTGATAATGATTCAATAAGCCAACTTTCATCCCAAGGTAATTTTGTACCCAGACCATAAGTTCTTGAACAAGCATGTTCATGTAACCATTCAAGACATCCTTCAAAATTTTTTCTAGCCTCGTCATGATAAACTTCCATATTATTTAATGCTTTAGTTGCTTCTTCTCGCCAAACAGGTTCCCCATAATTAAGGTACCTGCGAATATACATTAATTTCAACACAAAATTTTAATAAAAATAAAGTGAAATAATCATAAACGAACCATTGATCACAAAGTGCAACAACACAAACATCACCAGAACGTGATATAATTGTTTTTTCTGGCTCAAAATAAAGATCAGCTTCATTATTTTCAATTAAATGATTTCTTATATTTTTTTTAACATCCTGAATTTTTTGTCCAGCAAATTCACCAACCAATAACACACCATCATAAAAGCCTTTTAAATAAACTAATGCTTTTGCTTCAATTAATTTATCACGATCATTTTGACTTTGAATTTTAAATTGTTCACAAACAGTTACAGCACTTAAATTTCCTAATTCCGGTACATCAATAATTGGTATTGGATTAAATGGAAGTACCATGTGATCCTATAAACAGTTATTAAAAATATTTCCATAGAATGCACACTTAAAAGAAAACTTACCTGAAGACCATATTTTTCTCTAAACGCTGGTTTTTTTTGGAGATCTAGTAAAGCTGTATAATCGTCAGGAGAATCAGATGGGACAGACGAAACAACACCTTTTAATATTTTTAATTAATTAATATTGATAATAATGATGGTGTATTAAGAAAAAACAAAAGGAAAATTACCTGTTCCTTTATCTTCTTTAACACAAAGCATTGGCAAAGTATAAATTATGTTATGAACGGAGAGTGGAGCTATTAAAGCTAATCCAAGAAGTTCCTTTAAGAAAAAATACAATTATGTAATTGCTGTACATGAAAAAAAAAGATTTACATTTCCAGTGAATTCCGCTAAAATATCAACTTTTCCATCAACAAGTGTAAAACCTTGATAAGACATATTTCTGGCAGCACGATTTGTTGTTATCCAAACTTCATTACTTCTTGTTGTTTGAAAGGCAATATATTTTAAGTCTGGATGAAGCCAACAATTTGTTTGTCCATACATTGTCTCTGGTCGAAGTGTGGCAGCAACAAGATAAATTGGATTTTTTATAGATCTTAGACAAACAAATTAAAAATAAAATTGTTAATATTCTTTGTTAGCAAAAATTTAATCTAAAATTACTTTAATTTTTCTGGAATTGTTCCTGTTAATTTCAATTTTAATAAAACATATTCTTGAATACCAACACCTTCACCAGATGAACGATCATGATCCATACAAGGCTGCCCATCCTTTGGTGAAAATATTGTGTTACGTTTACCGTATAAAACTTTGCCACGTTCTTTTAAATGAATAAATTGCCATCGAACAAATGAATCATAAAATGGATTAACATCAGTTGTTATAAATGTTCTACGCCAATCAACATGAACACCAATTTTATTTAAATCTTGAATTGCTAAAGGTGGAAAATATTCTAGCCAATGTTCTGTTTCAGCAAATTTCGGAATTTCATCATCTTTTAAACCAAGTGATCGCATTATTTGCCATTGCCATTTGGCAGTACCAGTTTTAGCAGCAGCTTTACTCTTAAAATTAAAGAAATTTTATACACGAATAAATTCACAATGAAAAATAAGGACAAACTTTTTTTCCTTTGCTTTTATCTTTCGGAATAATATCCTTTTCTTCCTCAACTGGTTTTAAATCATCTTCATTGGGAAATACTGGTGGACAACCAAATGTTTCAATTTCCCTTTTCAATTTATCAGCACAAGCTTTTATTGGCATTCCAGTACAATGAAAACCAAATGGAAATAAACATTGTTTACCCTTGAGACGTTGATATCGAACGGCAAACTAAAAGAGTTATAGGTAAGTAATAAATATATTAATCATTATTTTAAATTTTAACTAACCTCTGCTTTTGATAAAGAAAACGTATGGCCCAAATGAAGTCTTCCGTTCATGTAAGGAAAGGGAAAAGAAACAAAGAACTTTTCATCAGGTGTTTTTTTTGGTATTAAGGGAGCGTTCACTTCAAAAATCTAACAAGAGATAATAAAAAAATTTAAACACCGGCAAACGTACCTTCTAAAATTACTGAACTTACCTTATCCGCTTTCCATTTCGCTTGGACATCTTCCTCTATTTTTTGTAAATACTCAACTTTGAAAGTCCCTTTCCTATCCACAATACTCTGGAATTTAAGTTTTAAATTAGTAAATAAATATAAAATATATTATTTTGAATAACAGAATTTCTTTGTATTCAATGTTACAATGTTTACCATTTTAAATGAATTAAAGCTCGAAATATATTAATAAATTATTAGGAATTTTGCTTTAAAAAGGTTTTATATATTATTATTCAGAATTGTTATTGCATCAGCAATGAATCAAATAATAAAATTTATTTTTCTTATGAAAATACACACGTTGATAAATTACTCTTTCATCTGTCATCTGTTGTATAATGTCGAAAATAGAAACAAGATGACTCTGCCAATGCTACACTCTAAAAATTTTAATTTAATTTGGCACTGGCAGTGCTTTCATTTATTATTGTTTTTCCAGTTCAATGTTCATGCATGATTGAACCGAAGTTGACATAAACAAATTCAATTTTGGTTTAGTTTGTCATAATGAGAATTAGAATACAGAATTAAGTAATGAAAAAATAGTGTTTAATAGTTCGTAATAATTGTATTTATATTTTTAGTTTTAGCAGTAACATAGATTGTTAGTGCAAGTAAAATAATATATTAAAAATAATGGGTACAACTGTTATAAATTTAGATAAAATATGCCGAGTTTGCATGAATGAAGATTCCAATATGAGATCTATTTTTGATTCAGATTATAATATTTCACGATTATTAGAGATGTGTTCATCCATTGAGGTAATTAATTAAGATTATCATTTAATATATGTAGAAGATATATTCTCTGTATTTAGATATCTCATGACGATGGATTACCAGAAAAAATTTGTAGTTTGTGTTTTCATAATGTAAATATAGCAAATCTGTTCAGAACACAGTGTGAAAAATCTGATGTAGTTTTAAGGCAATACTTAGTTGATTTAAATGAAAATAAAAATCAAAATGAAGAAAATGTGAAAAAAGAACTTGAATATACCGACTTCCCGGAACTAATTGCATCTGTTGTCTCTGAATTTAAGTAAGTAAATTGTTTATTTACCTTCTTTGTTTGGAAAAGTAATAATATTTTTTTCTAGTGAAAAAATTAAATCTAAGTCATCTTTAGATTTAACTGAAACTGATTTTACTCAAATTGATCAATACTCATGTACCAAATGTTGTGCTATTCTCGAAAATACTGTCGATCTTAATACTCACCTGGGTAAGAATTTTATTTTTACAACAAATTTATCTTTACAACAAAAAAATATAAATTCTTTTTTATAGATTTACATTCAGACACTACGAATATATGTTACATTTGTAATTGTGGTTTTAAAAATGAAATATCTTTAAATGAACATAAAGAATTTAATCATAACCAGGAATTACCTACAAAGGATTATAAATTAGAATTAAATAATATTATTGAATATTGTGATGTTGATTTTGATAATTCAACAGTTAAACATGAAAATAAAATTAAATCAGCAACGGATTCAGGAGCCAAAAAGAAGCGTGGAAGACCAAAAAAAATCGACGGAATTTCAACAAATTCAAAAAAAGAGGATGTGAGTTAGATATTTGAAATCTTAAATCAGAAACTAATTTTCTCCTTATCAATTTTTAAGGATATTAATCACAAATATAAATGTAAGCATTGTGATGAATCTTTTACTAGAAAAATGTACTTAAAACGACATATTTTAACAGACCATGCAGATGATGATAATGATGCTGAAAAGTAATGTTTCTTTAACTCAAAAGTCACTAAAATGTTTTAATTTTTCAAATTTTAGGATTTTTGAGTGTGATGAAAATGATTGTAAAAAGTCATATTCAACATATGAACTTTTATTATTGCATATGAAAGGACATTCTAGTAAAGTTTATGATTGTAAAATATGTTCAAAAAAATTTCCGAGGTTAGATATTTATGTTGAACACAAAAAGCGCCATTCGAATGAACGTAGCTATTTATGTACAAAATGTGGCAAAGGATATTTTAATCAAATTTATTTAGATAAACACATGTTAACACATTTAAATGATCATTTAGAAAAACCGGTATATTTCTTATTATAGTTCTTATAATAAATTATTATTAAGTTACTTTTCTTTAAGACATACGAATGTAATATTTGTGGTAAAAAATTAAAGCATAGTAATCATCTTCAAGTGCATATGCGTACACATTTAGATCGTACACAACCGATGTCAACACAAAGTCCTAATCCTAATAAAAAAGTAATAATTTTTAAATTTGGTTTTAATTACATAATAAATTCATTAACTTTTTTTTAGCTAATCTTATGTAGTGTTTGTGGCCGAAGTTGTAGTTCCAGTAGTAATTTGGCAGTTCATATGAGAAGACATTCTGGAAAAATGACAAGCTTTTGTAAAATTTGCGGGAAAGGATACCCTCGAACTACAGATTTAACATTACATATGAGGTTTGTTATTTATTATTATTGGATTTTATCATACAATTAACAAATTTCTTTTATTCATTTATAGACAACATACGGGCGAAAAACCATTTGTATGTACAGTTTGTAATCGTGGGTTTGCTCGTTCCGATAAGTTAGCGATTCATATGAGAACCCATTCTGGTTAGAAGTGACTCACACCTATTAAAAAACGTATTAAACTATTATTCATTATTATTTCAGGTGAAAAACCGTATATTTGTTCTGTTTGTGGTCGTGCATTTGCCCAAAGCAATGATTTAGCATCCCATAAACGTCGGAATTTATGTGGGCAACAACAAACAACCAGTACAAATAACACATTTACAGTAGCGTCAACTACTAATAATCATCATAATTCACATAAAACAAATGGACTTCATTATTTAACAACACTAAGTGTAGATGCAATTAATAATCTTTTGTCAGAAACACAAAATAATAATACTCAAAAAGTATTTGTTCATCCAACAAATGTTAGTTTTTGTGGACAAAATTTTAATCAAAGTAAAACTTCAATATTACAAACAAGACTTACAGAGGAAACTAGAACATCAGAAAGTTAATAAGATTGAGAGTAAATAATACTCGTCATTTTATTTTTAATCCTATTTTTCATATATTGGTAGCTTAACTTTTACAATAATTTATAGTATTTATTAAATAAAATAAAACAAATTTATAATTTTGTAATAAATTATGTATTTATATTATAAATAATAATGAACATAAAGGACAATAATAAATTATAACAAAATAAATTAATTTTAAAGTATGTATATATTTCTTGTTCTGATTATTTAAGTTTGGAATTTGTTGAAGTTTTTGGTTGTTTATGTTATTAAATTTAATAGCATAAGTATTACAAAATTCAATCCAAAAATATAAATACACATATAACAATAAAAGTACTGCTTCTTTGGTCCATTATATAATTTTTGTTATAATAAATATATCAAACAAAATAAAAATAAAATGTTTGAATTGATAACATAATTTAAATCGATTTTCCTTTAATAAATAAATTTTACTAAATACTAAAAAAATATAACTTTCACACTTATGTATATATAATTGAACTTTTCTGGCAATTTCAAGATTATGTTATGCTTTTATAAAATCGATGGGATCTTCATGTTTAATAAATGATAAAAATACATTATAAATTGTTGTCATAAAATTAACATAAAAAACACGATATTTTGGTGAAACAAAATAGAAATTAATAAATTGTGTTGGAGGCCAATAAATCCAATCCGTCTGTAAAATATAATTATTTTAAATTAGGAATGATAATAATTTAAAGAATTAATTTACTGTGTAAACTGTCCCAAATTTTGACTTAAACTCATCTGTGCACTCTTGAACATTTTTTTTCTCTAATATACCGGCCGAATAAAAGAACATTATTATACAGACCGGAGACATTATTGTCTGAAAAATTAAAAATCTTACTCATTAATAACAAAAGAAATACTGCAATTAAAAACTAACTTGGTCTATTAGAATTTTTTTCCCAACAGTTTTTATGTCTGTTTTAGGCAATAATATATCCATATATTTATAAAAATAATGATGAACAGGACCTTGAATTGCCCCAACAATAAACATTAAACCTAGAAATAAAAGTTTGTATTACATTTTGTTTTCATTGCAGAAATTATGATACAAACCAACTCTTTCCCAATCAATCTTAAATTCATCTTTATTGATATAGCATTCAACTTTTTGTGCCATAACATCGCCCAAACTCATTAAAGTTCCAGTACTAATTATATTTGTAGTCAATAAATATTTCCCAAATATTAAATTCCATGTTCTTGAAAATTGTTGATTAGTTTTTGGAAGTGCTTTAGTCAGAAGATTTGTAAAAATTCTCATGATTCTATTTCTTGTTAGATAAAAAAATAAATTTTATTGAATCATAGCATTGGAATTATTTATGAATAATATTACTCATTATTTATTTTTCACTATATAATATCTAAACTAACATATGTTTTTAATACTTTTCACTTAAAAAAAGGTTTAAATTTATAATTTTCAAATGGAAAAAATTTAAAGCAAAATCTTTTTCGTTCAATTTTTCTGACGTTATGTAATTTTTCGTTGATTTTTAACAACAATTACATATCTTATGCCTCTACGCTTTTGTACGTTTTATTTTAGGCGCATATTTTGACGAACTACATTTTTTCTAAAAAAAAAATTTGAATATAGAAATGATAATAAAAACAGATTTCACCAGATTCTAATATTAACCTATAAATTAGAAAAATGAATTTTTGAACAGTTTTAATAAAACATTCTATATTTACCATTATCATCCACTATTTTTTTATCAATTTTATTTCTCTCACTTTCCATTATTTTAGATAGTTCAATGGTTTCAGCTGTCATTGGTGAAAGAAAACGTCAAAACGATAAACAAACGTTTATTATTTGTTTTATTTAAAAGAAATATAATCAAATTAATTTAAAATGTCTTATATGTTACCACATTTACACAATGGATGGCAAGTGGATCAAGCTATTTTATCTGAAGAAGATCGAATTGTGGTAAGAAAAAACATTTTTCAAAGTTTAAGGAGGCAGTATTAAAACCATATTAATTTCCAGGTAATACGATTTGGACACGACTGGGATCCAGCCTGTATGAAAATGGATGAAGTTATGTATAGTATTGCAGAGAAATGCAAAAACTTTGCTGTTATCTATTTAGTCGACATTTCAGAAGTTCCAGATTTTAATAAAATGTAATTTATTAAACTCATTAATTAATTAATGAAATACAACAACTATATTCAATTTGTTTTAGGTATGAATTGTATGATCCATGCACTGTTATGTTCTTCTTCCGTAATAAACATATTATGATTGATTTAGGAACTGGAAACAATAACAAAATCAATTGGCCTCTTGAAGATAAACAAGTAAAAATTAACTTAGAATTGTATTTTATTGTGATGCAGAATCTAATAAGAGATTATTTTTTATTTACAGGAAATGATTGATATTGTTGAAACAGTTTACCGTGGTGCTAGAAAAGGTAGAGGTTTAGTTGTATCACCAAAAGATTATTCAACAAAATATAGATATTAAGGTTTATTCGATTTTAGCTTGGCGGTGATTTATATTATTATTTATTATTCAAATAAATAAAAATTTATTTACAAAATTTAAACGTTAGATTAAATAAACTTGACTTTTTTAATTTGAATAATTTATTGTCTTAACTAAATTGTATGATTTCATAAATATAAAATTCTCCAGAATGAATCTCTTGACTTTTGATATTCGATTTTTCTCAAGTAAAAAAAATTTAAAATGCGTTTATATAAATTTCTTTCTAAGTTATATAAAAAAATCTGGTATTTTATTTACGATCATCGCCATAAATCAATTAATTTTAAAATGTGCAAAGAAAAAAGAAATTGTATTTTTTTTTGTTACGTTTTGAAGTTTATTTAAAATATTGTTTTTGCTTGTGTATTCATGTGTGTACATAAATATGTACATATATATAAAAATAAACAAACCAAAAAAATGTTGTGGTTAAATCATTGTTTTAACAAAATTTTGCTCTTAAAACATTTTTTTATGTTGTTTTAACGAAAAAAAAAAAATTAACGCGTCTTTGCCAACATCTGGGAATAAGGAAAAAAAAAAATAAAATTCTATTCATAGAATAGAAGATGTTTAAAAAAAATGTGGTTGATAAAAAAGGGTCGCAACATACTATTGATCAAGAAATGAAAAATTCAACAAGTGGATAATTTTTTAGTTCAAAATATAATTTAGTTCCTTCTTTCGCAATCACAAATATTTTAGTCGTTTTAAGTTAATTAATTTTTGCTCATTATTTATTATAAATCATTTTTTGTCGTGATTATTATTAAACTAGAAAAAAACGCATACCTGATCAATGAAGAGAAACATATATTTTAGATAATATGGTACGCAGATAAATTAAATGCTCTCGTGTTATGTTTGCTGAATGCATTTTTTTTCTTTTTTTATTTTTTGGATTACATTTTTTTTATTCCCTTTTTTCTATGTGTATGAATTTTTTCCCCCAACCAACGTCACCCTACAACCCCCTTCAACTAATGAATCCTAAAAAAAAAAAGGAAAAAAACCAAAATTATTTGGAAAAAAAACTGGGGCGGGCAATTTTTAATGGGAAAAATATTTTTTTCACGCATGCGTAAACTTTTTTAATCTCACTGACAGGTAAACTAATATGGAACATTGGTATTGGAACCGAATTTAAACTATATGGATTTCATATGTTTTTCGATTAAAATTAAATTTCTTTTTTGATCGTTTTGTTTTTATTATTAATTTTTATTCCATTACAAATGTGTAAAATCATTTATTAACGAATAAAAATAATAAACTGTATCTTCCATAATATAATTACATATCAATGGAATTGAAGCTACACTAAAAATAATTCAACGTTAGTTTTATGAAAATTTTCGTATGGAAAAGATCATTTTTCGTTAAGTGAAAATTTTTTAATAATCAAAAAAAAAAAAAGGAAAAGAAACAAAATTAATTTAGGTTATTAATTTGTTTCGAAATAAAAAAAAACAATAATTGAGAAAAGGAAAATCGGAAATTTTTATATTTTATAAAGAAAAGAAAACTACTGTGCGAATTTTGTTTCCGTTTTGTGCAATTGGCTGGATTAATTCTGTAGATGAGAAAAAAAAATAATGTGATTTTTTTTCAGTTAAAATTTTAATGATTAATTAATAAATTATAATTAATTAAGAGAGAAAAAGAAAATGTTCAACACAGTTTCGTTTTGTGAAAATATTTATAATTAAGGAAAAAGAAAAAGTAAAAGAAGAAAGAAAAGAAAGAAAAAAGTGTGTAATAAATTATTCAAGTGGATAAGAAGTGTCAATAAATGTGGTGGATTTCAAGGTATAAAATAACTTCAAATAGAAAAAAGAAAAAAAACAGGATTACTTTACTTATTATTTTATTAATATTTAGGATATGCCCTTCGACTATAAACTCATACCTACGTTAGTTAGGATCTTAATATTTATAGAAAAGGGGTAATCCATTCTATTTAAAAAAAAAACATAAAGAAAACTTTAGTATTAAGTACTTACATTTTTTTGTACGGAAAAAGGAAAAACAGATTCAGACAAAAATATGTAAATTTTTTATGTGAAAAAACTTTTAAAATAAAGTTTACTGAAAAAAAAATGTAAAACTTCTTCGCTAGACGAAATAGCAGAAAAAAAGACGACACACAAAATAAATAAATAAAAACATTTTATGTTTTGGAGAGGGTTTCATTTTTTACAGAAAAATTTATTTATGAACAAAAAATAAAAAGGATAAAATTATCACAAGAATAAAAGGGAGGAAAAACCACATGCAACCCATGTTCCATATTCGTATACTTAATATAACAATCTCAATTCTCCTCTTCTCTTCTCATTCTTGCATTTAAGTATAATATAGTTTGAGGAAAATCTTTGTTCGCTCATTTTCCAATACCAAAATGAATTTTCCTGATTTCAGGTACAAAATAAAATAAAAAGTGTGAAAATTGTACAAATCAATAACAAAACACAGATGAACAAACACACAATATATAGAAACACACACACACACACACACACATTATATAAATATATTTCATATACCGATTTTCATATCTGCCTTGTTGTGTATATACAATTGTCGAATGGAAAGCTACACACACACACACTTTACTCGGAAAATAAAATTGTTAAAAAAAAATATTTTTCGAATTTACCGTCAAAATTTTTTGTAGGGTACGTATAAACCCCTTTTTCCAATCTCTCTTTCTCTCTCTCATTCTCTCTTACTCACAGACACACTGTTCCTCTCTTTTCCTCTCTCGCTCTTTAATACTTTATATAGAAAATTTCCCCCATTTCCATTTCCATCTACATTTTACCTTTACCTACCTTTACGTTACTTTACTTATGTATAAAATAAAAATGTAAAATATTAAACTGATGATGAATTTCATTTGAGAACAGAAAATAATATAATCTGCAAAAAAGAAGAAAATGAAAATTCTCTTTCTTCCAAGGTACCTACTCCTTGCTTTAGTCTCTTCTTCAAATAAAATATAATTTACTTCCTTTATTCAATTTTTTCTTTTAGTTTTCACTACTTTTCATTTTTTCAATTAAGTAAATATAAATAAAAAAAAATCTACCTATTCTGTTTGGTGACTTATGAGAACGTAAATTCTATTACTGCATTACTCCAGAAAAAAATAGATAAATAAAAGAATAAAAATAAAGTTTATTCTTTATTTACTGTGGTCGCGTGATTAATGCCTCAACAATTTTATTCTTCAATATCTTTTGTTTAAATTTTTTAACAATTTTTCAGTCTTTGAAAAAAGTAAATTTTTTGAAAAATCTGAAAAAAGAATGAGAGAGAGACAGAGACGTAGAAGCGTTGGAAAAAAACGGAAATCGGATTTTTCCCTTTTTTTCTTTTTCCTTTTCTTTTTCTTCTTTTTATTTGGTTATTTTATTTTTAGACACAAGATGAGAGAAATACGACTATTGTATAAATAAAATCAATAATATTGACTTTTAATATTTGATACCGGATATCGACAGAAAAAAAAACGAAAAAGGAGAATGAGAGGGTAGAACGTTGGAGAATGATAGAAATATAATACTTTTTATGACAATTAACAATATTTTCCAATTTGCTTAGTTCGCATCTCAATCACATGTCCCTTAATTAAAACGTTATGTTGTAAAATAAATAATTGGAATTAATTTGTAATAAGTGAAATACTGCCCATAAATGACATGTTAACTAATGTGTGGAAAAGTTCAAAATCTGAAGTGATTGAATTTCAAGAATTTCAATGAAAAATTATTGTCGTTTGATTTCATCAGAAAAACAATGTGGCAGTTATTCATTCATTTTGCAGTAAGATTAAATTTATAGAAATTTAATTTTTAGAAATATTATCAGTGTTTTTAGTTATTTGTCACATTTTATCTCTGAAACATTCAAAGACTTACACAATTATTATTGTAAATGACTAAATTACTTTGTTGTTTGTAAAAAGTATCAAAAAATTATTGATTAACGGTTTACTAAATAAATATTTAAATTATTTTCCATTTTTTTTCCCAATTAATTTTAAAACAAGTGGAGACGCCATATTTTTAATATTTAATGTATTTGTTATTACTTTCACATGCATACGCACATGCACATACACATAAACACAAAGAAGGAACAAATGAGCCAAAAAAATACTGAGTAAGAAAAACAGAAAATGATGAATTAAATTTTGTGTAATGAAAGAAAAAAACGAATATAATTTTCAATTTTCAATTTAACAAAAGAATACAATTTGTGGTCTGATTCTGCGAATTTTTTCAACATTTTATATTATTTGTATTTTAATTTCAATCACCTCACCGCATATTATTATATAAATAAAAGAAAATACAGAGAAATAAAATTTATTATAAAGTTTCTTAATTTTATTTAACCAGATGCATCTGTTTTTTATCAAAATAAAAAAAGAGAAATAAAAATATTGTAAAAAAAACCAGAAACATTGAATTTTCCTTTTTACATAAAATTTTTAATTTTCATTCAAAAACACATTTACACACACACACATGACACACAAAATATATATTTATATATATATAAATATATATATATAATATATACCAATACCGACATAAGATAAACATTGAAAAATCGAAACACAAACACACAACATACACACACACACATGTACTCATGCAGTTGCAGATGTTTATAGAAAGAAAATAATATAAAATAAAACATTCTCATACACAAACACATATGCATACATACACTTGTCAATGTGTAGGAGGTTGTACATACATTTATTTATATTTATTTTAAATTCAAACAATACCATAAAATTGCACAGCAAAAATAGAAGAAGAAAAACAAAGTAAAACTAACAAAAAAAAAAAAGAAAAAAATAACCGCAGATTTTTCCACATAAAAAAAGAAGAATTTTTCACAACAAAAACAATGAACAAAAAAAAGTATGCAAAGTTGAATTGGTTATGTTAATAGACAATCATTTTTATTCTGTTGAAACGTTTTTTGTTTTTCTGCTTTACTATATTTTTGTTTTATCGATTTAGTTTTTTTTTGTATTCAACAAATTGCCAATTCGTATAAATTTTTATCCAGTTCATACAAAATTAATTTGTGATTGCAAAAACATTGATAACATTTTTATGGAAAAATTATTCTCTTGTCTTCTGTTCTCAGAATATTTATAAAAAAAATTTCTTTGTTTTAATTCTATCAATATAAGACAACAGGAATGAATTTTAGTTCTCATTAAAAATATGATTTGTTGATTAAACATTTTCATTTGTTTTATTTTTCCTTTGATTATAAAACTAAAGGGGATTTAACGTCTATGATGTATTTCGAGTTTTCCCTTTATACTGATTTTCTAAGTGATTTCTAATTAAAATTAAAAATGGAAGTGTGAAGTGTTATAATCTTTTAATAATATTCCACAAAAATCGTAAATTAAAAGTGCGAAATGTTTTCCATGCAACAAAAAAAAATCTACCTACCGATCTTTTTTTTCTCATAAAATAACAAAAAAAAAAGGAATCAACCATTTTTTTTAACAATACGTTTGAAAGGAAAATAAGAGTAAGGAAAGAAAAAACGAAAGAAAATAATAAGGAAGTTACACATTAAGAACTGAAGCTTTATCGGTGTTTTTTTCTTCTTCTTTCATTTCGGGAGACATTATCTTTTTTTGGTGTTCAGATTTCCGTTTTTCTTTCATTATTTCTTTTTTTATTCTTCCTTCTTTTTTTTTTTGCTTTAACCGATAATTTTCTTTTCGGTCTGTAAAAGATTGAATCTTTTTTGTTAAATTTAAATACAAGTTTAGAAAGTAGTAGATTTATTATTAAAGAGTGGTGAGTGTAAAAGTGGAATATGTATATCAAAATTGTTTGTCTCTCCTCTTATCTTTATAACAATAAAAACCTTTTCCTTTTATTTTTATATATTTTTTTTTGTATTATTTGTTTTGTGTGAAATCACGGAAATACTTATAAGAATATTATTCTCTTTTTTAAAGGGAGAAAATACTTTTTTGTTTTAAAATAATTTTTTAAAACTTGAAAACAAACAAACAGAAAAAGAATTTCGATTGTTTTTATTAAGAAAATTATTTCTGTTTTAAAATCTTTTTAGAAATTATAATTTTGAAATTTCAATTCAATGTTTTGTGGAATTTTATACAATTTTATGAATTCATAATTATTGTTTTTTTATTTGTTTTTCTTTTACCTATTTTCTATTCATCTAATTTAACAGAAACCGAAACCTTATAGTCCTTGGAATTGTCTATTCTTTTGAAATTTTTCATTCATTGAACATATTTGTAATGCTTGGGTTAACATTTATAGTTTTACTCGAAAAAAAAGGAATGATTATAATCATAATATCTTTACCTCTATGCCTTGCTCCTTACAGTTCCATACTTCCACACTTCCTTACACTCTATTTAATTCAAGCTTAAATTTTCGGTTTTATTAATTCCAATTATTATTAGATAAAAATAAAAATCACATAATGAAGTTTTATCTATCGAACACTATATTCACGGCATCTACCATAAAAAAAAGTTAATTCTTGTATTTAACAATTAGAAAAAGCTGCAGAAAAACTGTTTTTTAATAGTTTCCCTTATTTCTTTGGCTTTGTTCTTTTCCCCTTGTTTTATTTTGCTGTCAAAAATTATTATCAAGAGTAAAAATCTTTAATTAACTTTAGTTTTATTGTTTTCTTTACGGCCTTGGTTTTCTCTTCCATTTTTTTTTTTGTTTTAACATTTATTATGTTTTTGTTCAAGATGTTTCTCTATTCTCTTAATTTACATATTAAGTCCCAAAATAACAATAACAATTACACTTTTTTCTCTTTTTTGTTTTCTTTCTTTCTTTTATTTTAATTATGTTAATTTTTCTTCTTTTACTTTTTTCTTTTTTGTTGAAATAAATTTTAACTTTTCTACAAAAAAAAAAATAAAAAACTGAAAAACAAAAGAAAAAAGAATGATGAGAGTAATTATGTTGACAGATTCAAACGTAAAAAAATATGTTGTTTAATTAATTTTATGTTATTTTCTTTCTATTTGGAAAATTTGCTCACAAAATAAAATTTTTAGATTTAATTTTATAATTTGAAAAAAAGAAAAAAAAAACAAAACAAATAAAAAATTTGTGATAAAAATCGAAGAATATTGTTTTTAATGACAAAATAGTTGAAAGTCGTCAATAGATATTTTTTTCCTTCATCATCATTTTCTTATATTTTTAGGTTTATGTAAAATTTATGAACAGAATATAATCAGGTACTTAATAATTATTAATAAAGGAGTAAAAGGACATTAAATTTTATTAGTAGACGTTATAAGGAGGACGCATTATAATATATACGTTTCCAATATGGTAAAAAATTACTCATACACACAAGCACTTATCTACATACTATTCACGCACACACTCATGTAGGCATACAAATATGTATTTAAAAGGATATATAAATTCATGATAATAAACATAACAATAAAAGAATGTCATCATGTTAACTCAACTGTATATATAAGAACACGAAGAAAAGATGTGTGTTTGTCATAATAAAAAGAATCCAAAAGTGAGGGAGAAAAAAAAATAAGTAAAAATGAAAATAAATTAATGACGTTCTTCTGAAAACGATGAAATAAAACAAAACAGTTGTTTTTGCCTTGTGTAGGTACATTACGTCACTCGTATTCATTTAATTCTTTATAGTCTTTTTTTGGTTTTAATTTGTCCGTTCTTACCGCAAGTAAATTAAGAATGAATATTGCCTTAGCTGGACATTTAATTTAGCTTCAAAAACAAAAATACATAATCAATAATTTATCGTCTTTTTCTCTTTCATTCTCTGTTTGCTTTTTATAAAGAAAAACAAAACTTTTTCTTTCTTTTTTGAACATTCAGGGTGAGAATGGGAGAGTTTTTATTTTTTTATATACAAAGGGAAATATAATTATTATATTGAATTTAGGTCAATTAAAATGTCGAGTTGAGTTCTTTTTTTTTGTTTCTTCAAACAAAAAAAATCAAGAAAATGATGAAGAGAAAAAAGGGTAAAGAGGGAAAAAAAGAAAAAGAGAAAGAGAGAAATAGAAAGAAAAAAGAAAAGTATGAGAACAAAAGTTTTCAAGATTCACATTTTAAAACGTGAAGGATTTGTTTCAGATTGGCACGTTTTCGTTTTTGATTTTTTTTGTTCATTTTCACAGCACAAAAAACAAGGAGAAAATTTTGTAGGTAAATTTCTTTTTTGTTTCTTTCTGTCGATTTATTTTCAGTTTTGACACACGACTATTTTGACAGTAACAAAATAAATTTAAAAAATTTTAACATTCGATGAGTTGCTATAAATTGAAGCAAGAAAATAATTAACAAAAAAAAGTGAAAGGAAAATTTAGTCAAATTGAAAAATAACATTTTCTTGTTTTGCTTGATTTTTCTTATTAATCCAAAATTATCTTTTCTCTCAACAGAAGATTTCCGGAAAGTAGCATGCTCACCTTTTATTTCTAAAATATTAAAGATAACAAAATTAAACGAAACACAATATTACACTTCCTCTCACACCTTTTTATTCACAGTTTGTCTTCAGACCAAGAACTGCTTCTTGATATCTCAATAGTGGTTTGTGTTCTTGTTGTTTAATTATTATTTTAAAAATTATAATTAATTGAAGCGCAAAAGAATGGAATACGTGTTATTTGTGTGCAAATATTTATAGCCGATCAGAAAATATAAAAAAACAAATATAATTGATTGATTGGGTTGATGAAAATATTTTTCTGAAAAATTAATAGCGTCAATTTATTAAAAAATATTGTATTTTAGAGCAGCAGGACAACACAGTGGAAAATACATAGGCGTGTGTTGAGCAAAGTACAACAAATAACATAAAGATTCCCATCAGGTCAATACACTTGAAGACTTTCAACCTTTTTTCAGTCTCTCTATTTTTTTTTCATTTGTTCCAGCCATCAATTTAGTCACAATCCCACTCAAATATTATTATTATTATAACAGAATGCCATCATCAATTTACACTTTACCCTCACTATGTGACTGTCTACGTTTATTTCTTTCTATTAATTTCATATTTCTCTATTTTCCATAAAAAATAATAAAAACATTATGGGTCAATGACATTACTGTCTGTCTGAATGAAAAAGGCGAATATTTTTACATGAAGTTCCACCTTTTACCCATTCCAAAAAAATCTCTTCTGCTATTGTAACGTTTTTGGTTTTTCTTTATTGTTTAAAAATTTAAAAATATACGAAAAGAAAAATGGAAATTAATTTTCGACGAAAAAAAAGAAAAAGAATGAAAGAAAGAAAAAAAAAAAATTACCCGCAAACAATTTAAATTCCGATCAAAAATAATAATAATTAATCCCTTTTTGTAATATGTCATGTTTGTCTTTTCACTTTTATATCTTATAGCTTACCTTTTTTTATTATTAAGATGATGAAGGGATATATATGGAAAAAAGGGTCTAGAAAATTTAGTTGTTTTTAAGAAAATTTGTTTTAATTAAGATGTCTTGAAAATAGTCTTCTTTTTGTTGCTATTTTTTTTATGGATAATTTTTTTTTTGCTTAAGGTGGAGTTAATTATATTCTGATTCCATAGAAAAAAAATTGGAAAAATTCTTTAATTAATTTTTTGAGAGAGAAAAAAAAACAAAGAATGGTTTATGATGTTTTCATTTTATTAAATTTTTTTCTTGGTTTTTCTTGAAGATTTTTGTTCTTTTTTATTGTTAAATGGATTTTCTTTTAAGCTATAAAATATTATTCTAATATAAACGATTTAACCTTCTCTATTATCTTATTTATATTTTATTCACTTTATAAAATTCCATATTTTTCTGAAAGAAGAAATTGGATTTTTTTTTATCTTTTTTCTGAAAAGTTTATTACATTTTTTTTTCTGCAAAGATCTGAACAGCTGTCACATTCTTAAATTTGTAACATTTTAGCCTTCAAACATTCTAACATTCTAACTGTAAAGGTACTTATATATATATATATATATATCAGAAAATATATCAAGAACAAAATATTCGTATAACTATCATTTATGTTGAAAGGGTTTATCAGAATGTGAATTCTCTTGAACTAAAAGAAATTTTTTATTTCCAAATCTTAAATATTTGAGTTTGTCAGTAATATTTTGTTTCAATTACTATGATTTCTTGGACCTAAATATTTTAATATTTAAATAAAGAAACAAATATAATTGATTGTGTTTTTAAGTGCTTTAAAGGGTCAATTGTATGTCTTAATACAACTCTAGAATACTGCATTGATTAAATATTTGATGTGCAAGACTGGAATTATAAATCTACTATCAGTTGGATAGATTTCTTCTACTTGAGATTTTAAAAGGAGGTAATTCTTATTCCATCGGTTTCCTTTTAGCATGTGATTAGCATGATATTATTTATATAGTCCCTGTGTCACTGTAATCGATATCGATTTGCACACATGAGAACTTAAAATCGTATTTATCCCTCCAAATTACAATTTTTTTTTATGAAAGTCAAAAATAATTTTTCACAATATTCAAAAGAATTTCCATGACAATTATTGAATTAAATGGCGCCAAATTTTTGTTTCAAGAAAGAAAATTTTTTCAATCAGAATCACATCTGTTCAATGAGTAGGTGGGTAGCTTAGGTAGGTTAGGTAGGTTAAGTAGATGTGTTGAGATATGTGCATGTGTGCCTGTATAAATATCTCTCAAGTGTAAGTTCATTTGTCATCACGTTCATAAATAACAAACATTTTCCTCTGATTTTCTATTTTTGTCATCATACGATTATTTTTTATATTTTCATATTTGAAAAAAATATTTATACGATTTATTTATTTGCGATAAACAGAAATAGAATTAAATTAATTGTTATTAATTCATGTATGAAATGATTTTCTGTGTGTGGAAAAATTACAATTTTTAAAGCAATTTAAAAAAAAATTGTATTTTTAGTAAAAGTTTATTTTTAATTTTCACGGTTTTTTTTCTACAGGTAAAATTATTTTCCTAGACATTTTCTTATAACTTGTAATTTTTATTTATAATTTTTCGAAGGATACCTATTTTCAACACATTGGTCCAATCTCCTAATATTTTGAAACACGACATTAACATTTTTAAAAATAAAAAAAAATTATGAAAAGAATTCTTAAATAATTTTTATCAATTAAAGAAAAACGATTGAAATTTGTTCATGAGGAAAAATTAATGATATGAAATTAATTGGCGCAATTACCTGTGACCCTTAATTAAGCGTGACCCAAATAATTCTATCATTATTTTATAAGTGTTTTTGAATGTTTAATCTACAAGATAAAAGATAAGAACATTTTCATTTAGTAAACGTATTTTATTTAGAACTTTAAGATTGGAATTAAGTAAAATGTTTGACGTTTTTAGTATAAAGGATAAAACACAACAATTTTAAGTCATCTTTTTTAAGTGATGAAATAAAAGAGAAAACAATAAAATATAGTTAAATAAAGGAAAGAAAAAAACCTTTAAGTTAAACCTTGTTGCTTATATAAAGAAAACGAAAGAAAAATGATGATTTATAACACAAACTCCGTATATTTCCAATTTTTTTTAAATATTTTTCCTAAAACACAAATTCGTTTATTTCATGGAAAGATAAAATTGAGTGAAATGACTAAATAAATTAAATAAACACAAGAAGAGAAAAGAAAAGATGAACTCACTTAAAGATGAAACGACCAAGTTCCGTATTATTTCAAGTTACTAAAAGATATAAATTTTTTTTTCATATCTGTTTGCCCTCTCTCTCTCTCTCTTTCGATCTTTCTTCCATTCATTTCAGACATAGAATTTTTTTTTATCATTTTTCTCTTTTACTCTACTTCTATTGTACTTGATAGATATTAAATGTAAATGAATCCCTTAATCTTCTTATATAGTCGCATACTTGTTCCACGATACCCACCAAAACCAACCAACTATTCAGTTAAAACGAACGAAAATAAAGAACAAAAAATATCTTTTTCAACAAACAAAATGTAAAGATGGAAAGGAAAGAAAATTCAGTCGTTTATAAAAAAGAAAGAAAATAAAACAGAGAAAAGGAATAAACAGGAAAAAAATGTAGAGAAAAAATCTTCTTTAATATATGATATTTTTTGAGTGTTAAAAAGAAGTGTTTTTGTTATTAAAGAAGGGTAGTTTTTGACACCCTACAATTCTCTTTCTTTCTCACTCTCTTTTTGTCTGTGTCATCCATTCTTTTTCTCTTTCTCATTCTTTTACTTTATGATTTACTAAAGCACTAAAGGGTAGATGTGTGAGTTAGTATAAATGACAGCCAGATTTTTCTTCATTTTTTTTTCTTTTTGTTTTTTTAGTCAGTCAACTGTGAAATTGGCTATTTTCCACGCTTTATCAAGTATAAAGACAAAGACTCAAAGTAAACGTTATGTCTGTTTATCTTTTCTTTTGGGTACTAGATGGTTGGTACTCTGTTAGTCAGTATGTCTGTCTGTCTATCTGTCTATCTATAATTTGCTATAATATGCGTACGTCTGTCTGCCTGTCAGAGTCTGTCATTCATTTGACTGTTTACAAATATTTCAAAATAAATTATATTGCAAGGTATATTTGGTAATGATTAAATATTTTGCCTAAAAAAACAACAAAAACACAAAATGGGAAAAAACAAGAAAAATAGCAAAACTGAAGCCAAAAGAAACGGGAAAAATATAAAGAAGAAATATATATATATTATAATATATATTTTATAGCAAAGATTTTCTTTTGCTTTTTCCTGTTCTTCTTTTTATATATTTTATATATTTATAAAGAAGGAATTAAAGGTATGAACGAAAAAGTAGAGAAAGAAATAAGGAATAAAAGATAAGGATAAATAAAATAATATATAAATATAAGTATAATTATAAGGGTGAGTGAATGAAAAAGAGAATGAGAGAAGGAAAAATAATTTAGAAAATACAATAAGAAAAGTTGTATGTTTCTAATTGCCAGGGATACGATCAATAGCCATGAAGAACACAAGAAGAGACAAGATAAAGAGGAAAATGGAAAGAGACAAAAAAAGGAAGAGAATGACAAAAAGTTGAAAACCTGGGATAAGACGCGTTGTATGTGCACAGAGTTAAAATTATCTTTTTATTAAGTTATTTTCTTTTATGAAACACAAATTTTCGTTAATTTTCATATTTTTCTCTTAAAAATGGCGTTAATAAGATTTTTGTTTCTTATTAAAATATGTTGAAGGTCACCTTAAATTTAAATAAGACGATAGATGATTTGACATTCAAGAATAAATTTATGAAAATTATTACATTTCTTTTGCCTGCACATACGATTTAGCGTCATAGGGGAAATTTTATTCAGTTGAATTCTGTCATCATGTCTCTCCTTTGAATTTTTATTGGTCTTAAATGTACATGTTGCATAAATTAATCGACCTGCCATCATTTGAACGTGACTAGTCATTGTTGAATTAAGAAATAATTTATGTCAATCGTGTATACCTAGAACGAAATTGTCTACATTTACAATTAAAATTCGTGCTGGAATTCCTTAAAAACGTAAATTAATTGAAATTAATGAAAACTCAATAAATTATGAGTTCATGCTTTATGAGAAACGACAATTAATTTTGCGTGACTTTAAGCCCTTTTGTAGCATGTCTTCTGTGAATAATTTAAATAAAATAATTATTTAAGATTTGTCGATTGTCAATTGTTCATTTGAAAGGTTTTATCTTCCTCCATTTTTTTAATTCATTATTCAATTCATGAATTTTTTTCTCCCTTTTTATTAGAAAAATTACTTTTGTTAAATAGAAATATCCGGAAATTTTTTTTCTGTAATTTCCAAAAAAAAAAACTTTGGCTCTATTCAAAATTTTACATTCTTCCTTTTATTTTGATGTCTCAATAATTTTCAACAATCAATCATATTTTTATTATTTTTTTTTTTTTTTGAAGAATGAAGAATATGAAGAAGAAAAATTTTTATTACCAAGAGAGGAAAGAAATATAATGTTCTGGTACTTAACTTATTATTATTCCAATATAAAAAAGACGAAAATGATGATGAAATTTTCAAATTTTCTTATTCTATTTTATTTCTGTCTTTTTCCTCCTCTTCTTTTTCCTGCTTGTATGAAAAATGTAAGAGTGAGAAAGAGTGTGTGAGAGAGAGAGAGGGTGAGATAAAAAAGGCAAACATTTTTTGATTACTTCATTTCCTTATTGTTATTTGGTTGGTTGGGTTTGGTTTAATATTTTTTTTTTCCTTCTCTATTTAATAAGGAAGAAAAACGAAAATAAACTCAAAAATGATGAAGTAGAAAAATAAAGAAGAAGAAGAAAAGAATCTGAAGTTGTAAGAAAGAAGTGAAAATATTTAGTCAGACATCTGTATTGTCTTGAGTATGTATACATTTTTTTTAAGAAAATAAAAAAAAAAAAACAGAAGAAAAATCGATCGATGTAAATGTAAACACTTCATAACTAATGTAAACACATAAGAGAATTATATTGGTGTTTTGTAGAAAAAACATGAACAAAACAGAAAAACATAAAAAAATATAACAAAAAATACAACAACAATAAAACAAAAATAGTGAAAACAACAAGATAATTAGATTTTCGGTTAGAATTCGACTAAAGTGTGTAAAATGGAATGAATTATATGTCGTGTGGGTGGGTATTCGTATTGGTATATTTTAATTGAACGCAAAAAATAATTTTTGTGTAAGAAATGCATAAAAAACAGATTTTTTTATTTTTTCTTCTATAACACACTTCATTTCAGTTGAAGACTTGAATTGAACAAAATAAAAGACATTAGTTATTATCTATTTCTATAAACTTCAGTAGACAGACATAACAAAAAAAAATTAATATATTAAATCATTCGAATTCTTCAATAACATAATTTGAAAAGCCATTAAAATGAATTTATGTGAATTAATTATTGGTTAGATTGGTTTTTTTTTTGTTGTGTTTTGTTTATGAATCATTTTTTTATTTTTTATTTATTGGAGTCTGAAGAAAATTCTTAAGTATCAAAAGAACAAGTATTGAAATTATTGATTCTACCGGAAATTGTACCAATGAAAGTATGTTTTAAAATTCCTAACTGACTCGAATCAATTTTTAAATTTTCTTAATTCGTATAATTGACTAATCATAATTAATGGCTGAGGAAAAATTATTAAAACTTCAGAATAATTTCCATCAAAAAGGTTTATTTCTTTACAAGTTTCTCGTTGATTATATATACAAATTTTTTTCTAAAAGTTTGTTCCCTCCAGAATATTTGACATTTTCCAAAGAATCGACTTCTTCTGTTTGTGTCCTTCAACTGTTTATATAAAGAAAGAAAATATTGTGTTAGTTAATGAATCATTTTCATCATCGCAACAAAAGAATTATTTATAAGGAAAACATTTAAATTATGTATTAGTGTTTATTTATTTTGTTTTAATTAAAATTCAGTCTCTTGCCTTAAATTTCATTTTGATTCATGAAAATAAAATTAAATACAGAATTCTTGTTTGAGAAATTAATGAAAATATCGTTCGAAAAGATATCAAGGTCGGCATGTGTGAGTATGTTGTGACTGCTGGGTCTTTTTTTTAACTTGTGTGTTTGACGAAATCCAAAACACAAGTGCTGATATTTAAATTGCATTTATTTTTTTTATTGTTTTTTTTTTTTTTCAAAAAAAGGTGAAGGTCAAATTTGAAGTCGAAACATAAAAAAAATAAACACTTAGTCGGTGAAAAACAAAAGAAGAATGCGCTAACTTTTTATAAAAAAGAAGAACAAAACGCGAAAAATATGAATGAAAAACCGAAGAAAAATTGTGTTTTTTTTTGTTTGTGGATAAAAAGTTATCTTTACGTAAAGTAAACCACAATACAAAAAAGGTAATTGAATTTTTTTTTATAATCGTTCTCCAGGGACTAAATTTTATTTGAGTATTTGAATCAAACTTTCAAAAATTTTAATGGTAAACTTTCAAAAACCAACTCAACAAACAATAAGTTAATTTTTTTTATACAAATTTTAAAATTATAAAATTTAAATTTTGTTCTATCGATAAATTACAATGGTTTCCATTCCAGTTGGAAAAAGTTAATAAAATTATAAAAACTTATGAAAACATGTTCATAGTTTAAGTTTTGCTCTTTTTATTTTGAAATTTTTTAATTTAATGAAAAATGCATTTCCATGATTAAATTAGACCTTTTTGTTTTTTCTTTCTTAGTCAATGACGATAAACTTTAATTTTAGTTTTACCACAAATTATTTTACTTTTTTTTTCCACTAATGAAAAATTAAAGTAAAACGAAGGACTCAATAAAGTTGAAGCTTATTTATAAGTTTTATTCAGTAATTAATAAGAACTTTAAAGTTAATTTAAAATTTATTGACAATTTTATAGAATAAAATTTCAAACTTTATTTTCTTTTCTAATTTTCATTTATAGAAATTAAAATGAAAACTCTTTTAGAACTGAAAGTTTTTTTTTTGTTTTTTTCTAAAGAACATTAATAAAATTAAATATTGAAAATATTTTATTTATTGTATTTTACAATCAGAAAAATTATTTCTTACAAAAGATTCTTCTATATACCTCCCCAAGAAATAATTTCTTATAATTTATTTAAATTCATACGTGATTAATTTTAATTAATTTAATTATTATTTCTATTAAAATTTCTATTTATTTTAGAAAAGTTCATTAATAAATAATTTTATATTGTTTGAAGAAAATTGAAGAAAATTTATGAAAGATAAAATTTAAATTTTCATCAAAACTAAAATCATAATTAATAAATAATAATAACAACGATTTCAATCATTTCTAATTACTTATTACTTATTTATTGATTTTCAAAATATTCTCTAAACTCATCATTTAAGTTTTAATATATACACACACACATACACACACACTCACGCATAGTAAAAAATATCCAATAATAAAATAAAGACAAAAAAGAGCAATATTTGTATACTGAACAAACAGACGATGAAAAATCCCAAAATGTAAAACAACAACAAAAAGAAAATATACGAAAAAATATAAAATAGGAAAGTAAAAAAAGAAACCCCAAAGTACATATTATTTTTGGCTCTTTAATAAGAAGACGCATGTGAATTTGATGTTAATTCCAATTTATTTTCTGAATAAATTTACGATTTGTTGTTTACAGATTCGATTACTTGGCTTTGTTTGTTCATCTACTTTTTTTGATCATGAAAAAATATTTGCATTCGATTGATTGAATTAGGAGGGAGTTTAAATCTTTTTTTTCCTTTTTTTTTGGATTTTATTTGTTTTGTTTTTTTTTGTCTGTTTGTCTCTTATTTTTTCCAATTTTTGGTTTAAGTAATTTATCCGTATTATTTGAATTGAATTTATAAACATGTGAATATCCCTTTATTCCACTCAATGATATTTTGTGTTAAAAGAAGGACCTTTTTGTTTTTCAAATAATTACGAATTATGTTATTTGTGAGAGAAAATATTTCCGATAAATTTTTGTAGATTTTTAGAAAAATGCAATAATGAATATGTAGAGAACACAAATAATTGAAAATATATATATTATATATGTAAAAAGATATTAGAAAATATAATGAAAGAGTGGATAGAATCTTAATGAGGTATTATTTAATTGTTAGTCATTGTGACAAGTAACAAGTTTACAAATTTAATATAAGTCAGCAATGTCGTAAAGTTTAAATTTTCTTGTGTAACAAAACAATAACGAAAATTTAAATGGTAAATTAAAGTCTATAATGAAGAATATAATATGATGATTTAGCTTTAAGTTTACTTAACTATTTCAGTCAAAAATTAATAAATCAGTGAGTTTTGAATAATATGTTAATTGAATAAGATAAATTAAGTTTGCTTCTCATAAAACTGACAATTAAATAAAGGAAATTTCACAATTAAAGAACCAAAAAAGAAACTCTCTCTTGAGTATTTATTGCTAGAATAAAATAAACTATTAGAATATCAAATTTAATATACAGGGAACTCCTTATTAAACTTATTTTAATAATTTAGAAAATATTTTTGTATCAAATGTAAACGAAAGGCAAACTGATTGACTAAATATTAAATAGAATAATTTGGACTACCGAAATAAAAATAGTTAAAACGAAGAAAACTAGAATTATTGAAATAAGAAATCTTTATAACTGAAGTCAAGTATGTTGACCACTTCATTACAGATACCTGTATTTGCTGTAAAAATAAATTGATTTTAACCTTTTTTGTTATTTTAAGATTTATGAAAATCATAAAAGCCACAAAAAAAAAAAAAAAAAGAAAAAAATTAAATATTGTACCTTTCACAGTAATCTCATTTCTTTTCTTATTTTATATAGC
Source organism: Pedicia rivosa (assembly GCA_963082725.1). Classification (NCBI taxonomy): domain Eukaryota; kingdom Metazoa; phylum Arthropoda; class Insecta; order Diptera; family Pediciidae; genus Pedicia; species Pedicia rivosa. Next base: position 18,205,895 of record OY720154.1, on the reverse strand, counting down.
AACATTTACGAATATTTATTTTCTTTCGTGACATTACATGTTAAATTAATAAAATTATTAAACCTATCAAAAGCACTAAACATTTTATAAATTACCTACCTCAAAAATTATTTACTTTACCACCTTTACCTTTTTGATTTTTGTTTTATGGTAAAAAAAAAGGTAAGAAAGAAAAACTACTAAATATTACCAGGCGTCTCCACTCTCATTTGAGTTCATTAGTAAAAATCAAAATTCAAAAATTTACAAACACAAAATATTTTTACTCCCCTTATCATAAATGCTAATTATTAAAATACCAAAAATATTTCACTGTTGTTACCGTTCTAGAAAATATGAGTATTTAAAGTGAAAAGGAAATGTTTTATTTTTTTTTCCGCACTGTTTTTTTCCCAGAATTTTTCTCCCAATTTAATTACCGTCAAAATACAACCATTTTTGTATTCCGTATATTTTATGTACAGAAATAATATTAAATGGTTTGTAATCAAATATGACGTGCTGTGTATGTCTAATAACCAAGTATATAATGCGGAAAAATCAGTAACAAAACTCAATAAAAACATAAATAAATTTATTCCTTGTTTTTAGTGATGGGAATTTTTAATGAGATATTTTTATGTTGAAAAAGTTAAAATATTTTCATTTGTCTTTACTTAATATTTGTATACTAAATATTTACTTAATATTTAGGAATCAAAAGATGTGATTCATGATTTTCTAGAGGCACTACAATGAAACTAATATTTATAATAGAATATAGTCAAAGTTTGAAGTTTTGAACTGGTATTTAGTTGGACAATTATAATTCTGCTGCCGGCATAGATTTTTCTACATAAATATGAATTTAATCTTCTTTCCTTACTTTTTTTTTTCTTGTAGTAAAATACAAAAAGTTTCGTAAACAGATTTTCTCTTCTGTGGTTTAGCTTTTATATACTCCAACAAAATACCAACATTAGTGTTTGTTCGTTTAGACATCATTAAATTCCCCTTCAATAATAAAAACGTATGTTTTCCAAACAAAAAAAAACCCCTTTAAATCTTGTCCAGCCTCCAAAAAAAAAAGAAGACAAACGAAATGGTTTTCTTTCGTAGAGAAAATTATCTGACGTAAAAATATTCATAGATAAAAATGAAAGAAGACGAAGAAAATCGGAAGGGACTTCAAATTGAACAAATGAAAATATAATCTGGTGGATGGAAATTACTTTTCTTCTTTTTTTTTTTTTTTTGCTTGTGGAGAAAAGTTTAAGTAGGACTAAATTTATTGCCATTATTTATATTTTTATGTACCTTTTAAAAATAATTTACAATTCATAAAATATGGTTAAAAATTTGTATATTTTCTTTTTTCTTTCCTAAACAAAATATTACTGGAGGGTATAAGTACACGTACATATATACACACATATGATGAGAGATTCAAGCGTACACACAATATGCTGATAGACATAAAATACACATTTTTTCAAAAGGTTAAAAAATTAACAATAAAAAATCTTACATGAATTTTTTAATACAAAAAAAACAAAATTAATCAAAATTTTTCTATATTTTACGTCTTCTTGAACTTTCAGTGAAATTTAAAGTGATTCTTCAATTAAATGAAAAATTAAAATGTGTGTTTTATATTATTAGTTTAATCAGATTCTATTAAAGATCAAAAGGAAGAATAGAATACACCTGGAAATGGAAGAAGAAGGGAAAGAGTAAAAAAAGAAATACACGAAACCGAAACTGTATTGATTTTGTGTTTTTTTGTATTTTTGTATACTAAGCTTTTTTTTGCATCTACGCCTATGGTTTTTTTTATTAGAGAAAGGAAATGACTATATGGGTGTGTGTGCTTTGTAAAATTTTGTGTGTGTGTGTATATTTGTATTTTTTTGTTGTATCAAGGAAATAAAAACGAAGAAATTTTGATAACGCGATGTTTTAGAATGTGAAAAAATGAATATAATATAAAGATATGTTTTCAAGTTGACTGTTACATATTTGGTGTGTGTGTGTGTGTGTGTGCATATGTATTAAAAAATACAATGGAAAAAAAGAAAGAAGTAAAGTTGAAGCTCATTTTCATCGTTTCTGTACTTCTTTACATACATTTTTTATATTCTGATACAAAAAGAATTTTTTTGAGTTGTAACATCAACAGTTTTTCTTCTTTCTTACATTTTTCCCTCTACATTATTCTCTCAAACACCCCAACCCCACTATTTTTTTTCATCTTCTTCTACGTCTTCTTCTTAATACCTAAACCGTCTTCATTTTTAACTTGCCTCTTTTTCTTTCTACTGATCAAATAAAACGTTGGATTATCCATCTGAAAATTAAGTTAATTGATTACAACAACACCAAAAACAACAGCAAACAAACAAAAACAACAAATAAAAATAAGAAGTAAAACAGAAAAGAAAAAAAGAAAATTATTATAGAAAGAACGAAAAGGAAAATTGTGTATTTGTGTAAAAGCTAATGATGTCTGATTTTGTTTTCACCTTTTTTTCTATTTTATTTTATTTTTGTGTGAAAATAAATTCATTTAAATCAAAGATAATTAGAAAATTTACGAGATGAGGGAAAATATAATTTTTTCTCTCTTGCCCTCTCCAATCTTCCTCCGGCTCACGTATATTCCCTTCAGATATAAAATTATTTAATGTAGGAGAAAGTTAGTTGAACATGGGAAATAATAGGGGATTATAGAATTTATCTTCTAGAAGTTCAATATAAGGTTGGATATTTTCATTTGGTTTATCTTTTTTGTACTTTCTTGTCCAAATTGTCAATTTTAAAATGAAGATGAATAAAAAATCTCCTCCGGGTGCTATATTTTTGTCAGGAGAAATAATATCAAAATAATAGGAATAGATGTACGATTACAATGTTCAAATGTAAATAAAAACAAAAATTTAAACAACAACATAATTGATCTTTTGTGAGTGCATTACATTTTTCTGTTGTAAAGAAAGAAATTGTGATTTTTTGATCAAATATACGTTACTCAATATAAGCGTTTTTTTTGTTTATTTCTTCCTTTTATAAAAGCAAAAAATGAAGGGACTAAAAATATACATCTTGTGAAAATATGTGAATATTTATATTGTTATGAGAAAATCTCTTTGTAACGCGAAGAAAAAATGAAAAAGAAAAAAAAAATAACATTAAATAAATAATAAATAAATATTAATGAAAAATGGAAAAGTTGAGAATAACATACAAAAAAATATATTTTATAAGAAAGTAAAGTATGACTTTTTTATGTATGGAAAAAAAATACAAATTTTTTTTTCTCGTTGTTGATTTTTATTTTGACAAAAAAAAAGTTGACATTTTCTTCATTTTTATTTTCCTTTCTGCCGTTTTTTTATCATATTTTTATTTATTTTTTTTTTTATATAAAAAAATTGCAAATGGAAATCATTGTGTAAATAATCCTGGGAACGATTATACTTTAATATAAAATAAATAAATTATTCCACTAAATATTTTTGTAAAGTCAGTAGGCGTGTGAATTGTTGAAATTTTCTCTTATCATTTTCAAGATTTTCGTTCCGTTCTGTTTTGTATATTTTGTTTTAAGTTTTTTTTGATTTTCTTTTTTCGTTAATTATCATTTTTGACTTTGATTTTTGATTTATTGAATTTTTGTGCTTAAAGCAAAATGCGTTCAAATACAACAAAATATATTAATAAATAAAAACGATATGATCTAACCACCAGATCAGGATTGAAAAGAACAATAGAAATAATTAACACGAAAATCTTACAAGATTAGTATTTTCTATAAGACCAAAATGAATCTCTCACATTGGAAGTTCCATACTTCAATAATCATAAATAAATAAATAATCATTATTTGACAGACATTTTGTATTCGTAAGCCCAAAAAATCTTTTTGTTTTCATGTGTGAAGTTAACCCATTTTCTTTATACGACCATACACCACGATGACTCAGAACATGTTTCCTTAAGACTACAAATTTTTATTATTAAACATATACACAGAAGCTGCACATACACAATATGCTACCTACACAAATAAATACAAAACACTGAGGAAAATATAAATTTTAAAAGCAGCAAAACACAAGATCTTACTTAATATTACTAACACGGGGATTCGAACCCTAGAATCTAACATTGATTTATTTACAGAGTCTTCTATAAATATTTAAAATGGACAGAATTTTAACTGTTGTTTTTTTTGTGCGCAACACTTTCTTCTTCTGTTATACGATTTTTCTTCTTTTTTTTTGCTAGAAAAAAATCTCTGTGAAAAATTGTTAATTTAATTTTCTATCAAAAGTTGAGAAAATTTTATAGAAAAATAAAGAATTGTTCGCTTTTGTTTCATAGAAAATTGTTCATCAAAAAACAAACAATAAAATTTTTTCTTTTCCAATTAAAAATGGAGAATGAAAAAGATAGGAAAAATTCTAGATGTCTGATTTTAATAATGGAAAAATTTTTTTTGTTTATTTTTACTCGGGTGAATCCTTTTCAATAATTAAATGTAGAGAACATGTTTTTTGTTGTTGTATATGACGCAACAATTACGAATTACCTTGTACAGTGAGTTGACCCAGTTTCAGTTTGTACACACACCAACACACATAAATATACATGCATATATACAAGCCTCCATAGGTACATAATAAAAGAGGACATCTCAAAATATTGATCCCATTTTTTTTGTCCGTTTTTATATTTTCTTCCATGCTTTCTGTCCATGCTTGAATGAGATAAAAAAAATTATATACTTTCAGTTCAATTGAATTGAATTTTTTATTTATTTATTTATTGGAGAGTTAGAGAGTCTGGGTAGAAAATTTGTATATATATCTTTTTAGACATTTGAAAAAATAACCAATTATCATCGTTCACATTCCATCTAATGTACAATAAGCTATTAAAAATGTTGTTTATTATTATTACACTACACAATAATTTCCATTGTATGAACAGAATTATACATACATACACACAAACATTCAACCGAAACAGACACGAATACACACACAAACACATAACCACTCAAACAAAGTAAATTCATCTCCGTGGCATTTTCCAATGTTACAAAAATTGTAGTTATTTGTTATTCTTTATATTTTGCTTCATCTTCTTCTTCTTTTTTTATTTTCCTCTATTGAGTCAAAATGTTTTTTTTTATATTTCACTGGATTTTCGTAAAGATTTATAAAATGGATTTTATAGTTTTGAGATGCATTTTTGTGGTTTAGAAAAACCAGAAGAAAAAAGTCAGAAGAAAAACTTCACATTCTTAATGATTAATGACGTTGAAAAGATAGTTTATTGCCAATTTATTTATAGAATAGAAAATTGAATGATTTGATGTATAATAAAATGTTTAAAATTCAAGTGGCAATTTTTCTTGTCATACAATAGAAGAGAGTGTATGTGTGTGTGTGTGTGTGTGTGTGTGTAAAACATTTTTATTTTTAAATTGGCATTCATTTTGATTGACAAAACAATTAATTAAACAAAATTGAATTTCATATCCAATTATTTTTAAAGAAATTGTTTTGAATAAACTTTTCGTTAAAAAAAAATTTCGACTAGGATTCAAATTTTTAAAATCCTTTTCAAATTTTCCAGAAATAAAACGAAAAACGAACAAAAAGAATAAAATTTCATTCAGTTGTCAGAATCGTTAGAGCAAATATCGTTTTCAATTATTTTACTGATAATTTTGAAAATTTAGGAAGATTTTATAAATTCTTTCATAAATTCATTTAATTTTTATTTAATATTACTGTCTAGACAATACAGTTGACAAAAACTTCTAGATTTTTATATAAAATAAGAACCTTCATAAAATGACAACTAAATTTATTCAATAAAGATTATCATATCATAATTTATGAGCCAAGTAAAAAGTAACACAAAAACTTGATTAAATAATCTTAATTGAATATTTCCAGACTTTTTCTATTAAGGAACAATAATTGTCAAAAGAAACTTTTATCATTCATTGATTTATCACAATAAAAATGGTGTATTAAATCTTTACCAGATAAAAACGTGAGAAGAAAAAAGCGTAATCTAAAATTTAATGAGAAAATTTTAGAAAAGAAATTTTAAAAAAGAAGGAAGAATGAAAATAAAATTGTGTTTATTTAGTATAGACTATGAAAATATAGACCGCCCGCATACGACCTTTTCCTATACGTTAACCTCTTATATAGATAAATAAATAATATGCAGTGTTTGTAATATAAAAGTTCAAAGGTCGAATGGTCGAAAAAAAAAAGTTGAACGTTTATAAAAGACTGACTCAGACAATAATATACTGAGAAAAAGGTGGAGACAGGAGTTGAATATGTTAGCTAAATATTTACTCTGTATATGGTACCTTTATAACTATTGACGAAACATTTCACCATTATTAGTTTTGAGTCGTTATACATTTTATTTTAATAAAATTGAATTATGCATTATTATTCTTTTGTTATCTCGATTCGTTTACTTTATTCCAGTGAATATTTTTTATAGGTGGAACGGACATTCAAAAAATTCCAAACCAAATATTCCATATATTTTTCCATTTAAACGATAGTCTTTTATTTTCGTCTTTCATTAATTTATATTTTTGATGACGTGTACTAATAATATTCTTCTTACAGATTCTTAACATTCCAACAAAAATATCGAAAATTCTTGATCTTTACGACATTTTTTATAAAAACAATTAATTGAATACCAAAATGATCTGAATCTGAATTAAAATTTCCAATATTTTTTAATGATTCCCAATTAAAATGAAAGATTGAAATTTTTTGCTCTTCGTTATCATAAAAGTATAATTTTTGACTGAAGGTATTGATTTATTTTATTTTTTTTTTCAATATAAAGATTTGATTGTTTTTAATCGTTATCAAATGGTATAATTGAGAATTTCAAAATTTTCAAATAAAGTTAAAAATAATAAATAAAATCCGAGAATTATTTAACAAAAATATTTTCATAGTGCCTTTAGAATTTTCTTTTCATTTGTAATCAAATAAGATATCGAGTAATATTATTTTTAATTAAGTTAAAATAAAATGAAATGAAATTAATTTCAAATTTTTGGTACAGTCAGAAACACAGAGCCAAACTATTGATTTAAATTTCTTTTTGTCTTTTGTTGAACAAAAGTAAAAAGGAAAATAGGAAAACACTGATTTTTAATTTTCTTAAATTTACCTTCTGTGAAAAATTTCTCAGAAATTTTAAATTAAGATTTTTATAATTTTTTTGCAAAAAAAAAAAATTATGGTGAAAGAGAAATCAATAAAAGTTACTTGTACTCTCTGATATTTTTTTGTTTTTCTAAAAAAAAGGTTAAAAAATTGTTCTTTTAATTTGAGGAAATGAATTAAAAACCAAAAATATATTTTGTTAGGACAGCTTTATTTATTTTCTTTTTTAGTCTTTATATTTTTTTTTTTCCTTCTTTCATTTGTTCCTTCCACAACGTTTTATCATTAATGTTATTGAAAGTTCTACAGAATTTTCAACACTGGAAATAATTTGTCTACTTTTTTTTGTACATATCTTCTCTCCTTGAAAAATGTTTCATATACAGTTTCTCTCCATTGGTATGTGTGTGTAGGTATAAGCTTTAAAATTCATAGAACTGAGAACTGAGGCTTTAATTCTTTACTAATCCTTAAATATCGTTTATTTTATATATTATGCGTAATAAAAAATTAACAGATTTAATTCTGTATTTATATTTGTATCATCATTTTATTTTTCTTTGATTTTTTATTTAGAACAAAATAATTGGAGTCTCCATAAACCAATAAAATAATTTAAAATGAAATTCTTTATTTTGTGATTTTTATTTTTGTAAATTAATGTAATTTGAAATGTATGAATCATTGTTAAGTTAACATAAGTTACCAACAACTCATGTTCATGCCTTAAACTTTCAAATAAGTTTTAAATGTGACAACATTGAGTTTTTAAACAAATCTCATATAGCCTATAATATTGATAGAAATCTTTGTTCTAACAAAAAACGTGCGTTCTTTATCTTTTCTCATTTGTTAAAAAAAAACTTTAAATTTAAATTCATGAAAAAATTCAAGTTTTTATTTCAAAGTGAAATATTTTACTCGCCCTTTATTCTAACATAAAAAATTTTTCTACTTCTTTTTTATTTTTCTGAATGACGAATAAATTAAAGGAATCATTAAATTTCTTTTAAATTAAGAATAAATTAAAAAAAATACATAATTTATTGTTGTTGTTTTGATTACACAAAAAATTAAGTCTTTTAAATCTTGTTTCATGTAATTAATTTTGATTTTTGTTTTGTGTTTTGTACTAAAGATATTCTAATTAGAGAAATTTAATTTTTTTACTTTGAATTTTAATTAAATCACAATTTGAAATTATTTTAATTTAAGTCAAAATGTGTAAGATTTCAGGCTCTTATCATTAATTGATTTATTTATCCTTATTTATTATGTTACAAAGCTTATAAATGTTAACGACATTGTCATTGTTATTAGTATGTTTTTTTTTTCTTCTTTTTTTGATTTATTTAAATTTTGATAAATCAATTTCAACATTTTTGTGTGCGTGTGTATTTTTCTCTACCCTCTTGTGTGTTCGTGTCTATTTTCCTCATCTTAATCTTTATTGTTTGTTTTTGTTTTTTTTTGTTCAACGGTAAAGCATCAAAGCAGATGATCGTAATTTACTTTTATATACAATTTATCATAAAGACGATAAAATAAAGACAGAGGAATAAGAAGAAATGAAATAAACAAGAATAAGAAAAAAATCAAACTTTTTGTTTTTGTGTTTTTCTTTGTTTTCTTGTTACTTTTAGTTATTGATTTTTGTTTTAAATAAAAAAATAAGAAATAAAATACTTTTTGTCGATCGTTTATCTTTAGTCTAATGGAAAACTTGTCTCAAAAGAAAGAAAATAAAAGAAAAACTGGATGAAAAAGAATTTTTTTTCTTTTCTCGTCGAAAGATGATGAATTTGAAATTTCGATTATCGTAAAGTTTTCTTCTTTTTTTTTTTATTATGATAATGAAAATAATGAACAGAGAGAAAAAAAAATCATTCGCGTCTTTTGTTCTTCAGTAAAAATTCCTTTTTTTTTATTCGTATTTTTTTTCTTGACATTTTCTTCTTTTTCTTTTTTGTTAAAGATTTGTCATCAACACTGGAATAATTCTCTTTAGTTTTTTTTCCTTTACATTAGTGTTCAGTTTGAAAATTTTTCTTAGTTGTTGTTTTTGGTGATTTTAAGTCTATTTATGGGCTATGTACTGTGTTGAATTATTGATGAGAAAAAAATGTGTGACAGATCTCTAGTATAAAGACGGATAGTTTCTTCGTCTTTTTTTTTGTCTATCTAAATATATACATTTTTTTTGTTTATACAAAAGTGTCTTAAACGTTCTCACAAATCGTCAAAAAGAGCTTTTCATATCAGAAACTTTTACCCTTTTTTCTCTTCTGTTCCTTTTTGATGGTTTTTTCTTCTTTTTTGGAAAAACATAGAATAATGGGAAGAGATTTAACTAAAATCAGCTGTTCCAAATTTATAAGCAAATGGAATACAATTTTTAAGCATTTTTTTTTTTGGAATATTTGAATTTAACGAACTCTTTCTGTTCACATAGAAACTAGATTGCATAATATTTTTAGATCAGATTTAGGTTTTTTTCATATTGATTCCCAAAATATACTTTCCTTGGAATAATACCTTTATATATTCACCACTATTACCACTGCTTATACTATTTGGTCAATTTATAAAAGCATTACAATTTTCCATAATTTCCTGTCTATTAATTTTTATAGAAATTTTATCAATACACATTATAAAGAAAACAAACTAAACACCCACCCAACTCAGGTATGTTAAAAATCAAACAAGAAAAAATCATGATGGAATAAAATGTAACAATTTTCATTTTGTTCCACTTTTGTATTCAATTGAAATGACGTCTTACGCATAAATGATCAAGTACATTAAAAAAGGTATCAGTATCACACACATTCCTACATACATTTTAATGTTTTTTTTTAATGAAAAGGGAAGAAGAAATGAAACAAGAGATGAAACCTGAACCTTGAATCAACAACATCAACCAACCAACACAAATGAAACGAAAAAAAAAACAATAACCTGAACAGAAAATATTGCCACAGAGAAAATCTTTTAAACATCTTTTTACTCCGTATGTCGTGGAAATTTTTTTTGTCTTCTTATTTATTTTTTGTCTTTGATGTTTTTCTTCACAAAAAAAAAACATAAAGGAAATTTTTTATATATTATTTCCAATTTTCAATTCAATATTATACATTTTCATTTTTCTCTTATAAAAAAATAGAAAATGTACAAATGCACAAAGATTTTATTTTATTTTATCTTTTCATTCTTTCCATATTTCCTCTTCTTTTTCTTCTTCTTCATTTAAATTTTTTCTTTTTTTTTTTTCCATATTTTTTCGTTTCGAAATTTCTCTCCGTTCAACGTACAAGATACATACCGATATACATATAAATAGAACAATATTTGTGACTTTGATAATATTTTTGATTATTTTCTTTCCGCCATAAAATGGGGAAAAATAGAAAATGAAACGAAAAACAGTATTTGCAAATTTGATTCAGAAAAGAAAAAAGAAAATTAGGGATTATTTTAAAGAAAAACGTTTTTTAAATGGAATAGACAATTTAGGGAATACGCAGAGCTGTTTGCTCGCCCACATAAATTTTCTTTATTTATTTTATATTTCAAGGGTTAAAAATACAACAACAAAAAAAAAACAAAACAGAAATAAAAGAAAAGAATGAAGGTGTATGACGTGTATTGGCTGTGATATACAATTAAGTATAAAGGGCCTTTGCTGTCTTGTGTCATAATATAAAACAGGAAATTTATAGTATTTTAAAAAAATTATGAACCCTGATTTTTGATACTGATAAAATTTGGAAAGTACTATTAATTGTTTAAATCTTTCAGAAAAGTAAAGTTTAAAAAGTTGGTTTTTCTTTTCAACAAATAGTTTTTAAAAAGATTTTTTACTTTTGAAGGCACAAAATCTATTCCTAATATTTTACTTTTGATGGTTCTGTTATCTGATAGTTTTAAATTTTAATGTATTGAAAAACCCCAATATATGTCACTAGGGTAGTAGAAATAATTTCTCTCATTTTATTTATCAATTTTCATTATTGTTTCATTCTCTGTCATTGAAGTAGAACTAATACAAAAAAAATTGTATTCAATTTTCAATTCTATTCGAAATATAATTCTAAACTATATATTTTGCTAAATTGTCATGATATTATTTTATGTTTGGTACTTTTTTTTATTTAGATAGAATGAAAGTTATTTAAGTTTTTTAATGTCTATTTCTATGTCTACTGTAAAGTTATGTAATAATTTTATTATTATTATTATTATTATTATTATTATTATTATTATTATTATTATTATTATTATTATTATTATTATTATTATTATTATTATTATTATTATTATTATTATTATTATTATTATTATTATTATTATTATTATTATTATTATTATTATTATTATTATTATTATTATTATTATTATTATTATTATTATTATTATTATTATTATTATTATTATTATTATTATTATTATTATTATTATTATTATTATTATTATTATTATTATTATTATTATTATTATTATTATTATTATTATTATTATTATTATTATTATTATTATTATTATTATTATTATTATTATTATTATTATTATTATTATTATTATTATTATTATTATTATTATTATTATTATTATTATTATTATTATTATTATTATTATTATTATTATTATTATTATTATTATTATTATTATTATTATTATTATTATTATTATTATTATTATTATTATTATTATTATTATTATTATTATTATTATTATTATTATTATTATTATTATTATTATTATTATTATTATTATTATTATTATTATTATTATTATTATTATTATTATTATTATTATTATTATTATTATTATTATTATTATTATTATTATTATTATTATTATTATTATTATTATTATTATTATTATTATTATTATTATTATTATTATTATTATTATTATTATTATTATTATTATTATTATTATTATTATTATTATTATTATTATAGAATAGATAACAAGCTTTTGTTCAATGTTTTCTTACAACAATAGTAACACGGCAACAACGAAACTCAATTTTCAAGAATTGTTTTTTTTTCTTCTTAATTTCTATAAAAACTCTTTATTTATCTGCTAAACTATAGTTTACGTATAAAGTTAGAGTTAATGGAACAAATTAATTGATTGAATAATATTGATTATAAGAAAAGGAAATAAAAATTTGAAGTATAAAAACGTAACATAAGAATTTCACTTACGAAAAGTAAAAAATATTTTTATTAAAGAAAATATAAAATATTTTATTACCTACAAAGTTTCAATCAGTGAAAAAAAAGGTGAAAAATAAGAATGAAAACCTGAAGCTAACAACATAATTTTCTAATATTTTATAATCCAGTGAATTAAAAAACAGAATCAAGCATTTTCTTAGAAATTTATTTATGTATATAATCGATATTTTGTTGCTTTAGCAGAGTGAGAGAGTTAAACAAATGAAAAGAGTGAGAGAGCAAACTGTATATTCATTTGTCAATTTTAAAATGTAAAGAATGAATATACAAAAATTTATTTACATTTTATCCTTGCAAAAAGTATAAAATAATAATTTAAACATCAGAAAAGAAAACTAAAAAATACTGGGCGTCTCCATCAACAAAGAAACACGAAATTAAAAACAAAAAAAAATCAAAAAATATTTATTTTGTTTTGAAAATCGTTGATTTTATTTATTAAAAGAAAATATTTTATTTATTTTTCTGAACAGAATAAATTGTCTTTCAAAATTTAATTTTATACTAAAAATTGTTTTCTTTATTTTTCTTATTTAACCATTTTGTGACATCACATAAATTCAATTTATTCAATAGAATAAACATTTTTTTTTTACGAAAACATATGTTCCTATAGTTTCTTTTCTATTATATAGAATAAAATTAAGATCCTAAATTTTATTATCAATTTTTTCCCTTTTTCTTTAATGAAAATTTCTCATCATTTCAGTATATTTTTTTTCTCTTTCTTTTTCTTTTATATCAGACTAAATAGACTAATAAATGATAATCACCAAATATTTCTATATGTATGTGTGTGCATATGTTTGTAATTTGTATGCTTGTATAAATTTTCGAAAAATATTCATAAAATGGCTAACCCAAAACATCAAAACTAATTGTTTGCAAATTACTTTACAGAATTGTGATAATTGAAACGACCCTAGATTTGTCTATATGTTATACCCTTCATCCTGTTAAAAGGAAATTAATGTTTAGATTCAGTTAAGATCAAATTCGTGATAATATTTTTTCCTTTACTTTTTTTATTTCATTTTTTTTTATTTTTTTTTGGGTTTTGGTATTTTTCATTTTTTTTTCGAAAATTTTATTTTATTTGGAATTGTTTGAAATTGATGTTAACATTTTCTATTGGACTAAAATATTCAAATTCGTTTTTGGTATGGAAATGGATGATGGTAATTAAAAAAATTAAAGTTGAATTTTATTTTCAACGTTTTGTAATATTTTGGCTTCAAAAGTATTTAATGAAATTATCGAACCATAAATTATTTCTTCTTAAGTAACTGAAGCAAACAGTAATTGGCGTAAAATTCTTTCACATGTACAAAACTTGACATCACTGAATCGTTTTCAATTAACTTTAATTAAACGAAATAATTGTTTTCTTGTATTGTTCTTTAAAGTTCTTCAATAATTCGTAATTCAATTCAGTATTTTATAGAGTTACAAAGGAGTTTCTTAAGAATAAGATGTTTGTTGTCTGTCCTTTTTAAATCTATTAAGATAAATAATTTGAAATGTTTGAATAGCAAATAATGATTTTATAAATGGGGTTTCTTCATCATTTTCAATTTTCATATTTATCTTTATAAAATCGTAAATAATAATCATAATAATAATATTTCAGGAGGTAAACATTTTCGTAATAAGAAAGGGACGAAAATATTATTGTATAACCATATCAGTGATATCCTGCGACAAAATCATTCATTTGGAATTTATGGACGAAGTATAATAAAGTGATTGACCTTGTGTAATTTAGATAGGATAAAATATATTTTCTTTTTTCGTACTTTATCCTATAAACTGGTCCATACATTATTATATAAAGAAGAAGATGTCTATAAAGCAAATATCTGTGTATATGTCTGTTGGATTAGTTTTAAAGAGACATAAAATCATTTTATGATAAGATAAAATATTTTTTTCTCCCCTGTTTTCATTTTTATTAAAATTTTGAATATTCTATTTTTTTTCAAACTTTTATTTTTCCCCCTTCAAATACTCAGACCCACCCCGTCATATAAGCCCACACATAGATAAAAGTCTGTAGGACATTCCATTTAGATTAAAGTCTTTTCGTTTCACATAAAAAATAAAAGCTTTATACGAAATGTATATTTTGCCGATGAAAAACTGTTCAAATAGATACAGAAAAAAACCATACGATAATTCACAATTCTTTTATCTGTCTAAATTTGTTTTATATAAACACAAAATCACTTCAAATAACAACTTCTTATAAGATAATTTAATCTTCTATTTCTCAGACATAAAGTTAGAAGTAAAAAAAAACAACACCAACAATAACCACAAACAAAATATTTATATAATAAAAACTTATTTTGTAAAACAATTTTACAGAAATATTATTTTGACAAATAATCTTAATCTTCTAAAGAATTTATAGAATTTCGGGATTGACTTAACGTAAGACATGATTCAATCAAATAAAAATAAAAATTTGAAGGAACAAGGAAAATAAAAACAAAATTAAAGGATAAAGACTGTCTAACAGATTAAGACTCCATCCTTTTATTTCTTTTAGTTTTTTCTTTTTCTACCCTATAATATTGTTAAAAAAACAACTTTTACAGAGAGAAAAGAAAGGAGAAAAACTTCTAGATTTAGTTTTTTGTCGATAGTTTTATCTTTATTATTGAGTTTTGAATTTATTATTGATAATAAAGGAATGACTTTTTGATGGAAATTAATTCAAAGTTAAATCGTGATTTTCCTTTTGAAAATGACTTTCAAAAATTTTTTTTGGGATTTTGGTGAAGGTGTTAATCTTCGACTGGACCCATTTGATTTAATGTACAATTTCATCTGAAAATTACAAATGAAAATTCCTATGAATTTTAATGATAAAAATAGGGAATAAAGTTTTTAATTGAAATCAATATAAAGCTTACTTCAAAGTAATCAGTTTTAATGATGTACAAAATGATAAGAGAAAACCAAACCAAAAAGTCAACTTTATTCATATAGAATAGATTTTTGATCTTACATAAAGTTTTTGAAGAACTTTTCTGTGTATATTGTATCGACCCTTATTAATTTGCCATAATATTCACATTCCATAAATTCCACAATAGTTTGTTAATTAAATCAACTAAAATTTCTAAAGTTAATTTAAATCCAAAAAAAAGAAGAAAATATATAATAGCAAGTCACTGAATCGAAAAGCTCAAAAGCTTCTCGCTTTTATATAATAATAATTGTAATATCAAACGTCTTATAAGATTTTATGACTTGTAAGTTTTTTTTTTTATTGTTGTATATTGCATTGATTTTTTGTTTCTTTTAGTTTGTTTTTCTTCCGATTTTCACCCCTCTTGGTTTGAATATGTACTTTCTTAAGGATGACGAATGAAAATAATAATAATAATCTTTTAAAGTGTTCAACATCAAATTTTCCGAAGTAGAAAAAAGAGAGAGTCAAATACAACATATTTTCTACTGCATTTTATATTATTTTTCATTTTCATTTCATTTTTTTGTTTGTTTCGGAAATTGAGAAATAAATTATTAGAAATTTTGCTTATTTTTTTTGCTGTATTTTTTTTAAGCTCAAATATGAGTTTATTAATAATAAACATGATTTTGCTTTAACCTTTTTAAAAAAAAAAAGCAACAACAAGAAATTATAAAAAACATTAAAATAACGAATGAATTTTTTTTCGCTTTTTTGTTATTGTTTTTTTTTGTGTTTAAAAAAACAGCAAGACAAAAAAATACTTTGTGTGTGTAAGTAGAGAGGAAGGTTACGTGAAGTTTATACTCATATTAACCAAAAACTCTTGTTATGTTTTTATAAATATTCAGGATGTGGAAAGTGGAAACATTATCTTAACATAATACAGCAATACAAATACAGACTACACTCTATACTTATAAATACAAGATTTATATACTGACCTTGTTGTTATGAACGATAGAATAAAATTCATATAGCTAGTTACAAATATACCGGGTATAAGAAAATACTTAGAAGTGGTCAATCTTATAATTATGCAGTTAATATTATTCAGATAAAAAAAAACTAATAATAGAAATTACCTTCGGCCATATATATTTTGTCTCCACAAATATTGTCAAAACCTATGTAAATCCTATTCACTCGTAATAATGAATGAATATTTATTTGGATATTGATTTCTTAATGTTTGGAAATCAAATCCTCTATTAAGTTGAATTTTCTATATGATGACGGTTAAGCCTATTTTTGATTTAATGTATTGAATTGAAATAATTAATCTTTAGTTAAGAATCAAATTTTGATCAAGTTTGGAATCTATTATTGTGTTCATTTTTTATTTTGTGACAATTTTTGGTTAAGGCCAAATTATTTAATCATTTTTGTAATTATTACTAACAATATTGACAGATATTGTGCCCAGTGTTGTCGTTCTTTTTTAAAGCTTAACTTCTAACAAATCCTCTTACTAAATAAATGGATTATCAAATTGACTATTTTACTTTAATCTTCAAGATAATTCGTATAATTCTCATAATTTTCCGCATTAAAATCCAATAATTAATCCATATTATTTACTTGACTCAAATGTTTTTTAATTAATGAATGCCGCTTGACCTATTTTAGTCCAGAAGTCCAGAAGACTTAAAAAAAAATATCTACAAAAGTCATGCCTAATTTACTCCCTTCATCTTTACTGAAAAAAGAATAAAATAAAATAGGTTAAACGATTAATCACAATATTTATAGAGTCAAAAAAGATTCAAAAATTGATTGATTGAAACACTTTATAATAATAACAGCATTATTTTACAACTTATCATTAGTCATTTACCTAAATAAAAATCGAAAATTTCATATGAAAATTCATTCAATATTTTCCATTCAACAACAATTAGACAAAAATAATCGAAAATATAATGTCAATTTATTAATTTGTAACCATTTGAACAATAATTTGTATCTTCTGATATTCCAGAAATGATGTATGTGTGTATATGTACTTTCATTGTATGTATATCTGCTTATATTTATGTGTCTGTTAAATCCAAAATAATAATGTTATTTGATAATTTTAAAAGGAAATTGTTTGGTAACAAGAACAATTTTCCTTATTAATTTCAATTCTGTTTTCTCACCATGGGGAAAAAGAGAGAAAAGGAAGTCGTAAATATAAGGATATTATAGGGATAGGGATATAATATACGTAAGGATAATTTATTTAATGTTTTGGAATGTGTTTTATATAATATTTAGGTGTGTTTGTATGTTTATATATGTGTGTGTGTGTGTCTGCGTATGTTTACTTTTGGGGTTTTTATATGTTGAATTTTTATCCATCTTATAAAACATTAAAGTTAGAAAAAAAATGGTTTTCTGTTTATGGTTGAAATAATAGAATTCATCGTTTTTGTTTTTGTTTTTTAAGAAGAAGATTATTATTACTTTTATAGTTTTTTATTGTTAAACATTTTTTAAACTTTGAAGTAATTTCATTATTTATAAATTTTTATTTTGCTTTAGTGTGCTTTTATGAAAAGTATTTTTCTAAAATAATAAATACCTGATTCTTGTATATAAAATTTTTGCTCCATCTTTTTTTTACTTTTTTCTGAAATCAATTTTATCGAGAAAAAAAAGGGGATTTTTCAATTTCATGCTTAGTTTGAGTGCCGTCACACATAACCATCAACATTCAACAGGATCAATGTTATATAGGCGTAACAAATCTATAAAATTTTTTTAAATATTCTTCCTTGTTTTTTCCTTTATTTTTATTTAAAGAAAAGAAAAGAATAGAAAAAGAAAAAAATAAATCCGTTTACTTTTCAGTATCTTCACCAAACTAATCCACTTATATAAAAAAACAAATTCGTGGTTGTTTGTTGACACAAAACAATATAAAAAGAAAATAAAAGAAAAAAGAAGAAAAATGAAAAGAAAGAAAAGGGCTAAGTCAAAATATCGTTGCCAAAAAAAGATTAGAAAGAAATTTATTGGTAATTTGAGTTTTTTATGTGAGTCAGTGTGTTTCGTGATAAAGAAGAATATATCTTATTCTTTTCCTTTTATCAACAAAACAACAAACCGAATGAAAGAAAATGAATGGGAAACTATAAATGATAAGGACAAAGGACCCAATTGCTATAAAATTGGAAAGTTTTATTTGAAAAAAAAACTTTAGGTGAAAACTTTAGGTTAAGTATATAAACAAGGAATGGGAATAATATGTTGAATTGAAAATGAATAATAAATAATTATTAGCAAATACAGAGAAACGCATATTACTAGAATTGAAAATCTAAATTCAAAAACACGCATATAAATAAATTTTTTGTCCCATTGAGGATATACGATATCTGTGTCAATTTGTTTACAATCATTTTATCTGCGATTGATTGACGATTACATCATGAATGATGAATACTTCTTTCAAATACATTTATTTTATATCTGTACATGATAGAATATTATATTGAAAAATTGTTTTTATTCCATTAAATTTAATCAGTTTAATCGAAGAAAAAAAATTTGTGACACAAATTTCTGAGAAATTTAATTATTTGAACTCATAATTGTTTATAATTTCTCTAATTTACATTATCAATTTCTTTAAAATAATTTACATTTGTTGAAAATCCAAAATTCACTGAATATTTTTCTATGATGTATTAGTTTTTTTTATGAATAAAAATGTAAACAGTGTTTCATAAGGAGCAATGAATAACAATAAATATTTAAGGGAATAAATAAAGAACAAGCCTTTATTTTATTATTATGTGAATTGAAATATATTTGTGATACAGGATTATTTTTACATTTGTGTGTGTGTTAGTGTGGTCGAACTTTTTATTTGGTAAAAAGGATGTGAAAAAAGGGAAAATTTATTGAGTTTTATACGATGATCAGACATTTACTTTTTTTCTTCTTACTTTTCTTACTCTTCATAATTTATAAAGAAATAAATAACAAATTCTTCTTCTTTTACTTTTTTTTACCTTTCTACAATCGAAATAAAAATATATTAAGAACATTTTTTTTTACAGAATCCGTTTCACATTAACGAATTTTTTCTTATGGATGATTTATGTTGTAGTTTCTCTGACACATTATAAAAGGCGACTTTTCTTTTGCATACCTAACCCAATTATTTAATTTCTTTTAACTGTGTCTAAGAAAATTGTATTGAATAAAATCAATACACATGATAGAAACAACCTGCAAATATTTTATTTATAGAAATAAATAAAATGAATTATGAGCAAAAATATTATAATTAAGTAAGTTTTACAGATTATTCCTTAAAACCAGTGGACAATTAATAAAATTTTTTAAAAAACTTTCGTTTGTTACCAACAAAAATAATTATTAAAAGATTCAAAATGTTAACAATATTATTATGAATATTTACAAGAGAAGATATTATTTATATAATATTTTTGTTTCTTTGATATTAATGGGCACAAAACAAAATAAGATCTTAAGATAAATACACAGATAAACACAACACAGACAACACAAACATACATGAATAAATAAATAAATAAGAACAAGAAATATATAAATTTTCAATGTATGTTTTTCTTGTAGCATTAAAAACACAAAAACAAAATAATACAAGAAAGGAAAAAAATCAACACACATACACACATGGGTTGGTACATAAGAAGAAAGTGGAAAAAAGAAAAGTTTATACATCATACATTTCAGTGTTTTTCTGCTGGCTTATTGTGTGAAAATTAAATTTTAAGAGACTTAATTATACAGAACTTTTTCATGTTGTTTTATCCTTTTAAAGGTCGGAAACATATTTGTAAATTTCCTCTTTTCTTTTTATGTTTTTTTGTTTATTTATTAAAAATGTTTCAGAAGAAACAAACCTTTGATGAATATTTCTATTTGTTTGTGTGTTTGTCTTATTTGTAACTTTATTTAGTATTTTAGAAAAATCAATTTTACTTTGATTTTAAGCATTGTTATTTTTTTCTTCTTTGTTCTTTTTATTAAAAAGTAAAATCTTACAAATATTACAAATCTGACAAATGTTAAAATTGTTTCATTTATGTATCAGACATGAAGAGATACTTGTTTGGTTTTTAAGAGTTCTTAATATTTGTTATCATTTATCATTTTTGTTTTAAATTACTTATTACTAAATTCTTCCCAATAAGTAATTCTATTTAAATTTAAAGAATTTATATTGAATCTGGGAGTAAACAAAAAAAAAACGTTTTCTTGCAAACTTATAAGATTTATATTCAAGTTAAGAAAAATCAAAGTTTGGTGTGGGTTTTCTTCACTGGAAAATATATAGAAAGAAGTAATAATCTCTAATAAATTCTTTTTCTAAAAAAAGGAGATGATTTCTCATTTCTAAAAATAAGAAATATTAAAGAAACCTTTTTTTTTTTGTTGCTTTTTCTTTTTACTTTTGGGATAAAATATCTCAGTTACTCCCTTTTGACAAGGTTAAATTCAGAAACCATGTATACAGTATACTTGAGATAAGTATTAATGTGGCTGCTAAATATAGAAATTAAGTAAAGCAGAAATGAAAATCTCTTTTTATCTACAAAAATTAAGGCCTTCTTGCGTGTTTTTTAATTATATTTTAACAAAGTATCGACAAAAATTAGCTAATTAAATAATATTATTTCATACTGTATGTACATTACGGATAATTACGTAATTGAATCAATTGAAACATTCAATAATAATTAGTATTTTGGAATTCAAACCAAAAAAATGTATGGAAAAATTTTCACACAAGGTTTTATTGTGAATTTCAAATATTTAAATTTTACTATTTTCAAATATTTTTTGGTTGATTAAAGGTAACCAATTATTCTCATTTTAAATTATAATAAATTTCCTTTTGAACATTAATTAAATTTTAATTTTGAATTGAAAATAAATTTTTTATTAATATAAATGAAAGAAATCAAAAATTGCCATCCTGTCTCATGTTCTTTCTCTACATGGACTAAATTTAGCGCTGACGTCTTAGCTCTTTTTTTGACATCGTCAATTGGAGTTCATGTTTTATTCGAATAAGGTGCGAATTAGTTTAATAATTCAATAGAGATATGATTTCTTAGAATCTTGGTACTGATAGGGTTAACCTTTAATACATAATCTATTCATATAGTAAGTCATTTATTTATTTTGTCAATAATATCGATTTCATAATAAATAAAATTCATTCCTTTTGCACAGTATTTTCTTATAAACAACCATAATGTTGTCTTTAAGAAAAATAACTCCCAACTAAACGTTAAATGATATTTAATAAATTGTATGAAATTATCCAGAATTTGTTTTATAATTCGAGAAAATCAATACAAAATTACAATTAACTCTAATAATAATTATGTATATGGGGAATATGAGCAGAAGTTCAATAACCCATATTTAATCAATAAAAGTATTATTTACGTTTCCATTTTGTAAATTATGTGTAAGAAAATAATGGTTATGCCAAAATAAAGAATCTTACACACAAATCAAATTCTGTAATTATGAAATGAACAAGTAACATTTCTATAAACATCAACACAAATACACATACACACATACACATGACTTTTGACTTTTGACTTTTTGTTGAATTTTAAATGCAAATAAATTGTATAAATAAGGAAATATAAACGATTCAATTAGATTAATTAAATTGTATCTTTAATATTTTAACCTAAAATAATCATATCATTTTATTTATTATTCTTCCTTAAGAATAATATTTTAGAAAGGTTTTATAAAATTTTAATGTATTCATATATATTCGTGTCATTTGTGAAATCTTTTTATATAGAGACACATGAGCCGGTGTGTCAATATTCAATTAATTTGTGTTGATCTAATTAATTAAACTTAATATTTCACAAGAGAAATTTGTTCAAATCTTATTTTCACAATATGAAATTTTTTAATTGAACCTTTTCCGTTTGTTTAAAAATAAAAAAGGGTGAGAGCAAAAAAAACGTCACATCATAAAACACAATAAATTTTTATTTTTTTTTATTTTTCATCAAATTCTTTCATCTCGATCACGATTTTATTTGGTATGAAAAAGAATTTTCCTTTAAAAAAAAAGAAGAAAAATGGAAGAGAAAAAACGTTCCATTTTTATTATTTTATGTGTCTGGCATTTTTATTTATCGTATTTCTTATTTCTAACGTTTTTCATATAAGGGAGAAGTGAAAAGCTGCTATATTTTTTTTTATCTTTAAACAGGGTTTTGTCTTCTCGTTAATATTTTTTTATGGTCTATTATTTTGGCTTAATCATTTGAAATAAAGTGATTGCTTAACGTTTTAAGTTGTATATACAAGAGTGTGTAATATCAATTTGTAATTTACGAACTAAATTTATTCTTTCTATTCATTCTTAGTTATATGGATTAAATTTTAAATGAATTATTTAATCCTTCGAATTATCTTTATTTTATTGCCTTTTCCTCAACTGAATTGAATTATGTTTATTTTACTGTTTTTCTCTTTCTTAAATAGAAAATTTGTTTCATAATATTAAATCAACAATATTTTTTTCGCTCTATAAAATTGTATAAAAAATAAATTTTATTTAATGAAGGTAAAAATTAATTTTACGCATTGTTAAATATAAGATTTGCAAATTAATTAAATTAAATAGTCAAAGCACTGATAGGAAAGTGAATTGAAACCTTTTGTGTTGATATAGCAATAAAAATGGTATCTTGTTTTAATATTAGGAATTCACATTATCAATGACAAGTCATCCGTTGGAATCATCTGAACTCTATTGGGTAATTGAAATAAATGTAAGAGCGTGTATAGTAACAGTTTGCTGGTTTTGTTGCCGATTTTTTGATTATCACATATTCCTTGAACAAATGCAAAACCAAAATTTTCTGATTTTTTTATTTGACTGTAGCTCTCATAATATTTGAATACTAACAATCTCAATAAAAAATATAATCCTATGATATAATCTTATCACTCCATATATGTCATTATTATATCTGACTTTTTTTTGTCAACTGATCTTTTGATCATAATAATAATAATAATAATACGGCTACCCTAGCAATTTTCTTTCTTTCTTTCTTTCTTTCTTTCTTTCTTTCTTTCTTTCTTTCTTTCTTTCTTTCTTTCTTTCTTTCTTTCTTTCTTTCTTTCTTTCTTTCTTTCTTTCTTTCTTTCTTTCTTTCTTTCTTTCTTTGTTGTTGTAAAAGTGTATCTTTTATTGTAGCTCATTTTGTGTAGGTGTAATTGAGTCAAAATGTATTCACTATTGACCCTTTTTACATTTTTTTTCCTTCTCGATAAAGCTTATTATACATATCTACCTATCCCAAAAAAATAAAACTTCTTAGCTTTGGGAAAAAAATTTCAATATTCTTTCAAATCAATTTTTCGTTACTCTTTTTAGTTTTTTTTTATTTCCTTGTTATCATATTTTATTTTTTTGTTAACAAAAAATAATAGTTTGTTTTGTGTTGAACTGTTTAAAAAATATGGGTCATTATCCAAGGAAATTTAATATTTTAAGAGAGTTTAGAAAATTGTTTGATTAGGGTTCAATAAGTCAGACATTTTGTGTGTATGTGTGTTTATATCCAGCCAAGTCATGACATCATTTTAGTCTCATTCATCAAACATTATGTATTTGTGTTGGTTATTTGTTGGGGTTGACTGAACGAACCTACACCATACACACACACATACTTAATAATGTCTAATAAATAAATCCAATTTACATTTAAAATTTTCGTATTTTTTTTTTCCTTATTTTCTGGACCATTTATTTTATTCACATCCATTTATTTGGAATTTAGAAAAGAAAATAGACTTTTACTGGCGTTTAATGTAAGTATATCAGACATAAAAACAGCATTGACATTAATTCTTATGTCCATAGAATTGATTTAAAAAAATATATATAAAAATTAATATAATTAAGTGTACTTATTGTTTCCACTTTGAAAATTGTTTTCTAATTATTAATAAAAAAAGTTTTAAAACTTTTGTATTATCCTGTACTTTATTCTGTATGCTATAATTTTTAAGTTTGATTATAAATTATGTACTTTTTTTATTATAATGATTATGATCTATGATAATGCTGATTATTATATTTATTTTGCGTTTTTGTTAAGATTTGTAGGTATAATCAGACATAGGTCAGACACTTTGTCATGTCATAAGATATATTTATATTTATATTAATCACATAAACTTATTCTGAAATGGAAATTTAAATATTAAATAAGTATTAATAGTGTTCTACTTACTCACTACTTGCTTAGTCATATAATGTGACACACTCTCTATCCTTTACGTTACGACGAGAGTGTATTAGTAGTGAGATATACATTTTTACATTTTATGATTTCCAACGTTATCATGGAAGTCCTAATTTGAAGTAAGCAGATAATTCAATATATTTAACTATTCATATTTATAGATGAAGCCATATTTTGAAGAAAATAAAACAAAATTTATAGATAATTAAATTGAGTAAATTTGAGAAAAGATTGATTGAGTAAATGTAAATTATTTGAAGGGGATTCAACTATTATTATAATGAAATACTTAATCATTCTTTTAGCTATAAATGGAAGTTTTTAACTTAGGATCTTATTTGATTAAGAATATAGAATAGCGCGTTAATCCCATCTAGACCACCGGTTGCTTTTCTTAATCTTAATAAATTGAGCAAAAATGTGTGTTCCTGAATTTGGTAAATTAAATAAGTGGGCTAAAAACGTTAAATTATTAAAATTATAAAACCGAGCAGATTGATGATCAATTAAAACTTTTTATAATTTTCTAAAACTTTAGTCATTGACTTTATTTTTATACTTTATTATTCATTTTTTTTACGTTTTAATGCAAAAGTTATAAATTTAAAATAAGTTTATAGGAAAGTAAGAAAAATTTTCATAATAAACCTTTTCTTTCTTCGTTTTTTGTTTTGTGTGTTTCCTTTCGTTTATCAAACTTTAATATCTATTTTTTTTTGTTGCAACAACGTTTCCTCTTATATTTTTCTCAAAAAAAGAAAAAAAAAACAGACAATAAAAATAAGGTGGGTATTAAAATCCCACCACAAAAAACAAAAAAAAAAAAAAAGTAAAGTAAAATAAAAATAATAATAAATCAATAGCCAAGGAAAAATATTACACAATATACAAAATAGGGCATGTAAATATAGTCATGAACTGGATAAAAGGAAAATATAAACATGTACATTTTATATTTTTGTATATAGGAGAAAAGGACAAATTTAATCCATAATATTGATTTTTTTTATCTAACTCTCTCACTCTCCATATCTCTCTCTTTCTTTATGTACATATATGGCTGTGTGTGTGTGTGTGTGTGTGTGTGTGTGTGGTAGTGTATATAAATTATTTTATGTTTGCTGATTTTCTTTTAATTTTTTGTTAGTATAATATTTCAACATAAATCCAGAATATTTTCTTTTACACCAATGTGTACAAATCAGTAAAAAATCTATATGAATTTGTTTATACAAAATACTGACCTCAAAAAGTAAAAAGAAAAAAACGCGTACAAGAAATTAGGCCATCATCCAAGTGCATTTTAACTTATTTACATTATTTTCTTCTTTTCCTTTTGTAAATTAATCCCAGGTAATTTCTCTTTCTTTTATTTAATATTTTTATGTAGATTTTAAGATGGGATTTAATGTTTAGTTTCCATTTTTCTTCTATTCAACTGAAAAATCCTTCAGAGAGTGAGCATGGGAGAAACAGAGAGAGAGAGAGACATAGTGGATTTATTTATTTTTTAATAAAAGATTTTAAATCAAACACTTGAAAATGTAAAAATACTTAAATAACGCGCGAGAAGGATAGATTTTTATGTGTACAGTAAACATTAAAATGGAAAAATCTATATAAGAATAAGAATAAGAATAAGAAAATGAAAAAAAGGTATAATATGGAAATGGAATTGAAACATTGATTTAGAAAATATGACTTGTATTTTATTGCGCATAACAATCATTTACGTCAGAGATACCTACCTACGATTGATCGATTTATGTATTTTTTTCTTTCTTCTTTTAATTTTTGTAAAAATGAAAAAAAATTAGATAAACTTTATCAATTAAAGAAAACTTGAAGATTGAGGTTAACACATTTGATTGGTTTTAACTTTTAAGGCACAACCAATTGAAAGATTTGCATGAATAGATTTTAAATGAATGTCGGAAATGATTTTTCAAAGATATAGAAACAATCGAGAAAAGAATCGATTCATTGGGAATTTATGTGAAGATTGTTAGTCATTCTAATTTGCAAATTAAAGAAAAAGAATTAATAATAATATATTGTTATAATATTTTTGAATTTCAAGTTGTTATTAATCCAAGAAAGAATCAATTCTTCTTTCAAGTAAAAATGTAAAAATATTAGAAAAAAAAACGACAGGCAAGTATGGCTGTATGCTTCGTCGAATTTTATGCGATAGTATTGTCATTTAATATAATAAAAAAAAAATACATGGGGGTGCTCCACCACGTGTTCCGATCCCCCCTTAAAATCAATATGGCTCTATGATGAACCAATAAAATACTAATCCCAAAATTTCATTGCAATCAGTTGTTGCAATCCTCGGGAATCTGATTTTTTTCAAAACAATTGTATGGGGGTGCTCCACCCCGTGCCCCGATCCCCCCTAAAATCAATATGGTTCTATGATGGACCAATAAAATACTAATCCCAAAATTTCATTCCAATCACTTGTTGCAATCCTCGGGAAACTGAATTTTTCAAAAAAAAACAATTGTCTGGGGGGTGCTCCACCCCATGCCCCGATCCCCCCTAAAATCAATTTGGTTCTATGATGGACAAAAAAATACTAATCCCAAAATTTCATTGCAATCAGTTGTCGCAATCCTTGAAAAACTGATTTT